>OZ018387.1:13395762-13586589 GCA_963969525.1 Ontholestes murinus | reverse complement strand
GATTCATGCCTCTGCAGACGCCTTAAAAAAGTGAAAAACATATCATCATATCAAAATTATGTGGAAATCATAGACCCCAAATTTTTAATATCAGGTCATTTATTTTTACCTAATGACAGAGATTTTAGCTTTATAGAAATGTCGTTGAAAAGAAATCATTTACTGTATGTGGTGATTTTTTAAGAAATAAACCACATAAAATTTCATACAAAACAACCATGGATGAGAATGCAGAGTTTAAAATTCTTGATTTATTGCCATGTCAGGGTAGACCTAAAATTTTTTGAAATATTGTATTGCCATCATTATACAAAAGTATAAGAAGCGCACATAATGGACTTACTGCGATATATAGCTCTGGAACACCATAACTACTTTAAATCCTTTCCACATACTGATAATGTTAACGAATAACTTGTTATTAAATTTAATTTTTTTCTTCTAAAAATATAAAGTAAATAAAATGTATTTTTTTACATTTTTTTAACTATATGTAAAAGACTTAAGCTCTTTCACATTTTATTACAAAACAAATTTTTATTTTGAAAGTGACCTAAGTCCTTTCAAGGTAAGCAAGGACATATTATACACTTAATAATAGCGATTTTTTTAATAGGAATTATTAAATTAACTCCTTTAAATACGATTTAGCATTGCGAGTCAATCATATACCTTACGTATATTTTTAATTTTGTAGAGACGCAAAACCTTAAATATTTCAATTTAGAGATAAATGGACTTAGGCCACTTTCAAAATAAACGGCTCATATATATATGTGTGTATATATATATATATATACACACATATATATATGAGCCGTTTATTATATATAAATATATATATATATATATATATATATATATATATATATATATATATATATATATATATATATATATATATATTTATATGAGTTTCAAAATTTATACTTATTTATAGAAATTTCTTCGTGGTTTCTATATAAGGTTTTGTTGAACTTTTTCTATTAAAAAAATTCTTCTAAATTTCTATAATTTTCTCAGATGATCCATACTTTTAGTTTTTTTTTAAATTGAGGTTTCTTGAATTTTTCACAAGATTTTATTTTAGATTTATAAAACTTTTTTCAGGACTCTAGAAGTGTTTCTTATTTAATAAATACATAGATATTTCCAGAATTTTTAGCAAAAATTTCATTTGAGAGTTCTAGATTTTTCAGTAAGTTCTTTCAAGATTTTGTTTAACTTTACAATTTATTAGGAAATATTCTTCTAAATTTCTAGAACTTACTTAGAAGCTTCTAGAAGTTTCATAAATTTCTCCTCCATATTTTCAGTTTTTTGCATCTTCCTTTGAAAAGAATTTTGATCGAGCATTCTACAATTTTTCCTTATAGATTTCTGGAACTTTTTTGGAGAATTCTAGAAGTTTACAGTAATTTCTTCTTCAAATTTCCACAATTTTTAGCAAAGGTCTTATTCGGGAGTTCTGGATTTCGTTTCAGTATTTATAAAATTTTCTTTGAGGCTGTTTCCAGTAATTTCTCTTCCAGATTTTAATATTGTCTTATAAATTGCAAATATTTCCTTCAGGGCTCAAAAATTTAAAAAAATCTTTTCCAAAACTTTAGACTTTTTTTCGAGAGAAATTTCCAGTAATCTTTATTCAGATTTGGAGGCTATAGATTTTTCTAGAAAATGTGTTCCTAGATATCTAGACTCTTTTCAGTAATTTCTCCTCCAGACTTTAAAAATGTTTTTTTCACGTTGTCCTTGCGAAGTTTTTAGAATTTTCAATAATTTTTTTTTTAAATTAGTTAGTTTTGTTGAATTCAGAAAATTTCCTGTAAATTGCGAAGATTGAAATGAAGGTTAGAAAAATTTGTGTTTAAAAATCTGGACTTTTTTCGAGAGTTCAGGAAATTTCTGGTGATTTCTCTCCACATTTCAAGATTTTTTTAACTTGTCTTCTAAATCGCAAAGATTTTCTTTGAGGCACTAGACTTTTTAGAATTTTCTTCTAGAAATCTAGATTATTCTCTCGAGGGTTCAGGAGATTTCTAGCAATTTATTCTCGTTCAAGATTTTTTTAAAATCGTCTTTCAAATTGCAAAGATTTTCTTTGAGGCATTAGGATTTTCTAGAATTTTAATTTCTAAAAGTTTAGAGTTTAGAAACCGGCCAACAACTTCTTGCCCAAATTAATTTTGTTTTTCAACTTTTCTTATATTGCGAAGATTTTCTTTCGAACTCTAAATGTTTTTTAATTCGTCTTCTTTTCGAGAATTCAGGTAAATTTCACTAATTGCTTCTCTAGAATTCAACATTTTGTCTAGAGGCTAAGTTATTTAGAAAGTTGTAAATTACAGAATTTTTCTTGGAGGGTCTAGAATTTTTTAGAAAATTTTCCCCTAGAAATCTTTTCTTATTTTTGAGAAAGTTTAAGGAATTTTCAGTAATTTCTCTTCCAGATTTCTATATATTTTTTCAACTGGTCTTCTAAATTTCTACGAGGCTCTAGAATTTGAAGAAAATTTTCATTTAGAAATCTAGACGTTTTTTCCAAGGGTTCAGGAAATTTCCAAAAATTTCTACTCCAGATTTCAAGGTTATCTTCTTATTTTCTAAATTGCAAAGATTTTGTTGGAGGCTCTAGAACTTTTTAGAAAATTTATTTGTAGAAATCTAGATTTTTCTTGAAAGTTCCGGAAATTTTTTATTTTTTTAAAGCCTTAGATTTTTTAGAATTCTTTTTGTAAAACCTAGACTTACTTTTTCAAGAATTCAAGAAATTTCCACTAATTTCTTCTCTAGGTTTCAAGATTTTTTAATTGAATCCGCATTCTAAATTGTGAAGATTTTATTGGAAGCTCTAAAATTTTTAAGATTTATTTAGAAATCTAGATTTTTTTCAAGAATTTAAAAAAAATCTAATAATTCCTTCTTCCACTGAATTAATTAACACGTAGTAACGGTCGCAACCGTCCTCTTTATCAAAAGTTTTATTTTGTCAATTTTATTTTATTCAAATTTTGTAATTAAAGTTATTGCAAACCGCGAGGCGATCAATAATTAAAGTAGAAACATAAGCAAGGGTTTTAATTAAAAGCTGTAAAACGTAAATAAACATAATATTATTGCAAAATTTAATAGATTTATTCAAACAAATTTTGAAATTGAGGAAATTTTGAAAAATAAGACTTTTCAGACGTAAGTTAAAGAGAATGAAAAACTGAAAAAGTTTAATTGAAACATTTGTTTCATAACGTTTTTAATTTAATAATTTTGACATTTTTTGCTTATTGTTAATAAACTGTAGGAGCTAAATGAAACTTATATATTATATAATGGCCATCCGTAAATAAATAAATGAGAGGAATTGAGAATAATTTGAATGCAAATGAATAAAAATTAATGAAATCGATCAATAAAAAGTGTTACAAAACACTACTAAAAAACAAATTATAATTGAAAATAGAGAACGATTAAAAATTATTGCCAAAAATCGTCAGACAATTAAAAAGTCTTTAAATCACCAATAGAAACAACTAATAAAACAATTGAAAATAGCGGAAACAATTAAAAATTATTGCAAAAACCTAAGTTTGGAAATTAAAAAGAAAATCTGCTATAGCCAACAAAAAAATGTAAGTTTTGCGTAATAATAACGATAAAAATTTTCCGATTATTTTTTATTAATCTGCATAAAGGAAAATTATTTTTAAAACAGGCGTCTTTTAAATTCGCAAAAAATATTAGAATTACAAACGAATGCTTTTGAATTTTAATTTTTCATCATCCACAATTAAACATATTTTAAGAATTTTTGGTAATTTGCAACTTCTCGTGCAAGAATTTTATGTAAACCAAAGCCAATCAAACAAAAGAAATTTTAAAATGGAGGTTTCTTTAATTGACGAAAATCAATTGAAAAACAAGAGAATAACTTTGAATTTTAAGTTTATATCATCCAAAATCAAATAGTTTTAAACATTTTCAAATAATTAGGTACTTTCCATGCAGGATTTTTATGTAAACTCGAGAAAAGAAGTTTTGAAATGGGCCTATTTTCAATTGTTGAAAAAAAAATTGAGAAACAAACGAATGCGTTTGAATTTTAAGTTTATATCATCCACAATTAAACATATTTTAAGATTTTATAGCAGTTAGAAACGTCTTATAGGGAAATTTTGTGTAAATTTGAATTAATCCTATATAACAATTTTTGAAATGGGCGTTTTTTTTAACTGGTGAAAACAATTAGAAAAACAAATTAATGCTTTATATCATCTAGAAATGAATAAATTTTAAGGTTTCTTAGAAATTAGCGACGTCATATAGAGGAATCTTATGTAAACTGTAAACGAAGGAAATCATTTTTTAAATTACCGTTTATTCAATTGATGAAAAAAAAAATAAAAAAACAAACGAATGCGTTCGAATTTTAACTTTATATCATCCTCATTTAAAAATGTTTTAAAATTTTCTAGTAATTAGCAACACTTTATGGAGGAAATTTATTTAAATTCGAGGAATCTAAAAAAGGAATTTTTAAGTGGATGTTAATTTTAATTGGTGAAAAAAATTAGAAAAACAAATGAATGCCTTTGAATATTTACTTTATATTATTCACAAATGAACAAATTTTAAAATTTTCTCGTAATTAGGAATATCTCATGGCGGAATTTTATGTAAATTCGAGCCGATCGAACCAAAAAAATTTTGCAATGGAGATTTCTTTAATTGATGAAAACAATTGGAAAAACAAATGAATGCCTTTGAATTTTAAGTTCATATGATCCGCAATTAAACATTTTTTAAAGGAAGGAAAGAATGTTTGAAATTGAGATTTTTTCAATTGGTGAAACAAATTAATAATACAAACAAATGCCTTTAAAATTTAAGTTGACATGTTTTAAGTTTTTCTTGTAGTTAGAAACATGTCATGCAGAAATTTTGTATAAATTCGAGTCAATCGAATAAAACAATTTTTGAAATGGGCGTTTCTTTCAAGTGGTGAAAACAATTAGAAAAACAAATGAATGCCTTTGATTTTTAGCGTTATATCACCCGCAATTGAACATACTTTAAGTTTTTCTAGTAATTAGCAACATCTCAGGGAGAAATTTTATGTAAATTCGGGCCAATCGAACAAAAAAAATTGTAAAATAGGCGTTATTCAAATTATTGAAAAAAAAAATAGAAAAACAAACGAATGCCTTTGAAATATAATTTTATATTACCTTCCATTAAATATATTTTAAGATTTTCTAGTAATTATCAATGTTTCATGTAGGAATTTTATGTAAACTCGAGTCAAGCAAGGAGAAGTATTTTTAAAACAAAAATTTGCAAAAAATATTAGAAAAAAAAAACGAAGGTTTTTGAATTTTAATTTTTTATTATCCAAAATTAAACATATTTTAAGAATTTTTAGTAATTTGCAACTTCTCGTGCAGGAATTTTAGGTAAACCAAAGCCAATCAAACAAAAGATATTTTGAAATGAAGGTTTCTTTAATTGACGAAAAACAATTGAAAAACAAGAGAATAACTTAAAAGTTTTAAGTTTATATCATTCAAAATTAAATAGTTTAAAATATTTTTAAATAATTAGGTACTTTCCATGCAGGATTTTTTATGTAAACTGCATAAAATTATCTAAAACTTTGTCTTTTACGTTTTTTTTCTATCTATTATAATAACCGAGATATATTGATTTGAAAAATTGACACATTTTACTTTTTTCAATATATCTAGTTACCCTTGACTTATTTGAAAACTTTGAAAGTGGAATTTTTTTCGTCTCGCAAATCTACACTTCTTTCCCCATTTAACCGTTTCTCTATCTCTTATAGTTATCATCTAATCTAAAAAAAAACTCACCCTGTAGATAAAATTAGTTGAATATAGATAAAAACAAAACAATAAATAAGAAAACAATATATAGATAAAAACAAAACAATATTTAAACAGTACTGATTTAAAGAAAATAATTCTTCAGTAAAAATAAATAAAAACAATTGAATTGGAAATAATTATAGAAAAAGTTTGATTTTTTTAAGCATAAGTAAGTGAAATAAGTAAATAACAATTTAAAATAATTTAATTCCATTAACTGTTATTAATAGAACTTAAAACTTTTGAATAGTGTTGTGGGCTTTTTATTTTCACAGCAAATTTCGTTAATGATTAATTGTGGAGGCGTTTACTTTGTGGCACATCTTAAATATAAAGAAGAAGGAGACACGATTGCTTTGTTTTACCACTTTATTTTAAATTATGTGTCAGTCTAAGTTATAGTTACGTATAATTTAAAATAAAGTGGTAAAACAAAGTAATCGAGTCTCCCTCTTCAAAATTCTTTAAGTTTTAAGTTTAATTCATAAAACTTTACATTTACAATTTAAAATGATAAAAAAAATGTAAGGGAAACAAAATTGAGAATTGACAAATGTAGATAAAAACAAATAAAATTTACTAAAAATAACTACAATAATTCAATTCCACTACAATAACAGTTAAATTATTAAACATATATAAACAAGAAATTTCAAAATATAAAAATTAATATCACTCAAAAAAGTAAAAATTGTAGAAATTTACAAAAAAAAGATAATCGATTAAATCTGTAACTAACATAAAGAAATAGAATTATTTGAAAAGAAAACAGTACTGTAAGAATTTAATAAATAAATAATCTTTTAATAGAGTTAATACAAAAATGTTCTACCAATGGTCAAGTTAATGTCACCTCAGAAAACAGGTAAACATTTAGATATTCGTAAAAAAATCAATATTAACAATCGATAATATTAACGAAGAAACTAAAAATTATGGGGAAAACAGTTAAATTTGTCGAAAACGCTAAATCAATTAAATGTCACTTCAGAAAACAATTAAAAACAATAGTTTTTTTTATAAAAGAAAAAAAGTACCTGAAGTATTTATTCTCATTAGATATATTACTTGTGCTATGGTTAAAACACATTCGATTTAATTATTAGTAATGATCATTACTGTGACAATTATATACCTACATTGGATTGAATAATAATTAGTTGTGGTAAAAACATAGTGAATTTTTCAATTCAGTGTAAGTATGAATTACCACATAATAACGATCACTACCATTCTCTTCATTAATTATATACCTGACAAATAGTGTAGACCTTTAGAGGTTGCAAATACTTCAGATTAATGGAACGAGGACAGTTTTAAAATGTGACAAATACACAAGTACTAATTTAACGCTCAGTAAACTAGTCTGTCTAAATATTGTAAGTAGTAGTAGTTATTCGTAGGAGAAGAAATGATTATCAATCTTTTAATATATTGCTTAATATTAAACTTTAATCAACGAAATAATTTAAGATGTACTCACATCTTTTAGAAGTTTGTATCTTTATATATGTAAACAACTTAGTCCTCATAATTAAAAGTACTGAAATTACAATAATCCGTACTTAATATCGTACGTACACGCGACGGTAAATTGCGTAAAATGTTAAATACGTGGCACTTTCGGTATCTCGGTGTACGCCTGTGCAGTAGTTAATAATATATTATGTCGGGCGCTTATAAATTATATAAATAATTTATAGAGCGGCATGATGAAATAATTTCTCCGTTTCGCTAATGATTTATTTAACATGATTATGTTATTAAGGCTGGGCGTGCACCGCCGACATTTCGGTTGCGCAATCCGTGATTTTTTTTTCATACCTCGCACCGCCGTTATTATCGAAATGTTGATTGAATTTAATTGCAAAAATGAAAATGTGTCTTTTGTAACAAGAAATATACGCGACAGCACGGTACCAGAGGCGTAATTAACGTGAGGCAATTGGAGCATTTAAGTTGACAGTTTAATGGGGGCGGAAAATTTTAATGTGATTCAAAACCTGTGTTAATTCTCAACCAGAGTATTTTATTTACTACATATATAATGGATTTTCACAGTAACAGTCTCCTCAATTCGACATTTCCTTTGGAGTTATATAAAAAGCTAGGTTTATTAAAACGATTCACAATCAATTTTAGTACTAAAAAATGAATCATTCTTAAAAATCTTACCTTCGACTGTAATAAATTTAATAGGGATTCAGCAAATTAAATGAAAATGTTTCTAATTAATCTTACTTTTGACACAATTTTCTATTTCATTAAAATTAGTTAAATGCCAATTATATCGATTAAATTTTGTGCATTCACAAGTCGTATTTTAGTTGAAGGTAAAATTTTAATAATGTAAAATGGAAAAAATCTGTTAGTCGAAACGACAAATATAGTATTGAGTTTAATTTCATAATATTCAAAATGTACCACAAAATAAACGCCACACACTCAATCAAATATTTAATTTCATTAAACAAAAGATTTTAATTATTATCCATGAAAATTTCACTACATAAATAGTTAGTTATCAAGAATAAATAACTTAAATTATATCTACACCATTGTTTAATAAAAAATGTCACTGATAAAGGGTTTATTTAAATGCGCTGCAGTTAATTACTCCTAAATTATGTTAGAAACTAGTTCCTTGAACAACAACAAAAAATATACAATCAACCGGATCGATCCCCTGATTACAAAACACCGTGTTCGTGATACGCGTACGTAATTCACTTAAGTTTGTCCGTTAATAAAATCGCCAACTTTTACGGCGCCGGCCCCCGCAAGGCGGTAATAATCAGCAAAGTTCTAAATGCGGCGGCAATAACACTTACTAAACAAGATAAGATCTTAACTCGCAGAAGTAGCAAACGACTTTAGTTGCTATCGACGTGTGCAACTTTCCGACGGTCCGGACAACTGGTCCGCTCGTTAAAAACAAATGAATTCGACTCGTGCCGTGGCTATACTTAAAGGGAAATTATTTGTTTCTAGTAAATAGTTATAATAATTTAGGTGAGCCGTAACATTTGTTGTTAGGATGTAATTGATAGAGTGATAGTGTTGATTCTTTAAAGTAATAAGCTTACTAAATACACAAAGCACAGCATAAAGACCACGAGGTCGATAACCAAAGACTACTACTGTTAATAGTAATAATAGGTAAAATTAAATTAAAAACACTTGGTTTGTTTCACAAATTTTGTGCTTTATTTCAGGTCATAGATGTCTCAGTATTTATATGAACTGATCTATACTGAAAATCCATATTATATCTATTTATTTTGAAATAGATCTACATCTGTGTGTGAAATCAAAAAATGTAGTTTGTTTAAAGTTTCTAAAACTTTATTTGTTTTGATAGCAAAATTCAGACATCATTTAAGACAATTTTAAGAATTTTATTTGTGGTTAAAACATAGTGAATTTTTCAATTCGGTGTAAGTATGGATTACCACGTAGTAACGGTCGCAACCATTCTCTTTATTATTCTACTTGTGAGATAGGTAACGTGAACAGAACAATGCATTCTTGTATTAAAAGAAATTCCTACATTTCTAACCTCTTTAACTATATTCAACACTAGTTCTGCTACTTTCTTAATCGACTAAAGCTAGAGAATGTGGAACAAAAATAAATACAAACAAAAAAATGCAAATTTTATCAACGTGCTGAAGAGCGATGTTCATTTGCATTAAATTTTTTTCACTCACACCTATATTTTCCTTACTCGGCTGTTCCAATTCTTGTTCCAGCATTGATACTTATCTTGATTAACATTAAGATTCTTATTTTTTTTTCTTGATTTCGGGATAATTAAGCTTAAATGGAATTGCTAGTTATTTTTTTGATATTAAAATTAAGTAAATTTGTTGATTAAAACACTTGGTTTTGTTTCTGTTTTAAATAATCAAGGAAATCCAAAAATGTTTCACCACGGCTTATTTCTTACTTAACCTTAATTAATTTGTATTATGACATTCACACCCACTGCAGAAACATGTTACTGCTATAATGTATTTTGTGTAGGATGGCTAACGTAAAATAAAGAATTTAATTGAACCAACCATATAAATATATTTGAATTAAAACAACTAAAAATATTAGTTAGATTATTTTAGAGTATTATATGACCTTTTCTACTGTTTAAAATTATCAATAAATTGATTATCGGTGAACAATAAACGCTTGGAATATTTGATGCATTTACGGAGGTTACTAATAAATATTAAGGAAGCTGGAACCTTTAGGTACACCAGTTCTAATATTTATAGTTATTATATAAACCATTAAATCATTCTATAAATATGTCACTCATAATTGTGTAGATATTATAATTTTGTTTGAATTCTTAAAAGTCTATACCCTAAGAAATTACTTAACAGATAATACTTAATTATTAGTTCCTGTTCAAAGCAGTCACAGATAATATTTTGGATCTCATCAGCTTAGCACAGTTGGAGACAGGGAAACAAGTTTTACTTAGGAGTATTAAACTCTCCAGTTAAATCGTCAATGAAGAAATTACGATTGTCTAAGTGCGACGCTTAGACAATAGATGACATCTTTATGGTAATACCTTAGATAATAATACTTATTTTCACATTACATCACTAAGTCCAACTCGACCAAATCTAAAAAGTGCTTTTGGTAATACTTTGTGTACCGGAAGTGGATGTTTCTTCCCTTTTTTGGATTTTCCATTTAAAATGAAAACAACAATTATATTTTTTGTTTAATTCAGGATTATTACTCGATTTTTCTTTAATTAATAAACAGTTTGTCGGCAGTATGCTACAGCGATATTTCTGGATTAACATTATAGTACCCGAAGCAAGCTGAAAAATGCAGTACGCTTCTTTTTTATTATTACACATATGTGATCAATCTTAAATTTGTTATAATAATATCTAAGGACCTAAAAATTAAAAATAAACTACGTTGACAAAAATAATTCAAAACATTTCCTCGATCACAATATTTTCCTCTACTTTATACAATGGAAGTAAGTCAAACATTACATTTTTGTTACTGGTCTGTAATAAGAATAAAGATGTCGCTGATGCAAGACGTTCGACAATTTTCCAAATCCAACAACAGTGAATAAGAAAATAGTGCCTGTTTCAGTATAATGTGTAAAGCCACTTTCCACCCAGGCTTTTACACTAACTTAAAAATACATCACCAAATCGAACTCAAGATTTTCAAGGAGATGTAAATCAATCCAACAAGTTCTTCCTTAATGCACCAAATGATATCTCAGCTAATATTCCTTTTGTAGAATATTCTGATTCTATAAATTTAAACCTGCATTCCAGTTTTTTCGCTCCGGTGACTAAAACTGAGGTTTGTAAAGTTATAATGGTATTAAAAAATTCAATTGATGGAGTTCCAGTATCCGTTATAAACAACGGTATACATTTCATAAAGAAAGCTTTGACTTATATTATAAATAAAGTATTGGAAACAGGTATCTTTCCAGATATCTTAAAATATTCAATCATTGACTTATGTGTTTTGCATCAACTACTGAACGGAACCTTTGATTCGCTAAATTTATTGGAGCAATTATTCCTTCACATTCTACAGAAGTAAACACGTTCAACCAAGATTTTTTACCAAGTAACATATAGGACAGCTGTAAACAGCCATTAATTCTTTATCTCGCCTGATGAATCTTTATTATTGGAACAACTCTTGGTGTGATTTGTTTAAAGAACCAAATTCTACTTTTAAATTAAATTGAATTGTATTTAACTAATCTTGTTGTAATATACTCAAAACCAAATATGTATTTTAGATGTATATTTAGATTTACAATTTTTGAGTTATTTTATACCTTATAGTTTTGGTAAAAGGCCCCGTTAATATAGATACTATTACTGTTACTATCATGTATGACCTATACTAAAAAATGGAAATCCAAGTCAATTCAAAAATTATAAACCTATTAGTTTGTTATCGAATTTTTCCAAGAAAAACTATTAAAAATCGTATAATTTATTTCTTCAATAAACATGACACATTCCATGCATGCCCACAGCATGAATACCAAATCCACAACCACAGCAAAGGGTGAACTTATAGATTTTGTAGCCAATGCCTCGAATAACAAGAAAGTCCCATTAGGGATATTTTTGGACTTGTCATGACATATTACTAAATAAATTGCATAAATATGGAATAAGAGGTGTTAATCTCAATTTGGGTAAGTAATGTCTGTGCAATCTAAAGCAGAAAGTATATATATTAAAGAAACATCAACTTATTGAATTATACCTAATTTTCCAAAGGAATACCCCAGGGAAGTATTTTAGGATCTGCCTTGTTTAGATATTAATGATATTTTCAGCATTAAGAAAAGTAAAAACGAAGCAATAATTAGTTATGTGGATGACAATTTTATTATTTTCAGAAATGCAAATTATCACAAAATATTGAATATGATGACCTTGGCTTTGCGGAAATTGAAAATTATTTCAATATAAATAAGTTATTCCTTAATAAATTAGCTGTTATTTATTACTAAACAAACTTCATTAAATGTAACGGACGCATCACTAGGTCACCTGACGTTATAAACATCTTTAAATTGTAAATTTCTGGGAATCTACATTGATCAAAATTTATAACTGAGCTAAACAGTATATTAAATACTACAATGCATTGTATGAGAACAATAAAAGCACATGCTAAAGACAACAAACTAAATTCTGTATACTATGCTTACTTTTGTTCTCTTTTCAAATATGGAATCAGATCATCAAAGTAACATGGTTTTCATTACACAGAAAACAGATTACTATATTTAAGATTATTATATAACATGAAACATAGAGGTCTTCTAACAGTGACGATTGCTTAATTTTTATCCATCGTCGTAAAAATCTTTTTTTTGAAAATATAAATCGAAATTATTATTAAATATTAAAGTAATAAATAAATATGATTTATCTTTGTAAACATAATGAAGTTATACTATGTTTGAACAACTTTCTTTTTTCAATTATTGTATAAAATGGATGTATATCTTTAAGAAATAAACAAAATTTATTATTATTATTATTGTGTAGAAGGTCTTTAAAATAAAAAATATATTATTAAGGATATTATAATATTAATATATGTATTGTTACTTTCCCTATATACGAAGTATACAGGGTGTTAATACTAAGTCGTTACATCCGAAAATGTCAATTGGAACTCGTTAAAACAAACAACTTTTCTTAGTTCTAATTTGTGATACGGTGCTCCGGTCCGAAGTTATTGGAGTACTTTTGTTTTTCTAAAAATCGCCATAACTCCCTCATTTGAAGGACTATTTTAAAGAACGCAACAGTTTCAAAAGTAGCGTGTGGCTCTCTAAAATATTGGTATTTACAATTATTTTTTATTGTTTCCATCGATTTTTGAAAGTAAAACATTTATAAAATCCTTAATGATTTACTTTGAAAAATCGATGGAGTGGTTATCAAAATATTTTGTTTTGAAATTTTAGATCGGTCGCCATTTTGTAATTTGAAACAATAAAAATAATTGTAAATACAAATGTTTTATAAAGTCATAGGCTACTTTTGAAACTTTTTGGTTTTTTAAAATTGTCCTTCAAATAAGGGAGTTATAGCGAGTTTTAGAAAATTTTGTAACGACATCAACATTAACATTAAATTTATTTCTTGGAAACGAAACGAGTGACATTGTTTAAAATAAAATTATGTAGGGTGGGTGAGTAGCCACCATCTTTAATAATATAATCGTCCATTTTTAATAATATAATCGTCAGTTTTATGCGAATAATTGTTAAAGAATTAATTTTTTTTTTGGTAATAAATAATGTGCAATATTTTCTAATAAAAAGAAAATATATATTTAATGATTAGAGGGTGGTATGGTGGTCACCCGGCCGCCCTATATATACATTTTTATTTTAATCAACATCACTTGTTTGTTATCCAAGAAAGAACTTAAATATTAGTGTTGATGTTCAGAAATTTAAAAGTAATTTTTTAGTTTAAATTTCCTTGTACGTGTAGAATGGGTACGTGTTCACTATTCCACCCTCCATTTTTAATAACATAATTGTTAGTTTTGTGAAAAGAAACATTAGAAAGAAGAATTTTTTTGTAATATTTAATATATTTCTACGATTAAAAATTGATTTTTCAAAATTTACGTCAATGTTATAATGATTAGAGGGTGGGATAGTGGCCACCCACCCATCCTACATATACAAACAAATTCAATCTAAAAAACTACTTTTGAATTTTACAACAACTTCGACAACATTGAATTTATTTCTTGGAAACGAAACGATTATTTGTGATTAAAATAAACTTGTGCATGTAGGGTGAGGGGTAGCCACTATAAAACCAGTTTTGAGAAGTAAATTATTAAAGATTGAACATTTTTGAAATAATTACCGTGTAAATATTCGTACGATTGACGCAAATGTTATAATTATTGGAGGATGGAATAGTGGCCACCCACCCTAAATATACAAGAAAATTCAATCTAAAAAACTACTTTTGAATATTGTAACTAAAGCGACACTAACATTGAAGTTATTTCTTGAAAACGAAATGAGTGACATTGTTTAAAATAAAATTGTATAATTTTGTTTACAAATTTACGCATCACTATTATTAATTCATTAAGAATTCATTAAATAACCCTTATATGATCTAGTATTTTAAGAATGTGATAGAGTGATAGAGACTACCCACCCATCTTTCATATACATAATAACATTAATTATATAGCTGTTTGTCATGTGAAAAAAATTTAATTGAAAACATTTCTATAATTTTGATAAGCTTAACTTCAAACAAAAAATCTAATCTAAAACATACATAACCTTAAGAAATCTAAAGAATAAAAACATTAACACTTTCTTCACAAATAAATGTTATTTAAGAAAAAAGTGTGTTTATTCCAAGTTTATTAATTAAATCTTCACGTAACTCAAATACGAATTTCTATACAGAGAGGCTAAAATTAAATTAAGTTTTAATTAAATTAAGTAGAAATTTGATTAGATTATTTTAGAGTATATCAAGTTTTAATATTATCAATAAATTTAACAGTGAACTTTAAATATTTAGAATATTTGATTCATTATTTGATGTCATTAATACTAAAAGAAAACCAGTTGCCCTCAATGAAAACCTTGTGGTACACCAAATGTACCAAACAAATGAGTTTATTTATAAATTTATGCATCACTATTATTAATAAATTATGAATTTATTAAAACATTATAACCTTTATATGATTTAGAATTTTCAAGGTGTCATAGAGACCACCCAGCTATCCTTCATTAAACAATAACTACAATTATGTAGCTGTTTGGGATATGAAAAAATATCACTAAAAACATTTCTATAATTTAGAAAAACTTTACTTCAAAATAAATCTGATATAAAACACACACAAACTTAAACAATCTATAGTTGTTAAAATAAAAACTTTTAACTAAATTAAGTTTTAATTAAACTAAGTAGAAATTAAATAAGATTACTTATAAGAGTATATCAAGAACTCCACGTTTTAATATTATCAATACATTTAACAGTGAACATTAAACATTTAGAATCTTTGATTCACTATTTAATAATAATAATAAGCCTTTATTTCCATAACCAGTTTACATACAGACTTTTATAATTAAAAATATCATAATAAACATAGATAGGGAAACTTACTAGTTATGAAAATCACAAGGTGCCAGTTCAGGATATGAAATATAAAATTTCCCTGTTCTTCCACCGGGACATTATCAAGGTATAAGAAAAAAAATAACATATGATTAACATAATTGATTTTACAATTAAATTAAATTAGGGGTCATGCTTTTCATTGTTTTTGCAGCAAGTGTTCCGATGCTTAAAAATTTTAATTCATAAGGGATTGATTTATAAATTTTTGCTATATTAAAAGACTTTTGCATCAAGGCGGTTTGGTGTTTAGGTGCAGCAATACAATTACCATATCTTAAATTCAGGTGATGCACATCACTTCTATAAGTAATAAGTTTAAAAAGATATGACGGTTGTTCGAGTCTTATGACCTTATGAAAATAAGTAGCACATTTGATTATGCACATCTAACCATCCCACCTCAGGAAGTTTATGGGATATACGATCAAATTTTCTTATTCCAAATATTAGTCTCAAACAACCATTTTGTACTCTTTGTATTTTGTTTATATTTACTTTCGTTATAGATGGGCCACATATATGCATACAGTAAGTGAAATGTCATTAATACTAAAACGAAACCAGGCGCTATCATTAAGAGCCCTGAGGTACACCAGAAAGAAACACAAGAAAAATGGCCTGCTGCTTTATTGCTATTATAATTTACATTTGAAATCAATCTACATAGAACAAATGGTTTTATTATTAATGGAGACCAATAGTTATAACAATTATTACTTGATTATAAATAACTAACACTTTCAAAAAGTGACAATTATTTGCAAACATTGAAATTTACTTACAACGTACTGATCTCAACACTTTTAAAAGATAAATCTTTTTCTGGTTTCAAGTTCGGATGTATTTTAAATTTTGTTTTTTGCATTTAAATCTGTATTATAGTATGGTGAATGAATTTTAATTTGTATATTGTTAAAAATTAAACTGAAATACACATAGTTCGTATTGGATTAATGAGGCTTAACTTGGCGAAACTCAATTATGTATTTAATTTAATCTAACAAATGTTTTATTAATTTAAACACATAGTTTAATTGAGTATGTTACTACTAAAAATTATGTACTTCTTAAGAAACTACAGCAGTAAAAGCCGAAAAAAGAAATTAGTACTTCAATTGTTTGATTAATTCGATTAAAATTCCTCATAAGTAACAGTATAAAAAATATCAAAATTAGTTTTTTATCAATGAAAGCAGATGAAATATATTGTAACTACTAACAACATTTTTATTGTTTATACATTCTATTTAAGTGAGTAATTGATTGCACTGGTTAGTGTCTAAATATTATAAAAAGGTGAGCAATTTCAATCTAAAAATTTCAGTTGAAAAATGAAATTCTATAACAGAATTTTTGTTTAGATTGTCGATTATTAAAGTGAGTAATTAATTGCACTTGTTAGTTTCCTCCAAACTGTCTAAATATTATAAAGAAGTTGAACATTTTTAATCTACAAAATTCCCTTGAAAAATGTTTGTTTAAATTGTGGATTATTAAAGATTATGTAATAATATTCATCTCATCCTTTTATAATCTTTTATAATATGCAAAATAAATTCAGAATCGCCAATTGGAGTGATATATACATTAAGCAGAATCGAATGTCTATGAAAATATGTTAGATATGTAGTATGCTAAAAACAAATTTTGGTTTTAGCAGTTACTTTCTGTAATTTTTCTGCGATTTCATTTTTTAACAGATTAAAATACATATTGCTATATGTTTCGCAATTAATTAAACACTTGGTGTTGTTTCGCAATTTTTATAATTGTGAAACCACACAGAGTGTTTAATTAACCTCTAATTAACATTAAAATTTTTCACCATGGGTTAAGTGAGAATTTAATTTATTGTTCATTTGTTTCATCTAAATATTATTTTTCTTGAGTTATTATTTTTTGAGTGTATTCTAATAAAAGGTTTGTTTTCGCTCTAGTAAGGACTAATTTGATTTTTAACCAAATTATTTCGAAATAATAGAATAATTTGAGGTACAAAAAAACTTCATTGTTAAGAAAAAAACAGTAAATTCTTCTAATGGTATCCCTGTGGCACACCAGATATAAAATCTAAAATATGATTTTTTATATAAACTTACTTACTACGACCATTCAAATGCAATTTAGAATTTTATTTATATATATAATAATTATTTATTTATTTATTTAAGCTATTCGATAGTTTGAAACAGTCTGCACGGACAACATCGACTGAATTTTTATCATCAATGTTAGGAATTGTAGTAAAAACCTCCCAATTATTGAAAAGAATATTCTTATTTGTTGAATTTGGTTCTCGTTTACCACTATTCCTAGATAATGATAGACAGTTCATTATTCTGCCACTCTTGTGGCGTTGAGGTCCGCGATTCAAAAACGTTGTTTGTCTTGTTCCTATTTTTATGCTCTTCTAATTCTGATTGTAATTATTAATCTAACGTAAAAGGTACTCTTACAACCCCCACATTTTATTACCTACGTTGATGTATATATTTTAGAAATGCAGAACAAAACAAAGAGAACAGCGTACAAAGTTTTATTGTTACTTTGAATATTCTACATGAAGATCCAAAATTGGTTTAGGTGCATGAAAAAGTCTATTTTTCATGCACCTAAACCAATTTTGGAACCGTTTTTTCTACTCCGATTGAGGTTCTTTCAAAAAATGCTATTCGAACGCATCAAATTCGATCCTTAAGAAAGCTTTTCTTTGAGCTGATGTATGAGAGCTTGCATTGTTCTGGTGGAGAATGATGCGTCTTCGGCATTTGGTTTGTCTTATATTTCTGGCAAGACTTCTAATAATCAAATGGTGCGCAAACTACTTTTCTTGTATTTGGTTTATCTTAAAGGATACAATCTTTTGTTTACTTTTGGGCTTACATGCATATATTCACAATTCAACATCTATTACGATATCACAGGCATGTTTTAAAGCAATTAAATTTCTTGCGCAAAATTTCTCGTTTCTTTCATTTCGTGAAAAGCGGCTATTATCCTAGGGGGCCAAGGGCGTGCCGAAGAGCCAAGGGTTGGTTACGTTTCGCCGTGCGTGCGTGTGTATACGTGTGTGTTCAGGTGTGTCTAATCGAGATCTTTTTTCGGGGCCGTCCGAATTTCTACCTTCCGTCGGTTTCCATCTTGGATTCGGTTATTTATCCACCTCATGTCCACGGGCATAAATATACGGCCCGGCCCGCATCCGAGGGAAATAATGAATTCATTATATTTAATGGTCGGACATTATAAGTTCATTTTCTTGTTTTTAATAAAGAAGTTATTAAGTGAGAGAGCGCTGCATCATCTAATCCACCTTGTAATTATATATTTATACCTAAGGAAAAAATCGTAATAACAAAACTGGATCTGGTTTCAGGTTCTTTTTTTTCGTAATTCTTTTTCTTTATTGGATTGGATCTTGTTATACGAGAAGATTCATTGGGTGGATAGCAAAAAGAAGACCTTTTTAGAAGATGACGTTGGCTTTCTTTTAAATTTAATTAAGGTGGTCCATATTGGATAACGATCTGTAACATGATCAATTTAATATAGATTATTCATTAACTAATTTTTGGAATATAGAGATAGCAAAAATAGTTATTATGTTATTATATATACTGAGAAAAAAAACCTTTAAGTTTCAAAATATTTAAAAAATCAATATTTTACTTTGAATTGTATTTTACTAGCAATGGATACATCTTTGAATTCAATTTGATCTTAATGTTACTAGAGATAGATATATCTTTGAATTCAACTTGATCTATCGATCTTACTAGAGATAGATGTATCTTTGAGTCCAACTTGGTAAATGAGTTTATTTTCTGTTATTTTATGTTAAGTTTTACATTTTGTTGATAGTAATTTATAAACCCTTGATTTTTGAAAGCATTTTTATAGGATAAACCATGAGGTATGTTTCCAAGGTATAATTTAATGAACACATTCGTTAGTACCCATACATCAAGTGGATACCTCCCCAAAATAAAAAAAAACGAACCGATGGTAAGTCATTCCAGTGTTCGGATTAAATTTGTTGTAAATTAAAACGTACAACAGGCACACCTAATAACATAATGACGGTACATCATCCGGAATCGAGGCGCATCCGACACTAACGAATTCTCCCGCGGCAGATGTTACTTCTTGCGGCGGATCTGATTGGTGGGACGACCATTTGTTAGACTGTCAATGGCATTGATCTCCACCATCCTGACTTCATACTTATCTACGGACACGTTGTGATGTTTGATGCACGACCGTTTTGTCTTCCACACAATTGAACAAGCGATACAGAGCCATTAGCGAAATGACTTTGGGTTTTCGTTGTGTTTGGACGCTGTTGTAGTCGTCGTCGTGTTGTGTTGTACCACCGGCTCTTCATTACTTTCTTTTTCTTCTTCTTCTCCTCGGTTCCTATCCTCGTTATCCGAGACGGTGTTTCGATTGGAATTGGCTTGTCAGTCGGACGCGGCCGTGCATAATGAAATATTAATTCCGAGCTTTATGATTGAGCAACTTTTTTTTGTGGTAATAATGACATAAGTATCTGGTAATTTAATAATGTCAAGTGCCAATCATCCGCGGATTAGCGCTCCGAGCTGGTTATGAGGGTGTGACCGTTTTTGGAATATGAACTTCCATTAGAAATAATTGTCTAGCATTGATAAAAACACAACTAATAAAGTACATTACATTATTATGTTTTTTGTGAATGTAATAAACAAAAAATTCTTCATATAAAAAGGGTAATTAATATAAATTAGTGGTTATAGTGTCACTATATGAAATTTCAAATACACCAACTCTACAATGTTGGAAAAATCTGCTGATTTCAAAAATAATTTTAATACATATACAGCGGCATCTGATTAATAAATAAGAACAAGAAATCATTTTAATTGATTTCTTATACATTATATAGACAAGAAAAGTTTAGAAGGTTATACAAAAATATTCATCCAAAGCCTGGCTGAAGGAAACTATACTTCCTTCAGCCAGTTTAAGCCCTAAGCAACCAAAGAAAATCAACTCGTTTACGATGGAGGCTTCTACTTCGTTATACATCGTTAATCATAAATTAAACAGAATTGTTACTTCAGTTATGCAAACAAACTAAACAAATGTGTTTAATATAGAACCATCTAGCTATTTTTAATTGCCAGGAAGTATTAACTTGTGAAGCTAAAGATTCATTTTTCAACTTCTATAATTGATATATTTACAATTTCTAAATTAAAATGTATAAACGTTTTAGAAACTTCTTTTTGGATAAATTTGGCTATTGTGGAATATTTATAAATTTTTTCATACGCACATATTATGAATAATGTATTAAAGTCAAGAATATCCTATGTCAATGTAGAATAGGCCAAGAGTAACCTAAGACAATATATAAATTATTGGGGTAGGTCAAGAGTACGTTTGGATAATAAATAATTTATTAGTCTAGGTCAAGAGTACGCTACAGCAATGAATTATTCAATGATTGAACAGTAATATATTTGAGGTTGGTGTAAAATATAATTTGTAAAAATTCACAATATTAACCATATTTAAATGATTTTGAAAGTTTTAAATTGTATGTTTCAACTGATTTAAAACATTTAAAGTCTTTTTTCTTAATTATCTTTCAATTGCTTCTCTTGGAAATGAAAAATATTCATTTATTTTCCAATTTTTATATTAAGATATTTCATAATTTTTATTTTATTTAATGAAAATTTTGAATTATTATTTTTTTGACAATTTCAGTTGTTTTGTTTGTAAGATTTCAAGTTATTTTTTTATAGTTTACAATTGTATCTAAAACAATGTTTAATTCATTTTATTGTTTTTAATTTTTTTTCAAAAACTAATTTTAATCAAGTTATGAACCGTTTTTTTTTTCTTAAAATTTTCTACAAATTATTACTTTTTAAGTTTTTAGTTTTGAACTGTATTTCAAGAAAATAATAATTATTTTTTAAAATTAATACCATTTTCGTTTACTTTAGTTTTTTTAATTATTAATGAGAATATATTTTTTCAGTTTTCAACTGTCCCTAAGGAAATGATTAATCGTGCTAGACTGTTTATAAAAAATTGCTTTTCTTTTATTGCAACTTTAGTTTTGTATCTATTTAAAAAATATGTGTTTTTCAGTTTTGAATTGTTTTAAATGAAATGATTAATAGTTTTTCAATTGTTTTTCTTTGCTTCTAACTATATTTTTTTAAACATTAAAAATGTTCTCTTCAGATTTCAATTGTTTTTAAGGAAATGGTTAATCGTGTTATACCGCTTAAAAAAATCAATTGTTTTTCTTTGGTTGTAAATGTTTCTTCTTAAATAAAGATTTTAATTGTGTCAAAGTTATCAATTGTTTTTAAGAAAATTTGTATTTGTTTTTTTAAAAATTACATTAGATTTAGAAATTTTTAATTGCTTTTTTATAGTTTCTTAAAGATTAGTTTCTAATAAAGATTTCAATTGTTTTCAAATTTAATTTTTTAGTGATTTTAAAATTTCATGAATAACAGAAAAACGTTTAACTTTTTTATACTACTTTTTATTTTTATACAACACTTCGTGACTAGTTTCGAATTATACAGTCTATCCATCCTCCAAATAGGAAAACATAAGCGAGGGTTTTTGGTTAAAAGTTGTAAAATATATATAAACACAAAATAATTGCAATTTTTAGAGATTTATTCATAAAAATGTTTGAATTAATTTTTGATGATGTTTTACTGATTGGAGATTGGGGTAGAGGCCACCCACCCACCCTACATATACATATAAATTTCAATTACTGATCGTCTCGCGGTTTGGGTTAACTTAATCACAAAAGTTTTTGAATAAAAAATAAATTGAAAACGTAAAATTTTTAAGTGAGTAAATTATTAAAATATTTGCATGATGGGTGGGCAGACATTAAATCTAAATTAGATTAGATTAGTTATAGTAAGTTATTTATATTTAAACTTAAATCTTGATTATGCTTTATTTTTTTAACATATTAATTGATGAGGCCGTTATTTGTTGAAAACTCATATCACTTGTTAAGTATTAAAGTAAAAACACTTTTTTAATTTTCAAAACTTTTATTTGTTGGAATTACACGCAACAAATAAAAGTTTTGAAAATTAAAAAAGTGTTTTTACTTTAATACTTAACAACTTTATTTTTTTATTACAAACAATGTTTTATTGTTTTGTAAACAGCAACAGTTAGCAATTAAAGTTGTCATGGATATGTAGGGTGGGTGGGTGGCCTCTATACATCCTCGAATCAGTAAAACATAAGCAAGGGTTTTGGTTATAACTTCCAAAATGTAAACAAACAAAAAATAAATGCATTTTTAAATTGATGTATTCATACAAATATTTCAAAAAATTTTGATGATGTTTTACTGACTGGAGGGTGGGATAGAGGCCACCCACCCACCCTACATATACATATTAACTTTAATTACTGATCGCCTCGCCCTTTACAATAATTACAAAATTTGAATAAAAAAGAAATTAAAAGGTAAAATTTTTGAGAGAGAAAATTATTAAAATTTTTATGCATGATTGGTGGGCAGACATTAAATCTAAATTAATTAAGATTAGCTATAGAAAATCATTTATATTTAAACTTCAATTTGGATTTTGTTTTTTTTTTTACATAAATGATTTTATTGTTTTTAACTGCAAAATCATTAACGATTAGCAATTAAAGTGATTATGTATATGTAAAGTGGGTGGGTGGCCTCTATCAATAAAACGTAAACGAGGGTCTTAGTTAAAAGTTGTAAAATATAAACAAACGCAAAATAATTACAATTTTTAGAAATTTATTCATACAAATTTTTAAAATAATTTTTATGATGTTTTACTGATACGGTGATGTGGCCATTATAGTATTTTCTTTACATTTTTTTCGAAAGCTATGGGATTTACGTAAAAAGGCTATTCTTAATAATTCGATCAATTTTGTATTATTTACAAGTATTTTATTTAACTCCTTTAATTTATTATCAATAGGCAAAATATTAATTTTTAAATTATTACCTTTAGATATTTCTGCTAACCGTCTAAAAAAGTATTTTTCTAATTTTTAACAACCTTCAAAGAAAAACTACGCAAAAATATCAACTCATTTCGAAAAGTCGCGTCACAAAATATTAAAATACCATTACAAAGAAAGAATATTCATCATGTTTAGTAGCCTAGTAATTAAAAACTGAGTTTTCAGGTAAATGTTACTTTTGACAGATTATGTCAAACAACCGTCAAATTTAGGCAACAACACCAGACAATATTAAAATTTTTCGTTTTGAACATATTAGGGATTCGTAATTTCTAATGGCGGCACTGATAAGAAGAATAAGGCAATTACTCACAACAAGTACCATCGATCCAACATTTAACCCTTTGAACCCCATCTTCCTGGCAAGGAATAAACCATATTCCAGAAATTCTTGTAAAACTAAGTGCCCACTGTCCAAGCCGAAGAATGATCCATGCAGTAAAGAAAAACCGATGGAGTGTATAAAATTGGTGGAGAATCTGATGAGCAAGCGTCCGCTACCGAAACGTCCCGGTGGACCTCCTCCAGTGAATTGTAAGAAGAATAATATGCCCATCTTAGCGATAAGCATGTTGCTACTTGTGGTGACTGTATATAATTGTGCATCGTTTGTTTGTAATAAGGTTGATGGAAGTTAATGTAATTTCTAGTTGGTTTTATTAAATTTTCTTATACATTTAACTAATATTATTATTTAATCAATAAGGTATTTAAATATCAAGATAAATTAAAAATTTTGATATAATCTATCCATTCTAATAGGTTATAGTGTAAAGTTCACTTTAAGATAATTTAAGTCGGAGAAATATTTTGTAACAAGATCGGGTAGTAGTTTAAGTTCGTACGCAATAAGTACACTTTTTTTAGAAATATTTTTACCTCATTTACATCCAAAAGTAAGTGTTTTGGAATAATAATCCCTATATATATTGGAAGCGGACTACGGATTGGTAATATCATACCTGAACCACATTGGATTTTAACAATAGCTAATATAAAGAAAAATCTTTCACCTGGATAGTAAATAGATGTTTCTAAATATAATTGCTTAAAATAAATTGATTTAAAAATTATGATATTAAAAAAAATAAATATTTCTACAAAGTTAATTTTTCATGCAAGATTATTCTTTTGTTTTGGGCAATTAACAAAAACTCAAACCGGAGCAAATTATAAATACTTTTCCCTGCAAGACGAGACGTATAATTACCGAAACGAAAAAGAAAAAGGAAACGTGATGAATTTGTATCCCCGACCAGATGGTCGAATAATTAAAAGCTCCACATTCGCGTGCCCAGAGAATCCTCGAATACTCTCTACGGTGGGGCGAAAATCTGAGGCTCGCAACAATTTAGCTAATTGGCTCCTGTAAAATTCAAGTAATTACGACTGGTGGCCGTAGGCTTAAAATTTTTGGGCAAGGATATTGATTTACAAAAATTGCAGAACATGTGCCTGAGCAATTAGCAGACATTAATAATTACGTTCTCAGTCTCTAGGTATAAATATATACAGACCGTGGCGGAATATAAATGGTGGCCCCCGGGGTGGTTGGTTCTCTTTATACCTGTATATATTTATACAGGGGTCCACTAATACATTAAACCGAATATTGGTCTCAGCGTGCTCTGATGATCCCCATTAATGGTCCCGATGTGCAGCTGTTATACTTTCCATGGACCAATCAAGGGCCCAACCGCACCGACGCCATATTGCTGATGATTTGTGTGCCGTCCTGGCCGTTTATTTTTTTCCTTTCCATGCCACGACATGAAAAATCCTTAATTTCCTTTCTATTATCCTCTGCGGTCGCTGCTGGTTCCATGCGAAAACCTACTGTGCTCTCCTCCGGGCCGTAATTGATCAATTATCCTCGTCGAGCAATCTCCACCATTGTAGGTACCACAGCTACTATTCATTACCTCGACTTAATAGCCAATTACTTACATTAGTCATGTGCTGCTCATTACATCGACAGGTGCCCATTTATATGAATAAACTGCGGATAATCACACTTTGTTTTTTTTTTGTACATATCTTCTCACTCGCTTATATAAATACAGACGTACATATATGATAGTTGATTGACGACTTGATTGCATCGTGCTGATTTAGAATCACTGGAAGGCAATTCGTTACGCTATGGCTGTTCTTAATTTACAACTTGTGTTTATAGATACGATGTAATCATTACTTAAAATAAATTAAATACCATGTGATCCTTAGTGCATTTACAATAAATTATTATTGTAGTAAAATTATTTAGTATCAATTTTTTAGAAGATCTGTGACCTAAGTTCATTTATTTATTTTATTTTTTCAATTGAGAAACGATTTTCTCATGCAATGTTCAACGGAACATGTAAATAATCCAATCCGAAACGATTCCCATTTAATGGCACGGATTAGGGGTGCTATAAAAGGAGAACGGCGATAATGTAATCCGTGAAATTAATTTTATTTGTAAGAGCATTTCGCACCCCTATGCGTACCCGAGTGCGTTAACTAAACCATAACATAACCCATTGAATATAAAACAAATCTCTAAAGTATCAGGACGACATTATTATCAATGCAGGACGAGTGTTCGAGGGGCGGTGAGGAGGGGGGTGGCGAGGTGCACACGGGATGGAAGAGCTTTATTATATCCAAGGGGGACGATCCCATCAGTTATCTCATTGAAAAACCAGGGGACGACAGGGATGAATGTGTACAAAGTTGCGAAAAGGTGTCCCCTGCACGTGTCCCAGCTCCCAGCGTTCCTCCTTTCGGGGTGTATGTGGATGATGGCGGACGGGAGAGAGAGAACGTTTTATTTTGTCCTGGGGTGCACTAATGGCGGAATGACGTGGAAACGTTTTTGAAATATGAAATTACACAATCCGTGTCGCACACTGTCCTCTCTTTTGCGTGTTATAAATGATGCATCATCCGACATTACATCTGCTTTGTTGCATATGATGATGCTCGGTGTTTATGTATAGCGTTACTATGATGTCTTATTCTGTTTTATTTTGTCTACTTAAAAAAAATTATTTTAGTACTGAATATAGATTACAAACATTGCGTAAATGAATCTTAGCATAATTCCTGAATAATACAATGGTTCGTGCAAAGATTACCTCTTGAAAGAAACCGTTGAGAAATGATTTAAAAGGAAATAGAGGAAGACGTGAATCCAAACAAAAGTGGAAGAAGATAGCTTAGGACGACCAAACTGGATCGAACTGGCACAAGATAGACCAAGTGGTGAAGAAATTCCCAGGAACAAAATTACACACCATCAACATTTTTAGAGCATAAGTTTGATAATTAATAATAATAATAATACGTCTTTATTGATCATAGAAAAATATGTTTACAATTTGTATAATAGAAGAGCAGGCAAAGTTCAGTTAGCCTATGACTATTAACTGTTCTTCCACTTAACCTGAGTGTTTGAATTTAACGACGAAGTCGGCAAACCTTAATGAAATCAAATGGACACTTACCAAAGTAACTTCCTCCCTTCTTCCCAATCTGGCCAGACTGATGTGGACTGTATATCTGAATTGCAAAGCAAGCGGTTGTTCTTCGTTTTAACATACAACCTTTAAGATGCAGCGATAATTTTACTATATCTCGGAGGACGTCTCGTGCAAGAGTCCTTTTAAAAAAGTATCCCAAAGAAAAACTAGTAAGGTTTGCCAACACACTCCGAAATCAACTATATATGGCGCGAAAATTAAATTAATTTCCTACTTAAGATTCAATTTACGACATGACAAAATTACTAAATTTAGATTCCCGAAAATTAAATAAATACACAAATTGTTTCAAATAAAATAAAATAAATGAATGAATTCCGAACACTGAGTAATGTTAATAGATAATTGCATAAACGGTTCATTCAAATAACATTTAATTTAAAAAAAAGTACAATTTAGAAAGTAAGTGCGATAAGAGCCGTTTTATGGAATGGTGGTGAAATTGTTCCTCTAAATCTCACATTGATATTATGTACATCACACCGAAATACGATTCTATTGTAAAGGTTGGGAGGCGTACGATAGAGGATTATTTTATGGTAGAGAGAAGCACAATGTAGAATTTTGCGTTTCTCCATATCTAGCCATTGTAGTTCAGCAAGTTTATAGGAAATACGTTCGTGTTTGCGAATTCCAAAAATTAAACGCATGCAGGAGTTTTGGATTTTCTGAATACGGTTCTTCGTCACTTGGTCTAAACAGGCGTTATAAACGACGTCAGCAAAGTTGAAGTGACTTAAAACGAGTGTATCACAGAGCAAACGTTTGGTTTTTAAACTTAAATGATGTCTATTCGCATAAAGCATTTTCAAACTCTGAAATGACTTCCTGATACAATTACTTATATGTAACTTGATGCATAAACTAGTATCGATATTTAAACCAAGATTTTTTGCACATTCTACTATGGGTATTGGAGAATCATCTATTTTTAATTGATGTTCAGATTTTGCAATATTGACATATTTTTGTGGGCCAAAAATCATAATCGATGATTTTTTAGCATTCATTATTAAATAATGTTTACGAGAGATATCAACTAATTGCGATAAATCCGAAGAGATGTAATTGCTAGCCAGTATTAAGTCAGTCGGCCTGAAAGAGAACAGTAGTTGCGTGTCATCCGCGTATAAATTTGCAGTACAGTGTTTTAATACGTTGGTAAGCGATGAAGTATAAATTGAAAATAACATTGGACCAAGAATCGATCCTTGAGGTACACCGGCTGTAATATTAACAAAGTCAGAACTGCTATTATTTACTACTACTTTTTGAAGGCGATTTGTTAGAAAACTAGTTATAAGTTCAATTGCTGTATTTTCGAAACCTATATAGTGAAGTTTACTTATTAGTAAATTATGGTTAATGGTATCAAACGCTTTGCTATAATCAAGTAGCACGAGACATGTAAGATGGCCTTTGTCGGAAGCTGCCAAAATGTCATCAGTTATATTGAGCAGTGCAGTAGCACAACTATAGTTTGGTCTGAACCCTGACTGTGTAGAGGGTAATAGCTTGTGCATATTAACATATTCCTCAATTTGAGTTTGAAGTACTTTTTCTAATAATTTAGAGAGAACAGGCAGTATGCTAATAGGCCTTAGATCTTGAGGGCTGCTAGGATTATCAACTTTTGGTATAGGTATGATAGTGGCTAGTTTCCAACATTGCGGAAATACCGACTGCTCAATACAACTGTTAATAACAACAACTGTTAAATTTCTTGGAAAAAGTCCCTATTTTATACCCTTAATTATTTCTTCGTTTTGCAATATTTAAACAAATATAACTTGGTATAAACCTAGTTTTAACCTTTGTCTTTCGGCATGCAAAATATGTTTTCTTAATTGTTATCCATTACTTCACAATTTTCTATGGCCGGACATGCTAAATGCGCATATTTTTCGAGCGGCACTTACCGCCTTAAGTATGGAATTATGCACGGACTGCAGAATTTGAGCATTTTTATATTAATACCATCAATTCCAGCAGAGTTAGATTTTAAACTAAACAAAGTTTTTGTAAGTTGCTCCTCAGTAGCTAGTTTAAAGTTAAAATATTTATTTTGAACGTTTTCGTGAACAGTATTCTTATAAAAATATATTAGATTATCATCTGTAGTGCTATTTATACCACTGGTAAAAAATCTATTATTTTATTGACGTCATCTACAAAGTTTGGTAGTTTTCTGCATTTGCTGGGGATTATAAAATTTGTCCTTAAACACTTCCAGATATTATTGTTATTATTTGAAATAGAGAATTCTAAGTAAGCTTTTTTCTCTCTATTTACTGCAGAATTGACAATGTTACGCAATTCCTTATACATTTTAAAATCATTAGGGTTTTTAGAATTTTTAAATTTACTGAAAGCTTTGTAACGTGTTTTCATCATTGCTTTTATAGAATTTGTAAGCCATGAAGCTGGGTTTTTCGTAACTCTGCATGTAACTTCTGGTGCATGTTTATTAAAAATATACAAAATCAGATTATGCAAGTATGATATTTTGTCATCAATGTTTGATATATATATATATATATATATATATATATATATATATATATATATATCATATCTTCAATATTTGTCTCAAGGTCACGTTGAAAGGCAATGTTGTCAATTTCGTCAAGTTTCCTGATGGTAATATAATTCATTTGCTTTAAGGTGTTAAATTTAAGGTTGCAGAAAACTAAATCATGGCCAGCAATATCATGAATTTTTAATACATTTGATTCAATATAAGTGTTTTTATTGGCAATTATAATTACATCAATTAACGTTTCAGAGAATTGCGTAACACGAGTAGGCCTCGATATAAGTTGAGTGAGTCCAAATGCATTCAGAAAATTAATAAAAATGACGTACATCGGTTGAATCGATATCAAGCATGTTAATATTAAAATCGCCAAGAAAGACTAAATCGTTGCATTGGGGTATAATATAGCTAATTACATCTTCTAACGCCTCGATAAAAGTATTTAGATTATAGTCTGGGGGTCTATATATCACACCCACACAGCACAATGTATCTGCAAACTTACATTTAATCCATATTTGTTCTATATTATTTACAATTGTAATACTGACTTAATCAAATTTAATGTTGTTTCTTAAGTAAAAAGCGACGCCTCCTCCACGTCCTACGTCCCTATCCTTACGAAGAAACGTATATCCGGAAATTTGAAATATTTTGTCGTCAATACATGGTCTAAGCCACGTTTCAGAAATGGCTACAATGTCGTAGCTTGACGAAAGTAAAAGAGCCTTAAAATTAACAAAGTTATGACTTAGAGATCGCACATTTAAATGGGAAATAGAAATGTTCATGTATTAGTAATTCTATGGGTAAATTAGTACTTAATCTAAAAATTAATAGTAAATTTATACAATTTAAAAAATTGTAACGTAAGAAAATGCTCCAGTAAATTAAAAATTATTATATGATATATAAAAAGTAAAAAAAAAAGTAAATATAATTCACGAGACAGCGCACAGAAACTATTAGATAAAGGCATGCATGACACATTTAAATTAAACTGATTTAAGTTAAAAAGATTAAATTAAAATTAAAAAAAATCATGTAAATATGTTAAAATTAACAGAATTATTAAATTGAAACTGAATTAAATTGGGAAAGAAGTATGTCAAAAATAACATTAATTCGAATTATTATAAACATGCATGACGTTATTTGTTGGTAAATTAATCATTAAGATCTGTTTCATTAAATATCTTCTTAATGACTTCTTTGTCCTCTTGATAAAGATGTTGCCATGAGTCGACCAAGCGTTTTGTGGGCCCAATTTATTGCGCGATAGTTTTAATAATCTATATCGAGATGGACATAAATCCTCGCATATAGTAATACCAGACTTCTTTAAAAGGTTGCGATGTTTGATAATTATATTTGCATAATCAGCTGACTCTAGTTGCGCTATAGCAATTGATGGTTTATTTGACTTGAAATTAGAGTTCTTGATTCTGTAACAGTTTCTGACGGCTATATTGTTTATTTTTAATTTATTTGAGAACAGATCATCAATTTTATTTTTTTAAATTTCATTTGTATCCTCATTTAAGCCAATTATTCTTAAATTATTGCGGCGTGTGTGTTCTTCGTTTTAACAATGAAATATTTTTTTTCATTCAGAGCCGATATCTGGGCACTGTATTTATCGAGTTGACTTTCAAATTCGATTTTCACCTTGGAAATAATTTTGTCAGTTAACGTAGAAATGAGTGTATCGTCTCTAAAAATTTCCATTACGGCCTCCTTAACCATCAAGTCAATTTTTTGTTCTCTGGTGTACGGCATTTTTGTTTTGGTTCAAAAAAAATATATACAAATACTCACTAGATGTTGTGGTGACTGTTTCACGAATTATATCGACTGTGTAACTCAGAGAATTATTAATTTCACGGAGCACTTAAAAACGCGTGTTTACTCACGAACCATTAATATATTAATTACACAAAAAAATTGGTCTTATATAATAACAATGTTCTAAATTACTTAAAGTTGTTAACTATATCATTGATTTTTGAGGGATATTTAAGTTTCAGAAATTTTAGAAGTACTAAAACCTTTTGAATCCTTTTATTTACTCTCCCTGTATAAGGTATCTCCAATTTTGAGGTACATTGATATCATATTAATTATTTTCAGAGAAAAAATTTTCTGTGTGTGTTTGTAGGTACTAAATGTCAAAACCCGTTAGAGATTTTAAAACTTTAAACTTAAGCTTCTGTTCTTCATAAAACAAACAGTGTACTCGAAGTATTGACTTTATTTTACCAAAATATAGTACTAATTTTTTCAAATAAAATTTTTATTGTATTTCTGTCTAAATACCATCTGATGCTTATCTAATTAATTACACCAAGCTGTCTGTTTTCGAGACAATTATTTTTTTTTTCATTTTGTTGACCTGGGTGGGCCAATTTGTCGGTATTTGCTAAAAGCACGCGGACCATGACAAGATAAAACGTCAACATAATAATAGGCAGAAACGCGCCGACTTCCTAGGCGACGTCAGATGATAGTCGTCATTACCATCATTTGTGTGTCCGAAAATGAAAAAAAAAAAAGAACGACCGTGTCCGTGAAAGACCTCGTTCGTCCCCGTTCGAAAGTAAATAAATTAGCCCGACCGCAAGTCAAAACATTTCGACAGAAATAATGGGTTTACACGCCACAGGTATCGATCGCAATACCTGTACCGACAAACGTGCCGCCTACCATCCGAAAAGTCAAAATATGTCCGCCCGGGTGGTTGCTATCACACCGTCCGGCACAATGGCCCTTTTTCGAAATAAAGGGACGACATAGAAATCGGCGCTCGGTCGGTACGTTTGAGCCAGAACGAGATTAGTCTGCTTTGACAGTTGCGGTAAACAAGGTTAAGTAATTGTTGGCGTACTACGGTGTAAACATATATCATCGCATTGTGCCGCCAGGTACACCACTGGGGGAGATGACTTTCGAAAGATAGGGAAAATATCGGCGGACTTTGGTGACTTTTATTGTTAAATGTCGCATGTAAGCACCCACTGTGTACGATCCGAGGCGTACACCGTCCTCATTCTCTTCCACATTCACGACTTCCTCCATTATTCCCATGAATGGACCTTTATGCGCGCATCTCTGGGGTATCGCCTTACATCCTAAGCCCATCACGCTGGACTTCAAATACTAAATGGCCCTCCTGGGTTACAATTAAACGGCCGTGTGTAGATATTGACCTTATCTGCATCGGTGATAATAAAAGAATGTGGATTACATCCGTACGCTCTTTTTCCACAGAATGAGATTTATTTGACGTAAAATATAATTTTACGCTTGTAGCATTTCTTTACACAGTAAACAGTTTTAGTTCTTCATTTAATTAAAAATTGTTGGGGATAATTTCTTCATGAACAATACGTGGCAATCTAGACTGACAGATTCACAATCCTTATAAACTAAATAAAATGCTTTGAATTTCCTCTTATTAAAGCATATTAATATTGCTTAACAAGAAGTGCGATTGTTGAGAAGCCTTTGCAGGCTCAACGTATCGCTATATGGTATTTTTTAAAAATTCTGCTGGACGTCCGGTTACGTTCAATTGATTACGCTCGAAAAATACGTGCATTTTGCATGTCCGGCCATAGAAAATTGTGAAGTAATGGATAACAATTAAGAAAATATATTTTACATGCCGAAAGACAAAGGTTAAAACTAGGTTTATAATAAGTTATATTTGTTTAAATATTGTAAAATGAAGAAATATTTAAGGGTATAAAATAGCGACTTTTTCGAAGTAATTTGCTGCAATATTAAATGAATGAATCATACCTTGTTATAAACATCACTTAATTTTTGTTTTTTTCTTCTCTAAAGTTAAAAATTTTATAAATAAAAATTTGTTTAAATAAAACTTGTTTATCTTCTTATTCCCTTTAACTTTCGTTTAAAAAGTTTTGTAATATTTTTTATATTAACAAAAATATCGCAAAAAACAAAAAAAAACGGCTAAAGTAAACACCCATTTGCGGTCTATAAATGTTTACCAAAAGCTTTTCAGTTCCAGTTTTTAACGATAAAACCTTAAGTTTAAATTTAAAGTTTCATCTCAATCGGATCATTCGTTTTTGAGATACACAGACACAATTTTTTTTCAGAAATTAGTGTAATTAACTCAGGGGACCTCAAAACGGATATTTCCGCAAAAAAAATCCAAAAAAAAAATCACGAAAACAATACTTCCCTTAAATATACTAAGTAAAAATTATTGAATAAAAATTATTTGAATAAATCTCTAAAAATTGCAATTATTTTATGTTTATTTATATTTTACAACTTTTAACTAAAACCCTCGCTTATGTTTTACTGATTGGAAGGTGGGATAGAGGCCACCCACCCACCCTACATATACATGGTAACTTTAATTGTTAATCGTTGATGATTTTGCTTCTAAAAGCAATAAAACCAGTTTGCAATAAAAAAATCAAACAAAGTCAAAATTTAGGGTTAAATACAAATAACTTTCTATAGCTAATCTTATCTAATTTAGATTTAAAGTCTGCCCACCCATAATGCATCAAATTTTTATTAATTGAATCACTCAAAAATTTTACCTTTTGAAATTCCTTTTTATTCAAAAAGTTTTGTAATTAATTTTATTGTAAACAGAGAGACGATCAATAATTGAAATTTATATGTATATGTAGGGTGGGTGGGTGGCCTCTATTCCACCTTCAAATCAGTAAAACATCATCAAAAATTATTGAATAAAAATTATTTGAATAAATCTCTAAAAATTGCAATTATTTTGTCTATATTTATATTTTACAACTTTTAATTAAAACCCTCGCTTATGTTTTACTGATTTAAGGGTGGATAGAGACCACCCACCCACCCTACATATACATGATAACTTTAAAAACTAATTGTTGATGATTTTGCTGCTAAAAACCATAAAACTATTTATGTAAGAAAAAATAGAACAAAATCAAAATTTCGGTTTAAATGTAAATGACTTTCTATAGCTAATATTATCTAAATTAGATTTAAAGTATGCCCCCACCTATCATACATTAAATTTTTACTAATTTACCCACTCAAAAATTTTTAATTTTTAATTTAAAAAGTTTGGTAATTAATTTTACTCCACACCGCGAGACGATCAGTGATAATTATATGTGTATGTAGGATGGGTGGGTGGTCTCTATTCCACTCTCCAATGAGTAAAACATCATCAAACATTATTTGAAAATTTGTACGAATAAATCTCTATAAATTGCTTATTTATATATTCAATATTTTAACTAAAACTCTCGCTTATGTTTTACTGATTGGAGGGTGAATAGAGGCCGCCCGCCCACCCTACATATACATGATAAATTTAAATACTAGTTGTTGATGATTTTACTGCTTAAAAAGAATAAAACATTGTATGTAATAAAAGAAACATAATCCAAATTTTAGTTTAAATATCAATGACCTTCTATACCTAATCTTATCTAATTTAGGCTTAAAGTCTGTCCACCCATCATGCATCAAATTTTTATTAATTTAATCATCCAAAAATTTTACCTTTTTAATTTCCTTTTTATTCAAAAAGCATAGTATTTAATTTTACTGTAAACACCGCGAGACGATCAGTAATTGAAATTTATATCAATATGTAGGGTGGGTGGGTGGCCTCTATCCCACTCTCAAATCAGTAAAACATCATCAAAAATTAATTGAAACATTTGTATGAATAAACCTCTAAAAATCGCAATTATTTTGTGTATATTTATATTTTACCTTTAATTAAAACCCTCGCTTATGTTTTACTGATTAAAGGGTGGATAGAGGCCACCCACCCACCCTACATATACATGATAACTTTAAATACTAATTGCTGATGATTTTGATGCTAAAAACCGTAAAACCATTTATGTAAGAAAAAATAAAACAAAATCAAAATTTCGGTTTAAATGTAAATGACTTCCTATAGGTAATATTATCTAAATTAGATTTAAAGTATGCCCACCCATCATGCATTAAGTTTTTACTAATTTACCCACTCAAACATTTTTAATTTTGAATTTCTTTTTTGTTCAAAAAGTTTGGTAATTAATTTTACTCCACACCGCGAGATGATCAGTGATAATTATATGTGTATGTAGGGTGGGTGGGTGTCCACTATCCCACCCTCAAGTCAGTAAAACCTCATCAAAAATTATTTGAAAAATTTGTATATATTCAATTTTTTAACTAAAACTCTCGCTTATGTTTTACATGATAACTTTAAATACTAATTGTTGATGATTTTGCTGCTAAAAACCATTAAACCATTTATATAAGAAAAAATAAAACAAAATCAAAATTTCGGTTTAAATATAAATGACTTTCTATAGCTAATCTTATCTAATATAGATTTAAAGTCTGCCCACCCATCATGGATCAAATTTTTAATAATTTAATCACTCATTTATGTAGGGTGGGTGGGTGGCCTCTATTCCACCTTCAATCAGTAAAACATCATAAAAAATTCATTGAAAAATTTGTACGAATTAATCTCTAAAAATTACAATTATTTTATGTTTATTTATATTCTACAACTTTTTACTAAAACCCTCGCTTATGTTTTACTGATTAGAGGGTGAAATAGAGGCCTCTAACTCACCCTTCAATCAGAAAAACATAAGCGAAGCTTTTAATTAAAAGTCGTGAAACGAAAATAAACAACATTATTGCAAAAATTAATAGATTCATTTAAACAAATTTTAAAATTAGGAAATTTTGAAAAATAAGACATAACTTTTCAAACAAAATTAAAGAGAATGAAAAACTGAACAAGTTTCATTAAAACATGTTCTTCATAAAGTTCTTAGCTTTAGCGAGAAAATAATTAAAAATTAATAACTTTAACATTTTTTGCCTATTGCTAATAAACTTTATATTACAAGTAATTGCAAAGAAATCAAAATTGCACGAATTCCATAGGCTTACATTTTTTTTTTTTTCATGAAAAAGTATTTCAAGTTTAATAGCTATCCTATAGTAAATGGGGTGTGCTGATCACGATCTGTGCTTAATTTTTTTCCAGCACGTCAAGTTGTCATGAAAAGTGTATTTGTAAATTTTCTTAGAAACTGCCAAAAATATTGAGAAAATATTTATTGAAACTATATTTAATAGAAAATTACATTGCAAAATTGAGTTGTTCAATTAAAAAACAATTCAGTATAATCTATGTTAGACAATCGTTGGTTTTTTTGAATAAAATTGTTCTCTTTTTCCCCCAAAATTACGTTTTGTAATTTTCTCTTTGTAGATTTTTATAAGCGGGTCCCTCTTCAAGGTCCAGCAGTATCAGCCATCATTCTAATATCCTATCTTCCTTGGCAACGTCTCTCCATCTCCTTTATGTCTTGATGGAATCTCGCTTCCTGTTCGTCGCTGACAGCTCCAAGATTTTCAGGAAAAGAGTCAACGTGGGAATTCAGAAAATGAAGTTTGACACGCATATTGCATCATAGTTTTTTTTTATAATTTTCGACCATGTTGGCTACAATTTCTTTGTAATGTGGAGACTTGTTGTTTCCAAGGAAACAGAATTTTATGAAAGAACTCCATGTTTTAGATTCATCCTGGATCATTCTGTCCGATTTTAAGGTTCGAATTTTAGGGCCTACAAAAATTCCTTCTTTAAGTTTAACTTCAGAAAGTGCAGGAAATTAGTATTTAAAGCAGTCACCTTGTTTATTTAAAGCTTTGACAAACTACTTCATCAATTCTAACTTTATGTGAAGGGGAGTCAAAAGAACTAATTTTGGGTCAACTAATGCATCACCCAGAACATTTTTTTGTCCCGGTGCAAGTTTTTCTCTGAGTGGCTATTCTTTCTTAACGTAACGTAAATTTCGTGGATTTCGCATGGATATTATTTTGAGGTCTCCACAGAGTTGCCAACAATATTCTCTATACTTTATTGTATTTAGCAACAGCTCAAGATTCTCATACGTTTCTTTGAAATGCACGGTGTAAGCAACAGGCATCGAGGCATAAGTATTACCATTGTGCAACAAGACACCTTTCTTCTTCTCCTAGTAGAATCAATAAATAACCTCCATGATGTGGAATCGTACTTATCAGCTCTTAGTTTCATGACTACTTCAGGAATATTATTACAATACACCAGTGAACCCTCTTGAGAGAAATATTCCGCGAACTCTTTTTCACGAAAATGTGGTTCCTGAGAGCAACAGATTTTTGTTATTCGGTCGTGATCCTAAGATTTGTGTAGCATCCTTCGGTAGGCCTAAGCCTCTCACTAAGTCATTTAGTTCAGCTTGGATAAACTGTTGAGGTTGGACTATATCAGAATTGAATCCGTCTTCATCGGTTTTTTCTTTTGAACTTTCATTTGATGATTGCTGTTGGAGGTGTGAAGAAAAGGTGGAGCAATTGGAATTCCTGGTCCATGAGGTTCAGGTCGTTTAGCTTACGGTAAATCAGAATACTGAATAGTATGTTTATTTTTCTAATTGAAATCCTTGACATCGCAGGAGCTAAAGTAACAATCGTCTCCATGTTTTTTTGTTCCCTTCATACCATAGAAATGCCAAAGGGTAAAGAGTTACGTGTATCTTTTGTCCATTTTCACAGTAGCTCGACACACTGAAAGCACACTTTGTCATGAGTAGAGGGTGATAATTAATTATATTTTGCGGGTTTATCAGTCAAATATTAAATGCGTTTGATTAAATAAATGAGATATAATAATTAATAACATTGTAGTATTAATATATATTTTCTATATAGATTCATGGAAACGAATTTGTGTATTTACCTAAATAATAAAGCCCACTTGCGTGGTACATAATACACCAAATATGATTATCTTTCGACCGAAAACACTCTTGTTTGCACGTGAAATTATAATGTTGAAATCATTATATTTACACAGTCATCTGTTGGTAACGATCGCGCCCCTGTTTATAGGGTGGTTTCCAGAGGAGACCAGTTTTCGGTTATGCGCGCCTGCCTCCTATACATTATGTAAATGACGCGCATTCACCATTATTACCATACGTATAAATTACACGGATTTGACGTTTGTATCGTATGTTAATGATATCAGCACGCAGCATGGGATGTTAATCAAAACGTAAAATGGTTGAACCGGGATGACACCGGTGCAATACGCCCGTGAGCTTACGAAAACATTGCATTATTCATGGTTTCGACGTGAAGATTTGTGTGTCGTGGCGTAATGCAATCGGTGAATCTGTAAGTGGGAAAAGTTTCTGTAAGCCACAAATTTTCCGGCGCAATCAGTTCGCAAAACGTTAACATTCCGCACCGCATCCAAATGCAAATTGTGCGTGAGTGCGCCGCATTTCCCCTAAGGCACAAAAATATTTATAAACTTAACGATACCGACGCCTATAAATTGCTGGCGATGTAAAACAGACTTCAAAATGGTTCACGTAACTAATAACCGGTAATTATAAACTCATTTCCCGGTTATACATACTCCTTTCGCTCGGGATGAACACATTTATTATAAATATGGCGATGGTTTATTCATTATGGTTTTCCATTCTTCTTCCACCCTTTTCGCGATGAATAATGGACGGTGTGGGCGAATCACTTCGTCTGATTGATTGCGCGGGTGGGGAACGATGATTGTCTAAAAGGAATAAATTAGGTGGAGAATAGATAAACGACGGCCGTAACTATAAAATGCTGGTGCTTAAGACTGTTAAGGATCCGCCGGCTGCGGTTTGGTATTACAATAGCACACCGCCGGAAAGGTAATGTCCTTTAAACAATACCGACACGAAACCAGGAAATGTTTACTGGTCTCCGCGATCACGCTTTTTATTACTTTTGGAAACTACGCGTTTGTTGTAATGAGGCTCTAGCGTATGACTATATATTGACTATAAATCCAATAAATTCATGTTAATTCAGGCACTGGTGATGCATAGATTCCACACTATGTGTCAGCTGTGCATAAATTAAGATCGGATTTTTCAAGAACTAATATGGTGGTGGTAAATAAATTAAGCTAATGCGAATAATTTCCATAAAGCTAGTAGTGAAGACAATTAGATATACACAGTGTATTTAAGGCAAATCAATTGCTTTTAAGATGGTGAAAAAACCATCCCAAAATAATTATTTTCTCGATACTGCGTTATAGTAGTTAATTCTTTTCTTGCATTTACTTGCCTAAACGAAAGTTTAGGTTTAGAGTTTTCGTTCAAAATAGTGTAAACTTGCTTTTGCTAACCCGGTGCCAATTGGCGCCCAATTAATTGGCCTGAGAAAATAGCTAGAGGCTCCCGTCTCCATTTATTCATTTCGGACATGGAGCCGGTCAAGATAATATTACTGGGAAGTTATGCGACCTTCCCCTAGATCGCGCCATCACTCAAATAGGTGCGCGCATTCAAATATGCCTCCAATCCAAAGATACTGACGTTTCTACCACATGTGAATTTGTGGTTATTCGCTTATTCAAATGGACAACGATGTTGTCGTTCAGCTCAGTCACAAATAATTTTTGTTACATAACCCCGCATCGCCCTAACACAACTAAACACAGAAAATGTGACAAAGAGAAAGTTGATTGCGATGTATGATTTCTGTGTGAATAGCAAATTAAGGTTTGGTGTCGTTTTTAAGGTAACAGTCATAGAGGGACTTTATGGATCGAAGTTTATATAAATTAACCTTGATGAGTTTCCAGAAAAACTCAGGATCAGCCTTGCTACTTGAACTTCAAAAATGAAGCCATGTCAACTCGTCCTTGGCACACTGCCTCATTTTTATTTAATCCTAGAATATTGGCCAATCTCGTGCCAATAATTTTTGGGATCAGTGCTTATCCAACCCTATGAACACGTTTAGTACTTAGTGTTATAGTTCTGCCGAAACATCACCTTTCGGTTTCTTCTCAATCTCACTTTTCCCGCCAGTAATTCCAGTCGTTAGTACCCCAACTTGTCGTTGTGCTGGAGCTTGGGTAAGAAGTGCAATGTCCAAAATTATTTAATTGATCCATTGGGTTTTAATTGCGATTAGATCGCGAATGCTAATCAGCGTACCTTTTGCCACAACCCCCTATACCCTCAATGGTCCAGAAAATCCGACATGCGCTCCTTATCTGCTAACGAGGTCACGAGGTCCACCCTTTTATAAACACGTTTGCTAATGCTTTGTTTGTTCTCAGGAACTCATCTTGATTTTTGCTACCCCGTACGAGCGAATAACAAATATACTTACAGTAATTGGATTTACTTGAAGCATTGGAAATTCAAAAAACCAATCGACTGGTTTTACAGCAATTTTTAAAATACTCTGTGTATTAAACTTCAATGGCCTATAGATGTTTAGTTCATCTTGCATAACAAGATTATTTATAGTTGCAGTTTTCACTACTGTCTCAACTATTCCTTCTATTGGTAATCCAGTTTCTAGTTGGAATACGATTTAACTCAATTTTGTAACGTGATTAAAAAATCCATTGCCTTCCCTCTGTCAATATTGGGGAATATTCTTTATTTTGTAAGTGTAGTTTTCTCCAAGGACACGTACATCAATGTCGGCATGTAAAGTTTCACTAATTACTCTTCCTAAAACTTCCTAAGATCTATTAAATACTTTTTAGGGCTCAGCACCATAAGTAATTCATCTTGATAACATTTTCGTATAATTTACTTTTATGGGTCCAGTAAAAATATGATCAACTTTGGTTTTATTATTTACCAGAGAAGAAACTATATTTTATATTTTCTGCAAACGGTATTAATCGAAATATTTTTTCAGGGATCTAGTGGGTTATGCTTTACTCTCATTTCAAGTTTAAAATTCAATATATAGGACTTGAAGATAAATTTGGGATCTGATGTAATGCCTGGATATTTTATTCGATTCGTAAACATATTTATTTATTTTTTAACATTTTAGAAAACTATAGCTAATAGAAATTGCAGATAAAGATCACAATGTGTTCTTCTACGGATAAAATTGATAGCGACGTAGTCACAGTATGCAGGCCCCTGATTGGGCCCATTATACACCTTCAGTGATTGGAGGACTAGCTCTCCAGCTACCTTACTCCTTTGATAAAATGTTTAATTATGGAAGCGTTCACTTTGTGGTACATCTTGAAAAATAAATTGCTAAAGCGAAGTCGTCGTGTCTCCTTCCTTTGATAATGTTGATCACTTTTCTAGGAAACAGACCTGCCAGTTTGGCCGATTTGGCCATGATGCCACCAGCAGCTTTTCATTAATTCTTCCATAATGTTGCCAACGTGGGACACTAGCACAAGATGTACTCCAACGACTCCGCTTCTTCGTTGCACCCACTGAAATTGGGATTTTCAGAGACTCCTAATACATAGAGGTTTTTCAAAACTGACAGTGTTTATTTAGTATACCAATTCGGGATTTAACTTGGAAAGATAGATATATATTATATGGGTAGCACCAGCGCCTGTTCCACCGCGACCTTTTCAGATCTATTGTGGATCCATGTTTATCTCAGATGACCAGCTCTAGCTTTGCCTCTTTTATTAGTCCTATTAGCCCTGCCAGAGGGGCTTGGGTATAGGTCTCCGCGCTTGGGTTTATAGTCCCCAGCTTTTGATATCTAATCTTTGCTAGACCCTTCCACCAGACCTATTTTGCTCATATGTTTGTTGAGCTTGCAGTGTCCTGTCAGACATACTATTGTTTTGACCATTTTTCTGTCTTGGTTCAGAAGTTCGGTCGTGAATTTTGGCAATTGTTTCTTAAGGAACTGTTTCGCCTGTTTCTGTCCTGGTGAGTTCGTCCACCAGGTATGGTCCTGTGTCTCCACCCATTTTTTATGGATCGTTTGACTGTGGTTTTGGAGATTCCGCAGGAGGGTTCCGGGCCAATTACTGCTTTTGGGGAGCCTTGTTTGGCCAGTTCGTCTGCTTTGTCATTCCTCGGATGTCCTCCGTGTCCTGGGACCCATGTGATTGTTACTTTTTTGTGACAGCCAAGTTCATTAAAAGCACGTATACAGTCCCATACCAGCTTAGATTCGACCTGTGTGGATCTTAGTGCTCTTAGTAGCGCCTGGTTGTCGGAGAATATAGCAATTGACCTACTTTTGGTGTCTTGTCTTGCTATTTCTCTTGTGCAGTGGTGAAGAGCTATCGCCTCTGCTTGGAACACCGTGGTGTCCTTGGTGAGACTGACAGAAATCTTTGTCTCGGGTTTTGTACAGTATATACCTGCTCCTACCCCTTTGTCGGACCGTGAACCAGTATGATTCTGCTTTGGTAGGTTGGCTTTCGACCTAGTCTTCTCTTTGCGGGATCAGTACCTTGTATTTCCTTTTGAAATTGTATTTTTTCACCATGGCATCACTTGGTATCGCCGTGATCGCGTTAGCCTTCAGCTCGTCTTCTAGCCGTTGATGTCTTTTTCCGTGTGATCGCGTTATGGGCGCCTGTCCTTGCATCAGTCTATATGATTCGGACCTGGCTTCTCCTTGAATAAAAATATGTAATGGTGGTATGTTCAAGATGGCTTCTAGGGCTGCTGTAGGGGTGGTGCTTAGAGCTCCTGTTGTACTGAGACATGCTAGTCTTTGTGTACTGCTCAGGAGTCCTATCGCCTTAAGGTCTTTGGCTGGGATTATCTAGCTTGTAATGTTCTGCCGAAATGGTTGAGGTATTTTTAATAGTTCCTTAAGATTTTCCTCTATTGTTTCTGTGTAGGTTCCTTTCGGTTTCTTGAGGAAGCCTACCTCTTTGGCAACACTGCCGTCCTTAGCCAGGTCTTTGTGAATTCTTGAACATGCCGGAGTGTCGTTAATTTCGGATTTCTTTATTATATTGAGAGAGCTCTCCTCTGAAGGTGTCCCAGTACTAGTTGTTTTTGGCCCTGTTGAATAGCCTTAGAACCTCTATCCTCATCTTTTCGAGGTTCTTGTTCGATCAGACTGTTCCTCAGCCGCTCTGCTTGGCTGTTTTTTCCTGGCAGTTTTCCAGATATGCCGTCCTGATGGCGTCATTGATTTGTTCCACTGCCAGCTCCAGCCCATCCATCTCTCTTGTCGATGCTGTACCTTCCTTGAGAGCTTCTGTGAGGGTCTTGGATAGATAAACACAATATTAGGCAACTTTAGCGTTGGGTGTTTGTATTGTGTTTCTGGAATGAGCACAAGTGGAGATGTTCTTCCACCTTACTTTGTGTTCTGCTAGAATCATATCTTGAAGTTTGTTTGACAGATTGCCTCTTATCGGATTTCAAAGATGCTCCCCCTATTTTGCTGAAGCATTTGTCCTATTGTTCTCTCTTGTATTTGAGTGTGCTTTGGCCCAGGATAAAGCAATTATGTTAGCTGCAAATGCCATAATACATTCATTTGCCAGTTTTGATAAGACCTTGAGATGTCTTAAGACAGCAAAGCTTACTGTTTGTGTGGATTCAGATGTTCTCTCCTGTCTCAGACCCTTTTGTTTGCTTTGGATTATAGACTTTTCATTTAACAGAGCATTTATACCATTCAGGAAATATTTTGATTAAATCATATGTTTCGCCAATGATCTGATTTCCTTCTTTTTTATTGACACACAGTAAGCCATGATTGGTTAAATTATTGTTTGGTGCTAGTAAAGTTTTATCATTGAGTTTTTCTAATGATTTAATTTCATCATAAATCTTTTACACAGAAACATCTCAAGTTACTGAAAGCTTTGTTTTTTCATTAGTTTTTTGCATTGAATCTTTTGAAGTTACTCAAGATTTTGTCTCATTATCAGTTTATTTGCACTGAATAATCCCAAGTTTCTGAAGATTTTATTTTATCATCAAATTTTTGCAGTAAATCATCCCAACATTCTGAAAATTTTGTTGCATTATTCGTTAAATCATTCCAAATTCCAAATGTTCAAAAATCTTACCTGAGCTTACACTTTTAAGATTCTTTTCTGGATTTTTCTTATACTCAGAAGATAATGTTGAATTATAAATTGCATAATTATAAAACGACTTTTCTTCAAAGTAGCTTTTTTCTGATGAATTTTCTTCACCAATTTTAATTTCAATTCATTCATCATGCCGATTTGCTAAAAGATTGTTAATATTTTTTTCCAGTTAGAGTAACTATTGTATTTTTGTAATTCTCTATTATGACATCAAACATTTTCTTCCTAACAGTAGATGTAGATATTTTTGATTTTTTAGAATTATCTTTAACTCTAGCGATTTGTAAAGATCTCCCTGTTAAACGCTTTCCTTTCGAAAATCTTTCATTACTAGAAGTATTGATTAACTGTGTTAATTACTAAAATAATTATGTCGATTTTACATAAAAGAAAATGCCAGTTTTAATATCTTTGGGTATAATGAAGAAAGCGTTTAAGGCAATAAAAAATGAATAGGCAGTTAGGATTTAGTAGTACTAAACACACTTCCGGTGCTGATCAACTCGCTTAACTAATGTGAAGAATAGGATTACTTCATTAACAATCCATTATTTAAGTGAGTCTCTGAAAAATACATACCAGCCGTTTTTTATATTTAATTAAACATTTTAAGCTCCAAAACATCCACATGTATGAATTAAATAAATCCTTTTTCAAAACAAAGATAGTAAATAAATCTACGTAGAGTTTTCTGACGAAAAAATAAACCAATAAATCAGAAAGATTGATCTATCTAATTGTAGCCCATACTACGGGAGTATGCATTACGCGGTTTTCTAAGAGAGGGCGTTACTAGTATTATTTCGCGTCGTGTTCATCCGTGACTATATTTATCTGAAAGCTACTGCCATTACGCGTCTTTTTCAGTATATGTAATTTTATTGAAGCGTAAACAACATTCTTTTTCTATTCATTTGAACATGTCGAACTTTGTGATAGAAAAAGTGTTTTTGCGGGGAGTTCTTCTTCATATGTTTAACATGAAGAAGAGTGCTATCGTATTTTAGTAGAGGTTTATGGTGACCATGCTCTTGCTGAAAGAACGTGCCAGAAGTGGTTTGCACGGTTTAAAAGTGGCGATTTCAACTTAGAAGATGATGAACGACCCGGACAGCCAAAAAGGTTTAAAGATGAAGAACTGGATGATGAAGAATTGCTTGATGAAGATTGCAAAATCATTGGGAGTTAACAAGCAACCATTTCCAGACGTTTAAAAGCATCGGGATTCATCCAAATGCTTGGAAATTGGGTGCCGTATGAATTAAAGCCAAGAGACATCGATCGCCGATTCTGCATGTTGGAAATGTTGCTTCAACGCCACAAAAAGAAGTCATTTTTGCATCGGAATGTCACTGGTGATGAAAAATTGATTCATTACGATAACCCCAAGCGCAAGAAATCGTATGTGAAGCCCGGCCAACCATCAACATCCACGGCAAAGCCGAATATCCATGGCGGCAAGGTAATGCTCTGTATTTGGTGGGACCAGAAGGGTGTGTTGTATGATGAGCTGTTAAAATCGGGTCAGGCGATCAAAGAAGACCTCTAGCGAACACAATTAATTCGTTTGAAGAGAGCGATTGCGGAAAAACGACCAGAATATGCAACCAGACACGAATCCATAATTTTCCACCATTACAACACTAGGCCACATGTTTTAAGACCGGTTCAAAACTATTTGGAAAACAGTGGGTGGGAAGTTCTACCTCACCCGCCTTATAGCCCAGACTGATTACTACTTGTTCAGATCAATGCAGAATGCCCTCACCGGAATACGCTTCACTTCAGAACAGGGTATCAAAAATTGGCTCGATTCATTCTTCACCACCAAGCCGGAGTTCTTTTGGCATGGAATCCACAAACTGCCAAAAAGATGGGCAAATGTAGCTTCCGATGTACAATACTTTGATCATTGAGTGTATAACCATTTTTTCACAATAAACTGAATTGATTAACGTAGTTTTCTTATGAAAAAAATAACCAACAAATTTTGATCTATCTAATTGGAGACCAAAAAACCTTTTAATGATAAATCTGTAGTCTTCATTTTACTCGTAGAGAAAATACGTAATGGATCAAAATTTAATTCTCCAGATATCATCTAAATGAAACAACATCAATTAGTCTACTGTTGAAATCGATGCCAGAGGATGCAATCAAGATTGTGTTCTGGAATTACCATCATGCATCCACCAACACATGCACATAGAAACCAGGCACATAATTAACCGGCTCGGACCAAGCAGAAAAAGATGAACACGTTCACGTGCAGGTAAATGAAGCAATATAACATTCACACGCCAGTAATGAATCATGCAGTTATCATTTACACCAGCCGATTATAAATTAAAATACACACATACACATGCACACATGCACACCACGGTTTGGTACGGCCGTGGACGCATGGGGGCATGTGTACGTGCGAGTTTTATGGCCCTCGTATATGTATATATTTAACACTCTCATAACAAGTCGAAGTAATAACAGCATGGAGGTTTGATAATAAATAATAATTATGGTTTTCTGAACGTCATAACGCATTCTAAAGTGTGCATTAGTTATTGTTGTACGTTTTCTACATGTGAGCGTGTTAAAAACTTTATGTAGCGGCGGTCACGACAAACTGCACGAACAATATAATGTATTATGGAGCCATTTCGGGCTCGTTTCATTTTATGGTGGTCCCCGGTCAAAAAGAATTTCAAATTATACGCTTTTGTGTCCGCGCTCGTATATTTTCTTACCGCTTTATATCCGATCAATCATCATTCATTCACAATATTGTACGATTCACTGACGTGATGATTGATCATCGGTTATATCTCAATTGATTCAATAACAACCCATGTTTACATAAACATATGTTATATTATAATTATATTATTATAATGATATCAAAGATATTAACAAAAATGAATTAATATAATACAATTTTGTTTACTTTAGACTCATTTATTTTAATAACTGAATAGTTGAGGCTGTTAGTTGTTGAAAGTTCATATTCTAATCACTTTGGTAAATTTTCGAAATGATCATTTCTTCGCCTGAAAAAGACACAGTGTGTCGAAACAATTGCCACGAACAGCAAAATAAATATTTGAAAGTATTTCATTTACGAAAATTTACCAAAGTCATTTATTTTAATTTGTTTGACTATGACAAACACTCAGAATGTTTTATAAGAGATACTTATTGCTAGCTTTTAAAGTCATTGTTGATAGTTCCTCATTACTTTTCTGGCAGGATTTGGAAGAATTTGAAATGAATTTGAATTCTAACAATTGCTCTCTGTTGAAATCTTTTTTTAGATTCCTGAAGAGCCATTTTCTAGTGTTCTTCAGGAATCTAAAAAAAGATTTCAACAGAGAGAAATTGTTAGACTTTTTACTTCTATTTTTGCTTCTTAATAAGGGACGCATAAAGTTCTTCGTCGTTGTTGATGTCAACTCTAAACTGGTATTCCGTAATCCATGAAGTTGTCTTGATAACTATTTGAATAATCAGAAACACTATGATGTAGATCTGGTCTTTAAAGGAACTTTAAACCTAAGGTTTTATCATTAAAATAAAATTTCTCATAATATAAAAATTTTATTACATAATTTTTCAAATAATAGTTAAGGGGAATAAAAAACTGAACAAGTTTTATTAAAACATATTTTTCATAAAATTTTTAACTTTTTTCGTGTTTTTCTAATTATTGGTGTTTCTCTGCCTGAAATGTATAAGTATGTCTTCACTTTAAACGTCTTAAATATTAATTACACTCTTCACGTACTCGAATATTACAGAAACATCTTCACTGTGCTATGGCCAAAAATTACTTTTTTACAACGCTATTTAAACACCAGGAGATAATCATTTTAGCCAATCAATTATTTTCATCACGTCCATTCATTCCTCCTTAATTTTATTGATCCATAGGTTGAGACCCGGCTAGAAAAGACCTCCTGGACTAGTCTCACCAACAGTAATCGCAGATGAGTGGTTTTAGTTCATACAAGTTTCCGACACTACCCTTCTATAAGAGTGTCAATGATATATTTCCTATCTTCCCTTCAAAATAAAGAAAAACAAAAATCAAGTCCATTCCAACGATGTATAAAAACGTTTACTTTGTTGATAACACACTTTATTTTTGAGTGTCTCCAGTTTCGATCATCATCTGATCATTTTCAAACTTAAAGTAAATTTAACTACAATGAGACATATGAATTGAAGAACATTTATTATGAACTCAAGCCTTTCCGTGTGCAATCAAAATTTCTGTAAGAATTTATTGTTGCATATGTATATTTTCGATTTTATTATGTAAGTACAGTGGATAAATAAATACTACTACTATAAATAATAAACACTTTGTAACTTTGTTTGTATAACACAATTTTTAAATTGTGTTATACAAACAAAGTTACAAAGTGTTTATTATTTATACTCAACATGTATAACGAAGTAGAAGCCGCAAAAATCAATAATACTACTACTATAGTCTAATTTATTTTAAGTTTCAAGATGGTGAGATAATGATCGACAATTGTGTCACTTAAAAATAAAGTAAATAATCAATTATAAATGTACAATTTGGAGAAAATTTTTTCTAAATAAGTTTGTGAAATTAAATTATTTTCACTGTAGTTGTTTAAGCCATTTCTTATTGCGAAATATAAATAATATTTAGAAGTTAAATAAACTACATTTTTTTATTTAAAAAAAAAATTACTAAAACATTGGTCTATGTGTTTGGGCTTGGAGGGTGGGATAGAGGCCAATATTTTAAACCCAGTATTGTAGTTTGAGTTTCAATGTATATGTTTAGTGGGTGGGTGACCACTATCCCACCCTCCATTTTTTTTTATTATCAGCATCAATTTTTTTAATAAGAAATTGTATAAAAGAGAATATTTTGACAATAAATAAATGATAAAACTTTTTAAAATTAGGCATTATTACAGCAAAACCTCCCTTCGATGTGTTTGTGATTAGAGGGTAGGATAGTGGCCACCCACCCACCCTACATATGCTTAAATACTTCAATCACTGTCACTGCTTTTGTTTCCAAAAACTTATAACATTTTTTTGGAATGTCATTTGTATTTAAACCCAGTATTGTAGTTTGAGTTTCAATGTATATGTATAGTGGGTAGGTGACCACTATCCCACCCTACATTTCTTTTATTATCAGCATCAATTTTTTTAATAAGGAATTGTATAAAAGAGAATATTTAGACAATAAATAAATGATAAAACTTTTTAAAATTAGGCATTATTACAGCAAAACCTCCCCTCGATGTGTTTGTGATTAGAGGGTAGGATAGTGGCTACCCACCCACCCTACATATGCTTAAATACTTCTATTAGGGTCACTGCTTCTATTTATAAAAAATATATAACAGTTTTATAGTTTAAGTCTTCATGCATAACTAGGGTGGGTGGGTGTACACTTTCCCACCCTCCAATCATAAAAACATCAACCAGAGATTTACTGAATTAATCCCCAAATTTAAGAAGTCTTGTAATTAATTAATTACTTAAATATTTCCTGTAATACAATTCCTCACTTGGAAATTACATTACAGGAAATATTTAGACATTAAATAAATGATAGGACTTCTTAAAATTGAGGATTATTATAGCAAACCTCTCGTTGATGCTTTTATGACTGGAGGGTGGGATAGTAGCCACCCACCCACCATACATATGCTTAAATATTTCCAAAGCTTTCTTTGTTTTTGTTAAAAAAAATCATAACAATCTTATTTGGAATGTTATCAATACATTTAAAACCAGTGTTTTAGTTTAAGTTTTAATTCATATGTAGGGTGGGTGGGTGGCCACTATAAAAATACATTATAGCCAAAACTAAAACAGTGTATTTAAATGTTTTCAAACATTCGTAAAAAAAATAATTATAATTTTTAAGAAACACAAGCAGTGACAGTGATTGAGGTATTTGAGAATATGTAGGCTGGGTGGGTAGCCACTATTTGACCGTTTATTTCTTTTATTATCACCATCCATTTCACAATAGGAAATTGTACTAATAAAATTAGTTAAGCAATTAATACGTCTCAAATTAAGGGATTATTTCAGTAAATCTCTGGTCGATGTATTAGTGATTGGAGGGTGGGATAGTGGTCACCTACGCACCCTACATATGCTTAATACAATACTTCAAATACTGTCAATGTTTTAGTTTGAGTTCCAATGCATATGTAGGGTGGGTGGGTGTTTACTATCCCATCCTTCAATCACAAAACAAACACACCTTCAATACAATTTTCAATTTAAAAATTGGTGCCAATAATAAAAGAGATGGAGGGTGGGATAGTCACCACCTACCCACTCTCTATATAAATTAATACCTAAACTGAAAGTTTCGATTAAAATTCTTTGAAACATGTATAATTAAATTAATTAAGATTTTTAAGAAACAAAAGCAGTGACAGTGGTTGAAGTATTTGAGCATATGTAGGTACGGTAGGTGGCCAATATTCCACTCTTCATTTCATTTATAATCAACATCAATTTCTCATAGAAAAATGTACCAATTTAAATATTTAAGTATGAGTAAATTACAAGACTTCTTAAATTTAGGGATTATTTCGACAAACCTCTGGTCGATTTGTTTGTGTTTGAATGGTGGGATAGTGGGCACCCACCCACCCTACATATGCTTAAAAACTTCAACTACTATCAGTGTTTTTGTTTCCTAAAAATGATTACAATTTATTTACGACTGTAACAAAGAATTTAAATCCAAAATTTGAGTTAAAATTTTGATTTATATGTAGAGTGGGTGGGTGGCCACTATTCCACCCACCATATCTTTTATTATCAGCATCAATTTATCAATAGGAAACTGTATTAAAGAATATATTACATATGCTTAAATACTTCAAATACTGTTAATGTTTTTGTTTAAAAAAATACATAACATTTTTATTCGGAATTTTATCAAAATATTCAAACACAGTGTTTTAGTTTAGGTTTTCATGTATTTGTAGGGTGAGTGGGTGTCCGTTATCCCATACTACAATTACAAACACATCGACCAAAGATTTGCTACCCAATAATAATACCCAATTTTAGTAAGGCTTATCATTTAAGTATTCCCTAAATATTTCCTTTAATACAATTTTCTGTTTTAAAATTGATGCTAATAATTAAATAAATGAAGGGTGCGATAGTGGACATCCACCCACTTTATATACAAAGTAATAACTAAACTGAAACTTTGGATTAAAATGCTTCGATACATTTGTAAATAACTTAATTATGATTTTTAAGAAACAAAAGCAGTGACAGTGGTTGAAGTACTTGAGAATATGTAGGGTGGGTGGGTGTTCACTATTTCACCTTCCATTCCTTTTCAACTTTTCTATCAGCATCAATTTCTCATTAGAAAATTATATTAAAGGAAATATTTAGACAATAATTAAATGATAAGACTTCTTACAATTAGGGATTATTACCGTAAATCTCCTGTCGATGTAATTGTGATTGGAGGGTGGAATAGTGGTCATTTACCCACTCTACATATTCTTAAAAGCTTCAACTACTCTAACTGCTTTTGTTTCCTAAAAATCTTTACAATTTATGTACGAATGTATCAAAGCATTTAAATCCAAAGTTTCAGTTTAGGTTTTAAAGTATATGTAGAGTGGGTGGGTGGTCACTATCTCACACACCATTTTATTTATTATTGGCTCCAATTTCTCAATAAGATAACGTACTAAAGATAATATTTAAGCAATAATAACATTACTAGGCTTCTTAAATTTAGGGATTGTTTCAGTAAATCTCTCGTTGATGTGTTTGTGATTAGAGGGTGGGATAGTGGCCACCCTCCCACCCTACATATGCTTTTATATTTTAACTACTAAAGCTGCTTTTATTTGTTGAAAAATTATAACAATTATGTATATTGTGAACATTATTGAAGAATTTAAATCTAGTGTTTCAGTTTAAGTTCTAATGTATATGTAGGGTGAGTGGATGTCCAACATTCCACCCTCAATTCATTTTATTATCAGCATCGATATTTCTATAAGAAATTTGACTGAAGAGAATATCTAAGTAATAAATAAGTTATAAGATATGTAAAAATTAGAAATTTTTAAAATCAGTTTCATATCGACGTGTTTAAGATGCAATTTTTATTACTTTCCGTACATAGTATATATAGGAGAAGTATTGTTTTCATGATTTTTTGGGGAAATATCCGTTTTGAGGCCCCCTAAGTCCATTCCACTGATTTCTGGAAAAAAATGTGTCTGTGTGTGGGTGTGTCTGTCTGTCGGTGGGCGCTGTTTCTCAAAAAAGAATTATCCGATTGGTTTTATCGTTAAAAACTGGAACTGAAAAGCTTTTGGTAAACATTGATAGACCGGAAGGGGTTGTTTATTCTAGGCGTCTTATTGTTTTTTTGTGATATTTTTCTAAATATGAAAAATTTTAAAAAACGGTTCAAACAAAAGTTAAAGGGAATAAAAAATTGAACAAGTCTTATTTAAACATATTTTTCATAAAATACTTAACTTTTGAGAAAAAAAAAATAATTGAATTTTTTGTCATTTTTGCCAATTGTTAATGAACTATAGGAGTTACATTAAATTATATAACAAACAATTGTAGAGAATTTAAAATTGAATAGTTTTCGAGAAAAATATAGGAAGTGTATTATGATGGCCACATCACCATTTAACTTTATTTTGTTTTACCGTTTGAGTTCTTTTTTCCTTGCTGCCAATTTATGAGTATTTTTAACCGTTCTGATTTTTTCGTAAACGATTTTTATTTTATGGTCATTCCAATTATGATTGGAAACAGTTTTTAGTTGTTTTCTAATAGTATGCACAAATTTATTTACTTTATTATAATTTCTATTTTCAATTGATTTTCAAATGATATTAACGGTTTTGTATATCTTAATTGACTTTGTTTTCTGGGATATTTAAGGGATTTATTTTTATTGATTCATTTACTTTGCTTTGAAAACAATGTAACAATTTACATAAATATACAAATTACTTAAAAATTTAGAGGAGAGGACATGCGCTCAGAGTTCACGAAAACACACAATTCTGGAAGATTTTATTCTATCCAGCAGCAGATTTTAACCGTACAGATAATATTTTAGGCATTATGTTTTTTTTTCTTTTATGTAAAACACTGGATGGAATTAACTTACTTATAATATTACTTTATTAATCCATAATTATACATAAGTACATAGGACAAGTCACACAAAAAAAAACACATAGGTATGCGAAAACACTCAAATCAAAGAGTAATAATACGATGAAAGCAAATATAATTTAAACATTGATTTAAATTTTGTTTTTCTTGATATAATTTTCAGGTAGATAGGAAGTTTATTAAAAAGTTTAACTCCATAAACAAAGGGGGGATAGTAAAATACATCCAGTCGACTAGTTTCATTATATAAATCATGACGATTTCGTGTTGTGTAATGATGTATATCTTTTACACTAGTGAGTTTGGCTTTGTGACAATAAATGTATAAACAGACCTCATATATACAGACAAGACAGAGTAAGTATATTTAGTTCTCGAAAGAAATTTAAGTTTGAACATAAACAAGTGTTTTACTTGTAAAATCAACGACAACGAAAAGAATGTTGTTTAAACAAACACGATTTTATTCAGAATTTGAGTACTTTTAAAAATCATGTAAACATGGAAAAACCATAATGATGGCTGCGACCGTTACTATGTGGTAATTCATAATGAACACTGAATAAAACACTTACTATGTTTTGAACCACTATAATTTATTATAATATATAAATATATTACAATGTGTACGATTTAAGTTTCGACTTTTGACGGCCATTATCAAGTGAGTAAGTGTTTTATTCAGTGTACATGGAAAAACGTTTACCATCAACTTAAAATTGTGCAAATTTATCTGAAATACTTTGAAAATTAAGATTTTGTAATGCATTGATAACCAACAACCTTAAAACCGAAGTATGAAGCTAACACAATTTTATTCATAAATTGAACATTTTTATTAATCGTCAAAAAATAGAAAAGCAATTGCTAGCAAACTGAAATTGTGTAAAATTTATTTAAAACACTTTGCAGATTGAAATATAATATTTTGACAATCAATAATTTTTAAACCGAAAATAATTGCGGATAAAGCAAACGCAGTTTTCTTACTTAATTGTGGAATTTTAAAATTCGTTTAGGGAATGAAAAAAGCAATTGCCATCAACTTGAAACATTGTAATATTTTTATATATGTAGGGTGGGTGGGTGTTCTCAACCCGTTAAACATAAACGAGTGTTTCACTTATAAAATTAAGGACAACAAAAAGAATTTTCTTTAACTTATTTCAAAATAATCCGTTTCATTGCAAAATACTTCAATGAAAATATTAGATTATAATCAATTAAATGGAGGGTGACATAAAGAACACCCACCCACCCAGATAATTTTGCATATAATTAGAAATAACTGTCCCATTATTATAAAAATTTTAATCTTCATAGTTTTCAGCAAATACATAAAAAAAAGCGGAGTTTGTAAAAAAAAACAAAACACTATCGTGTGGTGTAATATTTTTATATGTGTAGGGCTGTAGGGCGGGTGGGAGGCCTCTATTGCACCCTCAAACTCGTTAAATATAAACAAGCGTTTTACTTAGATAATCAAAGGACAACAAAAATTTTAATAATTTCATTATTAGTTTTTTTATTAACTATATATTCATTGAAATTTTCGCTTGTATGTTTAACTGATTGAAGGGTGGTATAGAGGCCACCCACCCACCCTACATATACATACAAATTTAAATTATAACAGTGTTTCAATTTGCATTAAAAAAAAAATGTGTAAATAATTTTTAAATAATTAGAAAACCGGGTTTTTAGTTTAATTTTTAATGTATATGTAGGGTGGGTGGGTGGCCTCTATCACACCCTCCAACCCATTAAACATAAACAAGTGTTTTACTTACAAAAACAACGACAACGAAACGAATTTTATTTAAACTGTAGAATAATTTATAATACTTGCTAAGTTAAGGTTTTGTAATATTTTAATAACCTAGAATTTTAATAACAAAAATAACAATTGAAAAATCTAGTTGATTATGTAAAGTAAGTAAAATTCATCGCGTGCGTTTTGTTAGCGAGTGTACAAAGAGAATAATTATCAACACTGATAATCCGCAATTAAATTGTTGATCTAATTGTCATTCTTAACTTGCGAGCAAAAAATTAAAAACACAATTTAAGTTTGAAAATTGTTTGCCTAACTGCTAATAAACTATAGAAGTTACATGAAATTTATATAACAAGTAATTGTAAAGAATTCAAAATTGAGAAAATTATTAGGAATCTATTTGCGCAAACAGGTGGTCGGTATCCAGTCAGTAAAAAGCCATCAAAAATTATTTGAAATATTTGTGTAAATACATTAATTATTAATTAAATATTTTTGTTTGTTTACATTTTACAACATCTAACTAAAACACTCGCTTATGTTTTACTGATTGGAGGGTGGAATAGAGGCCACCCACCCACCCTACATATACATGATAACTATAAACCTACCCTTCAAGGAAAAAAACATAAGCGAGGGTTTTTAATCAAAAGGTCTAAAACATAAATAAACATAACATTATTTCAAAATTTATTAGATTTATTCAAACAAATTTTATTTAAAAAAACAAGTAATATCTTTTCAAACAAAAGTTAAAGAGAATGAAACACTGAACAAGTTTTCTTAAAATATGTTTAACATAATAATTTTGTCATTTTTGTCTATTCCTAATAAACCATAGGAGTTAAATGAAATGTATATAACAAGTAATTGTAAAGAATTCAAAATTGAGCAAATTATTAAGAATAGCCACTTGCGTAAACCTCATAGTTTTCGAGAAATATATATATAGGGAACGTATTATGATGGCCACACCACCATTTTGTCTTTTGTTTTGCTTATACACTATTTTCCCATTAGCCTTATCGCAACTTCTTCACATTAATCTAATATTTTATATTAATTCTCACTAGAATGTTTCTTATAAACTCGGCGTACTCTTGACCTACATCAATTAATTTTGTATTAATCTAGCGTACTCTTGACCTAGCCCAACAATTTATACATTAATCCTAACCACACTCATAAATAATAAATTTTACTAGCGTACTCGTGATATTCACCTAGCGTTACCCTGACCTATCCCAATAATACGAAAATTGACCTAGGATAATTGGACGGCAGGCCAATATACAATTTGTTGAGGTAGGTCAAGAGTACGCAACAAAATGTGAAAAATCTAGTCGAAAAACAAGAGAATAAAAGCTGGCTGGTTTGAATAATTAAAAATCATTAAAAATTAATTGTTAAAAAGAAGTGAAAGCCAACATAAAATTCTTGAAAAGAAATCTAATAATTGTTGGTCAGAACATTTAAATTTTTATTGGAATCAAAATCTGAGAGGCTCTAAATATTATAAAAAGAAGTTGAGATAATAGCTTAAAGGCAGAGCAATTAAAAATTGTCATAAATTAAATTTCAATATTGTAAAAAACAGTTGGAAATTATTTCTTGAATAGTTTTCTCACTTATCTCTCGGTGAAACGTTATGAAATAATCAGTGAAATAAACCAAGTGTTGATCAAGTACACATGTTAGGTGCAGTTTATGCCCGAAAAGCTGGATGACAAAATCTCTTCAAAACTGTAAAAACATTTACTGATTAAGTACTGTTTGATTGTGTATTTAAAAGCAATTTTTCGAGTAGATATTTTACATTCTCAGGTAGCAAGTTATACAATTTTGGACCGTAAAAATTGACACCATTTTGAGACTTACTTGGCCGCATGAAATCCTGTCGTATATAGTTTTCCGATCTTGTGTTATGATCATGGACCTGACTGTGAGTTTTATACAAGCACAGGTTTTTACGAATATAAAGTAAGCATTCCATTGCATACAAGCATGGTAGCGTTAAAATTTCTAATTGAATAAATGCGTCATAACAGTCATCGCAATACTTCTTACGGCACCTGATTAATAAGCCGTAGGTGATATGGCTTTGGCACAAGGAAAAATAAACTGTTCTAAAAGAATTTCTAGAAAGACAATTTCGTAGTTGACGTAGTAAGTAGGTGGATTTGCATATTTTATTTGAAATGTCAGATTCATGAAACTGCCAAGATATTTTGGTATCCAAGTGAATAGCGAGAAATCTTGCATAGTTTGTGGGTGTTTTCCTGTTGAGGGAAAATGTTAAGGTAATTGACTTTTCAGAATTCACTGATGATTTATATGCAGCGAATCAAGTGTAATAACATAAAAACGTAAAAATATGTAAACGCAAAATGCGAATTACCTAATAACCTTATTCGTAAGCCCAAATCCTTCATTGCATGGGCGAATAATATTAGCGTATATCGTATATTTGGAATAACTATAGCTTAAATCTGATACAACCTATTAAATTTAATACTAAATCCACCTCACCAGAAACATCTATTCTTTCTCCGCTAGCTGTATAAATTGATTTAATTTCAGAAGGAAGAACTCTCAATTTTTCCAACTCTATCCTGTCGCCATCTACGATAGAACGATTTGCCCCGGAATCGACCAAAGCAGTTATCCTCACGACAAAAATACCTACCTCCAAATATAATTGGTTATCTTGCAGTTAGAAAGACTGTACGACCTCCAACCATTCAACCACTGGTCCCATTCGTTTCATTTGGGTCTGATTTGTATACAAGTTGTGGCAACCCCTGAACAGCCTAAAATATAGTTTTTTGAAGAAGTTTTTTTGAAGATGAACAATGCATGATCTGTTTCTTTACAGTATCTTGCAATTTGGCCCCTTTTTTGACATCGGTAACATATTAGAGAGGATCTAGATCTATCTTGAACAGATACCACTGCTGCCTGCTCAGCACACCTTCCTTGGACATCATTTCCGTTTGCTGCAAACGGATCATCTGCCTCTAATTTTCCGCACAAATCTGCCAGTTGGTGAATGCACTTAATCTCATGGAGGCTGAGGCGCGATCTGTAGGAGGGTAAAATATTTTGTCTCCACACTTGAGATGCTTCATGAGGTGGATTACTTAATAAAGAAAATGTTTGCACCAGGGACGCAATATAAATGGCAACATATTTAATTCCCGCTTGTTTTTTTATGTATAGTTTTTTTAAATAATTTGTTTTAAAGTGTATTTTTTAAGAAAGAAAACTAAATAGAAGTAAATAAATAAACAAATAAATGTGAGACCCCATCTGTAGACTCGAACGTGGCAAACCCTGCGGTGATTACCTACAGGCCTAGAGAGAGAACTTATAACAAAAGACACATCCTTTTCATCTTCATCGTCTTCACCAGAACCGACTCCTTCTTCAGCCAAAAATGAGTGTCGACCGCCTTCAACAAAAGTTGAAATGTTTATGTTCGCTTCAAATAGCATATATTTATTTATCGCCAACCGTCAGTAAAACCATGCATTACCATAGTGATTTCCGGAAGTAAACAAACACTTTATTTAACTGTAAAATTTGCGGCAGGTAAAGTACTTTACCTGCCGCTAAACTGTACAATAAAGTATTTTACCTGCCGCAAATGTTTATCGACATAGCCATGACTATATGACATTGACAGAAATCGTGCGTATCGCTGACTCAGCTCCAACAGTGAAAATTTAATCGAGAATTATTTATTAAAAATAGTGGAAGAAAACAAAAAGGAAGATTTTTACCAAGTGCACCGGATGAAATCTACTTGATGATTAAGGTAATTTATGCAAACTTTTCAAAACAAATTTGATATGTATGTTTACGTTTTGTTTATTTTGTCATATGAAAATGTGACAAGTTTGATATGTTAATATTTTTAAATTATAAATGTATACGGTTGGCGATAAAAGTTTGTATGCACCACGACAGTAAAGTGTCTTTATTGAACTCGTCTGTTACTCGCCTCGTTCGCTTCGCTCACTCGGCTCATAATCTCAGACTCGTTCAATAAAGTATCACTTTACTGACTAGGTACATAAATAACTATTATTTATATCTTTGGTCTTCTTTTTTAGAAAAATACATTTAAAAACAAATTAATTACAAAAATATCATATATGTGCGAGTGCGAGTAGGCGTATTTTTGTGAGCTCCGCTTTTAATAAGTTGTTTTCTGGGCTATACTCAAAGTTAAGATATAATAAGCATACGGAGGTGTCCTGCAAGTACTCATTATTAATATTTTATTTACTTTTACGATGCCGATGACTCGTGAACAGAAAGAGGACCTAAAAGCAACAATTAAAGAGGCCGTTATGGTATTTTTTTACGATGAAATATTTTTATCGAGCCTATTGGAAAAAATTATCGCTAAGGCTAATGTTGAACTCTACGACAAATTTAATTCACATTTTGAGCAGCTGGAAGTTGAAAATAAAGAGCTCAAAAAACGTATTGACCAGATTGAGCAAATTAATGGAAATAATAATATTCGAATTATAGGCCTACCGGAAGTAGCTAATGAAACTTTAAATAATACAGTCCGTGATCTACTCACTAATAAATTGAATATTACGAAAAATATTAACATACAACACAGCTATCGAATAGGTAAAAAAGACACGAAGATCCGTCCTGTTATCGCCAATATTTCTTCTCCCGATTCTGCTAAAATGGTTTTAGAAAGCAGGCATTGACTTAAACAATCCGGTATAATAATCACTAATGATCTAACAACTTCAAGATACAGATTGTCAAAACTTGCTCGAGAAAAACTAGAAATATCAACGCTTGGTCGTGAGATGGCAAAATATTCATTTAAAAAAATGAAGGGAACAATAAGGAAGTCAAGATTATTTACGATTCCTCTGATCTAGACAAATATATGAAGATTTTTGTATAATATAATTGTTTATATTAATTATCATGCAGTCAATTCATATAATTTATTTACTTATAGCAGTATTATTTTTTTTCAATTCATGCATGCAAACATTCTCATATTGGAAAATTTTCCAAATATTTGTTTCTAATTTCTGCGGAAAATATAAGTTTGAGTTATTTCAAGAATTTTATAAATTTTAAAACTCACGGCTTAAGCGGGCAAAAGCTGTAACAGAGACATGGCTAAATTCAACTTACGATATTGAGACTTTTAATCTTGACGGATATACTTTTTTGGGTAGAGATAGGGAATTTGGACAACATACAATTCGAAAATGTAATAACACAACCTACGAATAATCTAGAACAATTATGGATAAAATGTAAATTCAATAGTGAATCATTTTGCATTGTTGTGATTTATAGGCCGCCGAATACTAATATTCGTAGATTTGTTGATACGTTGGAAGACACCTTCATCGAAATTATACCACAATGTGGTGATTTTATTTGCATCGGGGATTTTGATATACATTTCCTGAATCTTTACTCCAATGATACAGCTACTTTTGTTGATTTTTCTAAGCAGTTATGGTCTAATCCAAGTTATTGAACAATCTACTCGTGTCATTTCTCATTCCATCTCATTTATAAATTTAATTATTGTATCAAATAAAAATAAATGCTTAGAATCAAATGTTATCCAGATGCATGACGTCGCTGATCACGATCTCTATCCCTTTTTTGTAAGTCAATATTTAAAACTTATTGCAACTTTGATATAAATAATTTTCAGTGTGATCTAGAACATTTGCACATTGATGATATAACATACTTTATTTGAATAATATTGAAGACAAAATAAAATATCTTAACAGCTGTTTAATCTACGTATTTGACCTACATGCTCCATTAACTTCATCTAGAATCACCAAAAAAAGAGCTCCTTGGTTAACTCCAACTATTAAGGAAATGATAAATTTACGCAATAACAGCTATAAGCATATCAAACACTCAAAAAATCCGAATGACTTATTATATTACAAACAATTAATAAATGCTGTAAATTCGGTTGTTTCTAAGGAAAAAAAAGCTTATTTAGAATTTGTTGTGAAAAATGACAGGACAAATATCTGGAAATGTCTAAAGAGCAATGATGTCTTAATTAACAGATCGAACTGCATTCCTAACTTTCTAAAAGATGTGAACAGGTATAATAATTACTTAACAAATTCTATTAAAAGTAAATCAAACGATTACATTGTTCAAATGTTTCTCAAATTAAATCGAATTCCGTAAGCTCTGACAATATATATTTCTATGATTAAACTTTGTTGTCCCTTAATCGTTCTTTATATTACTCATATTATAAATTGTTGTCTGGAACAGTCAATTTTTCCAAATATATGGAAGATTGGTATAATAACACCCATCCCCAAGACAAAGAATCCTAAAGAGTTTAAAGACGTCATTCCAATTTATATATTGCCAACAATCTCGAAAATTTTGGAACGGGTTATGAAAACACAAATTATGGAGTTTCTTGGCGTTAATTACCTTCTCCCTAAAGAGCAATCGGGTTTTAGACCGAATATTAGTTGTTGCACTGCATCAAAGTAACCGACGATATTATCACAGCTACTGTCTTATTAACATCAGTTATTTTCCTTGACTACAGTAAGGCGTTCGACACTATAAACCACGACATATTAATTCCAAAACTCCATTATAGGGGTTTTCAAAGAGATGCAATATTCTTAATTACGAGCTTTTTAACGGCAAGGTCTCAAATCGTAAAAATTGACAATGATATATCAAGCTCATTAAGTATTACCGCGGGTGTTCCCCAAGGTTCTATTTTAGGACTAATTCTATTTTACATTTGCACTTCTTTCCTAACCGCTATCTTAAATTAGTGCTCGCCAAATATTTATGCAGATGTTACACAGTTGTTATACTCATTCAGGCTTGAAGATATAGAGTTAGCTAATGACCGCATCAATTCTCATTTAACAAAACTGGTTGAAACATCAACTAAACATTCTTTAATAATCAATGCCTCTAAATCGATAGCTATGCTTTTTGGATCTAACAGTTGAGATTTAGAGGTAGGATTTCTCCATCTAAACGTAAAACATCATTTTTTCAACGATCATTTTCATTTTGCATTTATAGAATTTATAATTCCATACCTAATCCATTCAAAAATCTCACAAAAAATAGTTTCAAAACAGCAATGAAAAAATATTTATAATTAATAATTAATTATTATTTATTTTTATTTTGTTTAGTTTTATCATAAGAAATAGTTTATAAAACAATTAATATTTTTTATTTTCATTTTATGTATTTATTATTAAGTAAGCACTCTTCTAGAATATGTATTATTTTTTATCACACAGGTTAAATGGAAGAGCAGAGATAGTTTTTTCTTTAAATTATCACTGAACTTCGCCTGTATTTTGTATTTGTATACTTTGTATTTTCTTCTTTAATTAAATAAAGACAATTTATTATTATTATTATTATTAACATACATAAAATTTTGCTGAGATTATGGGCTTTGAACCATTTCACAGCGTCACAAGACTCACTAATCTACAATTCTATTTCGCAAGTGTAACAATCTTATCTTAACCATTTTTCCGTCATCATCACGTCTTTACCTGGATAAGAATCTATACCCTGATGAACAGATTCCATGGATTTACCTATCTCCTTATCATCTACACCTGATACAAATTTTGTTTCTTTCTCAAGTGGAGCTATGATTTCAGATAGTAATTTCCTCAACACAAAGCGCAAATCTTCGACTTTAGCCGTTTCATTATAAACCCCGAATGCCTTATTCGTAAATTAATTCATGTTTCAACAAAAAGTTAGGCTAAAAACAATTCCAGAAAGTGAAGCTTTTGAAATTTTAATCTGATCGAATGTATTTTCCCTCAAGTGCTTATTAGCATAAATTGATCTAATCTGTTTTATTATATTGCAGCAAAACAAAATTGTACGTAAACTTTAAAGTATTGGGTCTTGATATTGGTTATTGGGTTTTTTTTCTTCCTTTTTCAAATGGCCCCACGTTGGGCCCCACTTGGTTTTCAACTCGAGGGGAGAAACAAAGGCCAAAAAATTAATTAATTATCTCGTTTTGAGAAAATATTTTGGTTATAATATTTACACCCATTAACAGTAAAATCACTGCTAATTTAATTAATATTTCGGCACATAATACGCATTGGTTAATTCGAGAAATTTCACCACAGGTCAAAAACATGAATAATTTACAAATATCTTAATTGGAAATACCTCGAATGCCGATGCCGATCATTAGGAGGGTCGGATCATTACGTTAAGTGATTTCGTAATTAATAAATCCACGCACGCATACATAAATGTATGCAAAGCCAATCAGTGACCGGCGATGGAACATCATAATATCCTCGAGTTACATCTCGAGAGTTTAACGTCCACCATCGGGATTTTCACGCAATTACGACTTTTTCATTTTAATTAAAACAAAAACGCCGACATAAATCATTGGATTAATTTCCACGTTCGATGATTTATAAGTAATTTATGCGTACGCTCGCGCCTCTTCGCGACGCTTCATTCTCACATCGAGGACTCGCGTTTTCGTTTTATTGTTGTCCTTATTAAAATTAGTTTATTATGTTAATACGGCTTTAATTATAGCGGGTGATGATTAATTATTGCGTGTGTAACATATTAATGAGAGTGTGTATAATTGGACGACGCGTTAATATTAATATTATTATTATTATTACTGTGTGTTTTGCGCTATTAAAAATTCAAATTTTGATTACGTCATAGGGGGAGAGTGATTTATATTTCGGCAGGCTTTGTTGTATCTTGTCGGCTCTAATTTAATTTCGAGTGAGTATGTAATTAACTGCACTGACGCGTTCAAAACCGAAATCTTTTAGAATATTTCATTTATTAGGCGAAGTAAAATGTTTTGAATGTTTTCCGCTAGATGTCTTTAGTGAACCATATTTCCCGATGTATGAATACTATACAGCGATTTTAATGTCACGCTTCAAAAAGTTCTTTGGCAGTTTTGTGTTTCGTCGAGCTAGTTGTGGTAATGAATAACTTATCAAAATACAACCAAGGTGAAAAATCGGAGCAGCCGGAAAAATTGTTTTAACTGCTTTTGGTTCCAATTCTGTCTTTATTAGATCAACAAATTATTAATCGTAAATTATAATCAGTATAGTATAACTTGTAATCACTTTCTCCACAGTTTATTTTTATTTTGCTAAATGTACATTTCGTTTACGATGTAAACATTTTCAATAGCTGTACAATCTTCACGTAACTCATCAATCAGCATTATAATCAGTAGTTAAGATACCTGATCAATATGATAGAGTAATTTTTCCTTAGTAACCAAACGGACACTGGTACCTCAAGCGCTAAGTCTACTAGAAATTTTATAGACTCATATAAACTATTGCTCTCTCATTTGGTCTCCTTTGTATGAATCTCAAATAGATTAGTCAGAATCTTTCCAAAGTAAATTCTTAAAGCAATGGTCGTTCAAATTAAGTCGCATTGGAATAAGTCTCACCCTTGAATAGTTTGCAACCTACGTCACTCTTAAATCTCTTGCAGCACACTGAAAAGAAATCGATCTTCTGTTTATATTTAAAAATTTTAACGATATTATCAATTAGGTTGATTTGATTAATCTTGTAGGCAATAATTTAAAATCATCTAATCTTTACATAAACTTACATCACCATCTAGTTCCTTATATAGCAATGTAGTTAGTTAGTTGCTATACAGTTTCATCCAACCAATTAAATACCTTCTTCACATTCTTGGCCACTTTATATCCAGTTGGAAAATTATGCGAATCGCACTACATTTCCCTCTTAATAGTTGGTTCATTAAAAAATTAACTAGAATTTCACTGGTATCGTTATCTCGCCGCAGATTGCGGAACGGTTTTCCACATTTGATTTACATTGGAAAGGCGTAATCGGGGGCATAAAGGAACATAATTTACATAAAAGCTCCTTATACGGTCGCAATTCCAATGATACGTCCGAGAACTTTAATTAATGGCGGCAACGTGCAAAAAATGGGCCGATTCGAGTGCGGCAATTAAGCCGCGCTAATTGTGGAATAAGTAATAAAAATAAATCATGTCTCGCATAATGGGATAATTTATATACTTAATTACGACGTGGAAATAGGGGAGACTACTGACTTGGTTGTTGGTGTCCAGTGGACTTTCGCCGTTTGCAATTTTCTTCAGAATGTTAGAAAATTTATATTTAATTAATTAATCATATAGGAAATAATTAGATGCGATGCCGCAGAACAACTAATTAGTCAATTTAAGAGAGAAAAACTGGTGGTTACGTCTACTAATGAACATCAGCAACTGTTCTATGCTATCAGGTAGGGAGCGATCGTACAAGAGCTCAGAGAAATGTTATATCCGACATTAGAAAATTGATGCCTCTACAAAAAAGCATGGTATGCAGCGAGGGTTTAAGCAAGAAAGTAAGCGAACAGTGCTCGTGCTTTTGCTACTGCTTCCCATGCTACTCTTCTAGAAATCCTTCAAGAAATGGGAATCAGAGACCTCCCACTAACTCTGATAAAAAATTACCTCATAGATCGTAAACAATATCTAAAATTAAACGAACGTATTAGTGAGCCAGAAACCATAAAAATAGGTATACCCCAAGGAACAATACTAGTAACAATATTTTTCCTGACCCATATAAACGCTCTCACAAAAAATAATCTCATATGCTGATGACACTGCCATTGTATTCCATGGTAAAATATAAAATTAAGTAAGAGATAGAGTTTTTGTAGACATGAACAATATAAAAGCAATACTTGACAAATTGAAATTGTATATATATATATATATATATATATATATATATATATATAAACACCTACAAAAACCATCCAAATCACCATCACGAAACAAGATTTAAAACTAACAGAAAAATAGAAATCCCATTTTGATCTTACAAAAAGAATCTCAACGTCACTTTAGTTATATAGCAATTAAACTATATAAAATAGTACCAAAACAGATAATGGAGATACATAATAAGAATACCTACATGAATGAAATAAAATCTTTTATACAAAACAACAAAGATACCATATGTTTTTATATTTTAGTTTATTTTCTTACTTCTAGAAACTTTTTGAAATTTACATTGTAAATTTGATTTTAGTTATAACTATAAATATTTGTAAGTAAGTTCAAATAGATTTAAAAGAAAAAAAAAACAAAATGGAAAGCCTTGAAAAAGTACTTGTACTAAAAATGTTGACCATTGGACGCAACAATTCAGCTAAAAATGTTGATAACAAAAATTCGATCGTCAATTGCTTTCTTGCTTTTTGGTCATAACATTTGAGCGGATGATTAAATTTAAAAAAACTGTCAGCAACGATTCCAAAATCTTATACACTATCAGAAAAACTAAAAAATCGATAGTTTTTCGCTTATTGGCCATAACTTTTGAGCGGATGATTAAATTCGAAAAATTCTTTCACCGACGATTCAGAAATCTCTGCGCACTAACAGTAAATTCGACTGTCAACTGTCTTTAGAAATTTCGCATACTAGCAGAAAATGTGAAAATGCAAGGGTTTGAGTGGAATAACACTTTGTATTTGTGAACTCCGCCAGTGCTTCTTTGGCCCAAAATTTGAAGTACGTTTTTTTTTAAATTTTTTAAGAAAGGAGTCCAAAGATATATATAATAAATAAATAAATAAAACAAAAATTCGATCGTCAATCGTTTTTTTTTTTTGTGATAACTTTTAAGCGAATGATTAAGTTTCAGAAATTCTTACACAAACAAATTTGAAATCTCACATACTAGTAAAAATTGTTGAAAACAAAAATTCGTTCGTCAATTGTTTTTTTCATTTTTTTGACACAACTTGAACGGATGACTAAATTTCAAAAATTCAATCGCCAACGGCTTAGAAATCTCGCCTACAAACAGAAAATGCTAAAAATGTTGAAAACAATAATTCGATCTTTAAATAAAATAAAATAAACTTTGTTTATATCACACACTTTTTTTAAGTGACTATAGTTTCGATACAATTCAGCTGGTCATTATCAAACTAATTCTTAAATTTTAAGTATTAGTTTGATAATGACCAGCTGAATTGTGTCGAAACTATAGTCACTGAAAAAATAAAGTGTGTGATATAAACAAAGTTTATTTTATTTTATTTAAAGTTATAAAATATGTATCACAAAGTGGAAGCCTTTACAATCAAATATTTAAAAATTCGATCGTCGATTGTTTTTCGTTTTTCGGCTAAATCTTTTGTTCGAATGATTCAATTTGAAAAATACTGTCGCAAATGATTCAGAAATTTCGCACGCCAACAGAAAATGTGAAAACAAAAAATTCGATGGTCAATTGTTTTTCGTCTTTTGGTCGGATGATTCGTCAACGTTTAAGAAATCTCGCATTCTAGCAGAAAATGCGAAAACATGAAAATCGAATGTCTTTTTTTTCATTTTTTGCCATAACATTTTCGACACCGATTTAGAAAACTCGCGTACTAGCAGGAAACGTTGAAAAAAAAAATTCGATCGTCAATTGTTTTTTGGTCATAACTCTTGAGCAGATGATTAAATTTCAAAAATTCTTTCTCCAAAGATTCAGAAATCTCGCGCACTAACTGAAAATGTTTGAAAACAAAAATTCGACCTTCAATTGTTTTTTCAATTTTTGGCCATAACTTTTAAGCGGATAATCAAATTTGAAAAATTCTTTCACCAACGATTCAGAAACCTCGTACACTATTAAAAATGTTAAAACAAAAAATTCGATCGGCAATTGTTTTTTATCTTTTGGTCATAACTCTTGAGCGGATGATTAAAGTTGAAAAATTATTTGGCTAACAATTCAGAAATCTCGTACACTATTAAAAAAATGTAAAAACACACAAATTCGATCGTCAATTACTTCTTTGTCTTTTGGTCATAATTTTGAAGCGTATTTTCAATTTCAAAAATTATTTCGCCAATAATTCACATACTACCCGAAAATGTTGAAAACAAAATTTCGATTTTCAATTGTTTTTCGTTTTTTGGCGCATAACTTCTAAGCGGGTGATTGCATTTAAAAAAATCTGCCACCAACACTTCAAATCTCACACATTACCAGACAACGTTGAAAACAAAAATTTGATTGTCAATTTTTTTTTTTGACAATGTCAATGTCAATATTTTCTAAGTTTACCCCTTTATTAGAAAAAATAAGCATTTATTGCTTTAATATATGTAAGCTGAATTAATCTATAATGACATTATATAAATGGTTCAATTTGAAAAATACTGTCACAAACGATTCAGAAATCTTGCACACCATTAGATAATTTGAAAACAAAAACAAAAAATTCGATCGTCAATACTGCCACCAACGATTGCTACACCATCAGAAAATGTGCAAACAAACAAAAATCGATAGTTAATTGTTTTTTGATCATAACTTTTGAGCGAATAATTAAATTTCAGAAACGAATTAGAAATTTCACATACAATCAGAAAATGTCGAACACAAAAATTTGATCGTCAATTGTTTTTGGTTTTTGTTTTTTGGCCATAACTTCTAAACGAATAATTTCATTTTAAAAATTGTTTCACCAACGAATGAAAAATCTCGCATAATAACAGAAAATATCAAAAAAAAATCAGTAGTCAATTGGTTTTTTTTTCATTTTTTGACCATAACTTTTTAACGGATGATGCAATTTGAAAAAAAATCTTTCACCGACGATTCAGAAATATCGCATACTAGCCGAAATGTTGAAAACAAAACATCGGTCGTCAAATGTTTTTTTTTTTTTTGCGATAACTTTTGAGCAGATGGTAGAAATTGAAAAATTATTTCACAAACGATGAAGAAATTTTATATACTACCAGAAAGCGTTAAAAACACAAAGTTGATTGTCAATTGTTTTTCGTATTTTGGCCATAACTTTTGAAGTGATGATTAAATTTGAAAAATACTGTCACCAACGATTTCGAAATAAAAAAAATCGATTGTCAATTGTTTTTTGGTTTTGAGCAGATAATAAAATTTGAAAACTTCTTTCACCAACGATTCACAAATTTTGTACACTATTAGAAAATATCAAGTAGTCAATTGTTTTTCGTTTTTTTGCTACAACTTTCGAGTGAATTATTTAATTTGAAAAATTCGTTCTCCAATGATTCCGAAAACTTACCTACTAACAAAAATTATTGAAAATAACAAATCTATTGTCAATTGTTTTTTGTTTTATGACCATAACTTCCAAGTGGATAATTAAATTTGAAAAATCCTTGTGTCAATGATTTAGAAATCTCTCGCACTGTCAGGAAATGTAAACATTAAAACAAATTGATCGTCAATTGTTTTTCGTTTTTTGGCCGTAACTTTTAAACAAATGATTCAATTTCAAAAATTGTTTCACCAACGAATGCGACGATAACTTTTGAGCGGATAATTGCAATTTAAAAATTCTGCCACCAACGCTTCAAAAATCTCACACATTAGCAGCAAAAACGTTGAAAACAAACATTTGATCCTCAATTGTTGTTTTTTTTTTCATTTCTCGGCCATAACTTTTGATTGGAAGATAAAATTGGAAAAAATTTTTCGCCGACGATTTAGAAATCTGACACGAACTAGCCAAAAATGTTGAAAACAAAAATTCGATCGTCAATTGTTTTTTTTGTAAGAAATCAAAAATAAACAAAAATTGTGACCATATGTAAATATATTTTCGTAAGATAGAGGAATTGGGAACACGACGGCATGCTGATGATCAAGTTTTAGCGATCGTAGATACGTCTGTAAAAAAGGCTGCTTAGGAAGTGGTGTGGAGAAGATGTGGTCAGTTAAGAGGCTGGAGACAAATTTTACCCAGAGATGACAGAGGTCATGTTTATAGGGTGAAGAAATATGGCAACGATACCTCAAATTAAAGCAGATGGCCGAATATTGTGGATAGAGAAGCAGGTAAAATATCTGTCAAGATGAGTCCATTTCGGAAATTATAAATAAAAAAAACTGTTGTGGGATTGAAAAATCCATTTGACTATAATATTATACTAAAATAGTGATTACTTATTTACCGTAACTATTTCTAGAGAGATGTGTATAAATAAGACGATATGTACATTTATACATTAATTCAGTATTAGAGGTAAAAAGTATTTGAATGAGAGGATATATTGTTTAAAATAAATATATTTATTTAATAATACTTATTTGTCCAATGTGTGGAAACGCTACGCTTTTCTGCAAAAAAAGTAGGAAAGGAGAAAGTGCATCAGGTTATAATTGCAGAAATGCCCTTGACATTCATATGTATATAAAAGCATACTATTTCCACACTTGTAGTACAAATAACTATATTCAAATTGTGCATTATACACATTTTTTTATCACTAGTAATCTTTAAAATTATTATTGTAAGACCTACATTTTACTTTTTGTAGATTCTATCAATATAGAAGTTTCCCACATTCTCAATAAAATAGAAAATGATGGATGCATCCCCATTCTAGAAGATAGTGAGGAAAACATTTCACTACAAGAAAGTCCACAAATACCAATAACGTGGACAGCCAGAAGACGTCCAAAAAAACACTTGACCGAAGATTTGAAAAAAAATATTTTGGAAAGGCATAATGAATTAGTACAACAAGAGAAAAAAGAAGGGAGATACTTGATACTTGATTTAGATCCTAGCATCCTAATAGATTTGGAGATCGAAGAAAAAATAACTTGTATAAAATTTTTTCTTATTTTTAAAATCGATTTTATCTAGTTAAGATGGGTTGGAGAACCGGGCATTAGTTTCTCTGTCTTTAACAGATGATATCTGAAAGAGATCAAAAGCATCAATTATTTAAAATTTGAATTTTTACAGTTTGAATTTTTAATGAATGAAGCTTGGCTAATAACGTCATTAGGTAAGCGTATATAAACAAAATAATTCGTAGAAACTGGTGCCATATTCCTAAATTATAAATGCATTTGTTGTGATAAATGACCTGAAAATATCTTTAGTTTACTTTTCAAAATTTACCATCACTTGTGTAATACTGTATTACCTCTCTTAAATCCCAGAATAAGGTCACCTTATACACGAGTAATTTTACATCTAGAAATGATAATGTTACTCTACAGTGCGCTATGATGTACACCTTCATCTTTATATCAGAGATTTTCTTTGCTGCATATGATATACTCACGAGTTTTTCCTTTATTTGCGTGCTTCTAGTCTTATCTGTAAGAACAACTTTCAGCAGTAAATTAATTTTCTTAGGCCAGTTTTCAGCATCAGTTATAGTATATATGAAAATTAATTTAGCTGCTTCATGATTTAACCCTATTTAAAGGTTCCTAATTAATATACACTTTCGGGGAACATTTTTTACAAGGATTTCAATCTTGGTTTGGAGGGAATGTAAAATAGAAAATATATCTGAAGCAGTAGTTGAACCAGAGATATCTGGGTAGCTAGGAAAGCTAATCCAGCGCCCAGACCAACCGGGCTGCTTAGATACAGTAGTTAGAGATCGATGTTCACCACAAGCCAATGTTTTGGTGGAAGCCAAATTGTAATCATGCATATTGTTTATTGTTTCCCTCAGTTTTGCTATTAAAATCTTCTAATAGTGTTGTTCTGGAGATTTATCATCATAATCCTAAAAATAATTCGATTGAAGCTTAAAAAGATCCAAATATTCTTAAGCTAATAAAATTCAACGTGTAAATTTTAGCACAACAGGAGCTTTGAAACTAACATCAATAGTAGCTTTCATAAGTTCTGAAAGACCTAGTTGATAGAGCACTGGATTAGCTTTCCAGAGGTTGCAAGATATTGCTTCGGGTCTAAAAGTAGTTGTCTATAAAAATAATTCTTTCATTTTTCTTTCTTTCTTTTTCCGAGCCCCAAATGCGGCTATTCTGCAATCAGCAAAGATACGACGTTGCTGGTGATCGACCGACTTGAGTTCTTGTGTAAACTGAACTTTAAAAGCTTTCAAACCTAAGTCTTTATGCAAAATACGGTGTAATGTCGTTTTTGGAATGTCTAATTCCAAAGATCGACGAAGAATCGACAAACCTGGATTTTCGTTAACACTTGGAGTCTTGTCGCAGTTTTAGTTTTATCTAATCTGTATCCAATATCCAACAGATTAGATAAAACTAAAACTGCGACAAGACACCAAGCGATACAAATATTTAATGCACTTCCTCTGAATATTCGACATTTAAATACGAACATCTTTAAAACTACAGTTAAAAGCTTATTACTAAAAAACAGGTGTTATTCAATTGATGAGTACATCAGCAGCATTGCCCAAGACATTCTCTCGATGTAATAAAATCGACCTCCAATTATAGATCTTAGTTACAACTTCTTTTAATATGTTTTGTAGCGTGTTTTTTTAAATATATAGTTTTTAAGTTCATCATTTTATTAGATGTAAGGTTTTAGTCAAGAAGTTTTAAATTATTTATTTACTAACTTTTATATTTATAAATTTTATTTTTATTTTTTATTTATTCTAGTTGTGAAAATTTTTATTATTTCTACTAGATATTTTAACATTTTGAAATGTATATATGTTATTTTTATATTTTAATATGTTTAAATTTTAAATACGTGTTGTAATGTTTTTATTTTATTTATATTTACTATAATTCCTAATTTGTTCTCTATTTGTGTATTTTATGCTAAATTGTATTCAACTTAGCTGGCGGAAATTATCCATATTTTCTTGACCTGTGTAAACTATGTTATTAGCACAAATAAACTAAACTATTAACTATAACTAACTAACTATTAAACTATTAAACTTTTGGCTACATCAGCAATATTCTCAATTATTCTTAGGCGACGCACGCAGTTTCGATTCTTCACTTCACTAAGTTGTCCCAACAGCTCAAATTTTTTAACCAGTTTTACTATTGCTGGCCGAGAAGGTGCTTCACGACGACCCAAAAATGCTTTAGTTTGGCGAACTGTGACTGAAAAATGTTCACCATTACTGTAGTGAATTTTAATAATTTCAATGCGTTGTTGAAGCATGTATCGTTGCATTTTTACTAATGGCGTAGTTTTTACTTGTCAAATGTCAAAATATGACAGCTACAAAAGTGACAGCTGTCTAGATAGAGGGCTATTCAAAATGAAACCTCTTATTGGAAAACCCTTTAGAAACCATATGTTAAAGTTTATTTACTTTACGTAGGTTAGTTTCGATCTTATGTTATAAATTACGTGATACATTATTTATGAGGGACGTGAATGAAACAATTGATTTTCTTGAGTGAACCCTGATAAGTGCGTAAAAAAATATTCTTTCTTCTCTGAATATTCCTCTTGAAGTATTTACAACTAACTATAAGAAAACAAAAGTTGCGTAAAAGATTTATTTAAATTCGATTAAATCGATTTCGATTTAAATTCGAATCTTTGTTATTTATATCTAACTAATATGCACAAACCTTCTTATAGATTAAATAAATGGTTACAAACACTTGTTGTTATTCCAATTTATATAAAGTTATATATCTTAACTCAAGAACGAATTTCAAAATGGTTACAGCTAAGCAAAACTCAAATTTGATTGAATCTATGTATATTCCTTACCACACTTTCCTTTTCTTACAAATATATATTAATTGTCATTCAATTTCTTGATTTCCTATTATGGTGAACTAACAAGGAATTCTGCTTTTGCTTTAATCCATCATAATATTTATCAATAGTAACCGTAGATAAAAAATTACCCAAAAATCATCAAACCAAAATGACTTAATTAATTAAGTTCTACGCCACAGTCATTGAGCAATCCTAAAAACATGCAGAACAAGCCGGCATTCCTGTCCATTATTTATTACACATTAAATTATTCAAAACGAAAGTTTTAATTTACCACCGAGCAGGCGTCGGATTTATGATTTATGTTTTAATTACGCCGGTGAGAATTTAATAACAAATTACGTGCGCCGACCCAGAGGTGTGTTTGTAAATAATTAGATTTGAAAATTTTACATTTTTTAATGATCGCTCCGTAAAAATTAACACACACTCACACACAAACACAAAAAATCGGGTGAAATTTTCCTCCTAGCGTTTTGTAATTTGGGCTATTCCACTTAATTGATATAATCATGAATGGTTAAGTAAAAAAAAAAGAACTTATAATTTCGTATTAGCATTTTTATGAACATTTTCAGTTTAATTAATTTTAATTTTAATTGGGTTTAATTGAAACGTTGGAGTTTATACGTGTAATTATAATGGAGTTAGCTGAATGTCTCCCACACTTCCGAGCATAGTGAAAATGTATCATTAAATTTAATTTATTTTTTTTAATTACAATTATAATTATGTAAATATGAAGGGAATTTTAATGGTTGGTAATTTGCATTTATTTCTTAATAAAAATAACTTTTAAAATAAAACACTTGTCAAATATTTGATAGTAGAGGCGTTTACTTCGTGGTACATCTTGAATGATTTGTAAATGAGACACAATAACTTTGTTTTACCACTATATTATATACAAACTTTAAATTTGATAATGCATAGCTTATATTCGAAACTATAGTCACTGTAATTGTTTAAAATATAGTGGTAAAACCAGTTATTGTGTCTCATTTACAAAACACTTGTCTTTTTTATATTTGTTGATCATAGGTAACTTTAAATTTAATCATGTTTTCACATTATTATTGATATAATAATCGCTGTTGACAGTTTCTTACAGTTGTCTATAGTTAGTTGTTAGTTTGCTAAATGGTTATCGACCAGCCGTCTTTCGGCCTGGATTTGTCATTGTCGATATGTTTGGTCAGTCTGTCTCTGATGATGATGATGGGTGTAGTGAATGAAGGGGTTTTGTATTTTGGGATTAGGTTAGGATTAGGATGTGTTGGTTGAAGGAATTTTTGGAAAATATTTCACTGAGGTATAGAAGGCGTTCATTGATGGGAATAACAAAGGTAGAGTCATATAGGAGTTGGTTAGAGGGATTATGTAGAGGATTATTAGAATGGTGGATTTTGGTTAGGATTCTTAAGTAGGATCGCTCACTAACTTAATTTTAACAAGTTATCCTATACAACCGGTAATAAGAGTTGTTCTTTAATTTAATCAAAGAACATCTTTAGTGCCCTGTTTCGTTTAATTACACATGCATAAAGAACGAGCGCGACTGCACTAAAACATAAATGATTTAACGATACTTCCTCGTTACATTTAACTCGACCATAAAAAAATATATATATATATATATACCCGGCCATGACTTCCTGGTCTCGTTTTATTTTCAGCACCGCTAGAAAATAATGGAATCTGACGTTTTACGGCGTTAATTAACTGGAAGTTATTTCGCCAGATAAGCCCAGAACCAGAAGTCTGGCAGATCCTAGATTAGGCGGATCGTGCGAAGGGCTCGCGGTGCCTTCCACGTTCAACGAGGATTGATTATGACGTTCGTGATCGCATTTCTTTTGCCCACAATGGGAACACTTCGTTACGGTGGGATTGTATCGTTTTGGATGCACGCGGAAATTGATTGAGTGGATACGTTTTAATGCTTCGGAACAACAAGGCGTTACATCTGATATATATGCAGGCCGTCCGGGATTTAATCAATACGGTGTTGAGTGGTTTATTACCGCTAGTTATTACTCGTGGATCCTGCAGATACATCATTTACCTAATGCCATGTAAGCCAGGTATTACAAATAGTAAACGCATACCATTATGGGAGTACGAGAAGCGGACAAGTAATATTTAATACAAGAACCATTAACTATATGGAATGTTATGTGAGTACTCTATATATTTTGTTTCTGATTTTCCTTCTATTTATTTGAAAATATAGACATATATGAAAGTTAATTCAATGGGGTAAAACACTTGTTAAGTTCCATAATATTTTTAATTTAAGACGAATTAAAAAACATTTAGAGACTGAAAAAACTTTTAGCAATTTATAAGAAAAGTTGAAAAAAAATTAATTTTGGGAAGAAGTAATTGGCCATTTTCTAAACTCTAAACTTTTAGAAAAAAAATTCTAGAAAATCCCAATGCCTCATAGAAAATTTTTGCACTTTAAATGACGACTTCAAAAAAACTATTGAACTCTAGAGAATAAATTGTTAGAAATTTCCTGAACCCTCGAGAAAATAATCTAGAAGAAAATTCTAAAAATTCTAGAGCTTCAAGACAAATTAAAAAAATCTTGAAATGTGGAGAAGAAATTACTAGAAATTGAACTTTCGAAAAAAAGTCTAGATTTTTAAAAACAAATTTGCTAAAAAGGCCTTCATTTAAATCTTTGCAATTTACTGGAAATTTTCTAAATTCTACAAAAAATCTAAAAACTTCGCAATTTAAAAGACAGCTTGAAAAAAACAATCTTGATATTTGGAGAAATGACTAAGAAGCGTCTAGATTTCTAGGAACAGATTTTCTAGAAAAGTCTATAGCCTCCAAATCTGAATAAAAGATACTGGAAATTTCTGAACTCTCTAAAAAGTCTAAAGTTCTGAACCAGATTTTTTTTAATTGAAGGAAATTTTTGCAATTTATGAGAGAATATTAAAATCTGGAAGAGAAATTACTGGAAAGAGCCTCAAAGAAAATTCTATAAATATTGAAACGAACTTTCCAAAAAACTCCCTAATAAGACCTTTGCTAAAAAATCTGGAAATATGAAGAAGAAATTAAAATAAAATTTTAGAATCCTCTAAAAAAGTTCTAGAAATTTACAAGGAAAACTTGTGAAAAATTCTAGAATTATCGATCAAAATTCTTTGGAAAGGAAGATGCAAAAAACTGAAAATATGGAGAAGAAATTCCTGAAACTTCAAAATAATTAAAAGAATTAATAAATTTTGCATTCCCCGAAATCCCCTTATCCCACCTAAATTTAAACACCCTTCAGTCACCCTACATCAATTCATTAGTTCGAATCACCCAGACAGTTAATCTAGCTAGCAAAGATATTTATTTTTATACATAATTTTTTTTACCATTTTTAATCCCTTATTTTATTATTGTTTGTAAAATGTTTGTTTCATGCTTGTTTGTTTTATATATAATTTATTTATTTATTCTACATTTAGTATGTGATATTCTGGCTGTGATATTTACTTACCTGTGATCTGATTTATTTTTTATTATTATTTTATTTTACTTATTCTTATTATTTTATTCATTTATTACTTTTAATTATTTTATTTGCTAATTTTTACTATTTAAAGTTATTTTATAGATTAGGAGTAACATTGAGATTTGAAAGATGTTTTTCTTAGGAGATTGGATCATTTTTCAATATTTTATGTTTTTATTCACTTAATTTGTTATTGTTTACTTGTATGTTATTGATTCCTTTTTTGTTTGTAGCTACAATTTTCATTTATTTATTTATATTGCTTATTTATTTCATGTGTTGTACTTAAATTCATATAATTATGTAAAGGAGATTCCGTAAATAAATCATTATTATTATAATTAGAGTCAAGACAGGGCAGAAAGACCGATGGTCGATAGCACAAACGGACAGACTAACACATTAAATATCATTTGTAAATGTTTTTAATTTTGTATATATTCATGTTCGAATAAAGATGTTATTCTCTTTCTCTCTTAAAAGAACATTCAGAAAAATCTAAAACTCTCGAATAAAATCTTTGCTAAAAATTCTGGAAATATCTATTTATTTATTAAATAAGAAAAAGAAATTACTGTACACTTCTAGAGTTCTCAAAAAAAGTTGTATAAATCTAAAATGAAATTTTGTGAAAAATTCTAGAAACCTCAATGTAAAAAAACTAAAAGTATGGATTATCTAAGAAAATTATAGAAAAAGTTTAACAAAATATTCTACAAAAGCCACGAAGAAATTTCTATAAATAAATATAAATAATGACTTAATTTTGAAAAATTTTAAAAATCATAATAAATCAAATCTTTGAAAAGGAAGTTGCAAATAAAAACTAAAAGTGTGGAGGAGAAATTTCTGAAATTTCAAGAATCTTTAAAGAAAAATATAAATTGTTTTCTCATAAATTAAAATTATTTACAAAAAAAATCTTTAAAGAAAAATATAAATTGTTTTCTCATAAATTAACCCTTTGCACTCCGTTGTCGCCGTATTTGCGACATTTCGAATGTTAGGAATAAATCTGTTGCCGTCGCATTTGCGACACGCTTGTTTACACTCACTCAGCGCTCATAATTTTTAGATAATCAAAAGTGTTTATTTTCGCGTTACAATGTGTATGATCTGCATTTTATGTTTATACAATGGTAAGTGTTTTATTTTGTTTCGTTAAAATTATTATAAAAAATGGCTGGAGTGCAAAGGGTTAAATTTTTTTACAAAAAACATGCCTTAATAAAACTTCTTCAGTTTTTCATTTCCTTTAACGTTTGTTTGAAAAGTTAAGAAATATTTTTCAAATTTGGAAAAATATCTAGAAAAATAAAAAAAAAACGCCTCCAGTAAACATCCACTTCCGGTTAATGAATGTTTACCAAAAGCTTTTCAGTTTTTAACGATAAAACCTTAAGTTTAAAGTTTCATCTCAATCGGATCATTCGTTTTGATGAAACTTTAAACATAAGGTTTTATCCTCAAAAACTGGAACTGAAAAGCTTTTGGTAAACATTCATAAACCAGAAGTGGATGTTTACTCGATTCTTTTGGGTTATGGTAAAACTTTTTTAGCAGCAAATACACTTCTTGATTTTGACACCATACTTATATAATTTGTAAATTAAATTTTATGATCTAAACCATCAAATGCTTTCGATAAGTCAAAGTACCACAAAAGATACTTTGTTTGATGCTAATGATTTAACTTTTAAGTTAATTACACAGGAAATAATGGTAACACTTTCTTTCACAAAATATTTTTTTATTTGCTGAATGTATACATTTCGAGTGCAAAACACTCATTATCAATAGATATGGAAATTATTGCACCAATAGATTTCTACAATCAAATTTATTTAAATCAAGTTAAAATATAAAATTCGTATTTCAATTATTTTTCAGTTTTTCCAGGATAAAGTTATCCTGGGAAAAAGAAAGATAAAAGGAGAAGAGAAGAAACTAGCTTGAGACGACAGACGACGAAGGTTTAATTTTTAGACAAAGTAAAATTATTACAAGAACACCAGAGAAACTTAATTCGATGGAGGCAATACTAAAAGAATTAAAGGAGATGAGAAAGGAGATGAAAGAAAGATTCGAACAGAATAAGGAGCAAAATGAAAAGCTGAGAAGAGAGGTAGAGTCAGTTAATAAGGAGCTAGTGCAATTCAAGGCAGACATGAAAAGAAGGGAGGAGGAGTGGGAAAAGGAGAAGAGAGATGTGCGTAGCAAGATAATAGAGCTAGAAGAAAAAGAAGAGAAGAGGGAAAAGGAGAACAGACGCAACAATATTGTAATAAGAAATGTAGTAATAAAGGGAGAGAATATATCTAAATCCATCAAAGAAGTGATAAAAGAGGAACTAGAGATAGATGTCGAGGTGGAAGATGCCTTTGAAATGAAAAAAAGGAACAATATTAGCCAGGATGAAGGACTTTTCGAATAAGGTTAAGGTAATGAAAAATGCATAGAAACTTAGAGGTACGGATGTGTATATTAATAATGATCTTACGGTGAAAGAAAGGAATATGCAGTTGGAATTGAGAAAAGTAGTCAGAGAAGAGAGAAGAAGAGGAAAGTGTGTGAAAGATATGGTAAATTGGATATTGATCTATTATGGAATGAGGTGAAAGATCAATATAAAGAAATATTTGAAAAAAACTATGAAGCAAAATGTATGGGGAAGACGTTGGGTTCTGGAACGTGGCGGAGATAAAATCAAAATGTAGGGGGGAGAAGTGGCAGAAAGATTTTGAAGAGTGGGTAACAGGAAAGGATATAGTAGGGATAGTGGAAACGTGGCTGGTAGAAGAGGAGTGGGAGGGGGTGAGGGAAAAGTTACCTACGGGGTTTAGATGGGTAATGAGAGGGGCAACTAAGGAGGCAAATCGAGGAAGAGCAAAAGGGGGTATTATCGTGGAAACAAGAGAGGGGCTACAAAGCGGAGATATGGAATATAAAAAGGAGGTGGAAGAGGTGGTATGGATAAAGTGTCAGCAGGGAAGGACACATCTGAGAATTGGGACAGTATACGTAAATAACAACTGGGAAGAAGTGAGACAAGAAATAGAGGATGAGGCGAACAAGGGAAATAGATGTATAGTGGGAGGGGATTTTAATGCAAAGATCGGAGAAAGATGTGGGGGGTAAATAATCAAGGCGCATTGATACGGAGGAGATCACAAGACAGGCATATTAATAAAGAAGGAAGAAACTTGGGAGACTGGATTTTGGAGGAAGGGTGGGATGTATTAAATGGATGCACCGAGGGTGATTGGAAGGGGAAAAAGACGTACCTGGGGCAACAAGGATCTTCAGTTATCGATTATGTAGGATAGAAAGAGAAGAAATTAAAAAAATGGTGGTAGAAGAGGTGCTAGGATCGGACCATTGGCCGATATCTACAGAAATATGGATGGGTGAGTGTGAGAGTAAGGGACAGAAACGAGATAGCTGGAAGAAGAGAATTGGAGAGCATGAGACTTCAACTAGCAAAGATTAAATGGGAAGATATTGAGACCATGGAAGAGATGGAAGAGGCCATAGCCAGATGTGGGTACAGAGTGGAAAGAGAAAGTAGAGGTCATCACCCATGGTTCGATGTAGAGTGTGCTGAGGCGAAGAGAGAAGTAAGAAAAGCAGTCAGAGACTGGAGAGTGGGAGGGGGTGAAAAAGATTGGTGGTACAGAAAAGAACAAGGTATAGTAAGATGTGTGAGGAGAAGTAGCTACAAACAATCAAACAAATAGAAACAGAGATGAGGAGGTGCCGAAATGAAAAGGAATTGTGGTCGATATTAAGGAGAGGAGGCGAAACAATAAAGCAGGAGATCTCATTAGCAAAGTGGGTGGGACACTGTGAGAGTATGTGTGGGGAGCCGATAGGGGTGGGGGAGTATCAACACATAGATGAACTGCCGGAGTCTTGGCAAATAGGCGTAATATGCCCGGTACACAAGGGGGGCAACAAAAAAGAGATTGGAAATTACCGAGGAAATTCAATCATGTGTACCGGGTACAAGATTGCCATGATGGTGGTAAAGAACCGGCTAGAAGAAGAGATGGAGGAAAAAGGAATATTGCCGGAAACGCAAGGCGGATTTAGAAAGGGCAGGGGAACGCGAGATCAAATCTTTACGCTTGCAAGGGTGGTTAATAGGATGTTAGAGGAAAAAAGAGTATATACGCTGTATTTTTAGACTTGAAAGCGGCGTATGATTCTGTGCCTAGGGAGAAATTGATGAATGTCTGAAGAGGAGAGGTGTGAGTACGGTGACGGTGGAATGGGTGAGAAGGGTGTATGGAGAGACATGGATGAGAGCGAACGTAGGGGAGAATATGTCAGACAAGGTTAGGATGTGGAAGGGGGTAAGATAAGGATGCCCGCTCAGCCCTTTTTTATTTAATATATATATGAGTGAGCTTGAGGAGGTGCTGAGAAAAGGGCAGGCGGGCGGAGTAGTGATTGGGAGAATGAAAGTATGGATGTTGGCGTACGCGGATAATATAATGCTACTGGCGAGAGACTTGAGAGAGATGAAAGATATGTTAGGAAGAGTTGAGAGGTATATGGATAAAAGGGGTCTATGCGTAAATGTAAAGAAAACAAAATGGATGAAGTTTAGGAATAGAGGAAGAGAAGGGAGAGTGGAGGAATTGAAATAGAAAGGAGATGTGATTGAGAGAGTAAAAGAATTTAAATATCTGGGGTTTGTGTTTACGAGTGGTGGGGGATACAGGGAGCACGTCAAATACTTGCAACAGAAAGCAAGGAAGGCATGGTGCATCGCAAAAGAGAAGTGGGGAAAGCTGGTAGAGGGAAATTTCCTGATGACGTGTAAACTGTGGGATGCGTGCGTGAAACCAATATTGATGTATGGTGTGGAAATGTGGGGAATGAAAGAGTATGATCGCATCGAAAAAGAGCAGACGACGTTCCTGAAGCAGCTACTAGGAGTGGAGAGATCAACTCCTAGGAATATTCTGCTTCAGGAATCAAATCGAATAGGTATAGTATGCACGTAGAGGCAATGGAAAGGGTGTCTAGGAATGAGATGAATGTGAGTACGTGGAATAGTGAGAGATTAGTGAAAGAGGTATGGAAAACTTGTGTGGGGGTAGGAGAGTGTAAATGGAGATTGGAAAGAAAAAAGATGTATGAAAGAGCGGGAATGGCGGAAACTGTAGTGAACGATTGGCTGGAGCAGGGAGTGAATGTATCTGCTTGGATGAGAGAAACATGGCTGGAAGTGGAAGCGTAAGAACGGCAAGAGAGTATTGTAAGGAGTGGGTACAACCCAATGTATAGAAGATGGCAAGTGTATGGAAGGATGCCAGGGTATCTATTGAAGGCAGAGTGGACAAGGTCCAAGAAAGTGTCTCTGGCAAGAGCTAGATGTGGATCGGACCAAAGAGGATGGAAGGTATGGATGGGGGAACGGTATGGTAGGTGTGCGTTGTGCGAGAATGGAAGGGACACATGGAGCCATCTAGGCCAATAGTCCAAGGAGGTGCGTGATGAATGGATAGGGGGAATAAAAAGGATAGGGGAATGGATGAGAGAGGATGGGGCGGGCGTAGAGATTGTGATAAGAGTGGGTTGGGAAAAAGAAATCCGAAGAAAGGGAGACTGAGATAAGAGGAATAGTATTACAATATAATTGAGATTTTGAGATTTATTTGATGTATATATGTATATATGTTTCTAAAGGATGCCAATAAAGTTTTTTTTTATTGTTTATTTTATAAAGTTTCATATATTTTCCAGCGGTCAAAAGACCGCTTAGGGTAGATAACGACAGAGTACATGTGATCATCGGGAAGAACGAAAGAAGAAGAGAAATAGATATTGAAAAATTATGTAGCTATATATTATAGAAAAAGTAGTGCAGTAAGTTTAGGAAAAATGAAAACTTGGAATTTAACAATTTTGATTAAATTCTCAAAAGCGGTCAATTGACCGCTCTTGTAGGTTTATACTGAATTATTATATCAGATACTTCAGTACTTTCGACGTAATGAATTTATTTATGGTGTTTGGAATGAGAATTCTGATGGGAAGATGCAAAAACCGTTCATAACATGGTTTTTGCGTCTTCCCATCAGAATTATCATTCCAAAAACACTCCCAAAATGAGAAAACTCTGGATATTCGAGATCTGCAGTAATTGATTCCATCATGGGTTCTGGATACTTACAGATTCTTCAAGAGTATTTTTGGGTATTCTCTTTTTCAACTTCTCTAATTCCAGCCTATTTAAATAAAAAAATTATTATAGTGTCATATTGAAACCCGTTCTTTCTTACTAAGCTGATGATGATTTGAAAATTTGTAATAGAAGCTCAATAATTTATTATCAAGTAGGAAAATAAACGAAAACCTTTTAAAAACATAATTGTCCTTCTTTGCTAGATTATACCTTTATTATACATTTTCAGTGATTGTTTATTATACAACACTTCCTGCATAATATAACTAGCAAGAAAACCCCAATAAAACATCTGATAACAATTTTGATACTTAAGGCAATCCATTACAATCCTCGAGTAGAGGGTGAAAAGTATTACGCCTTTAAATATTTACATTGTTAATTTCCGGTCTCCGAGGAGCTGAAGGAGGCACGCTCTCGTGATTTTATCCTCAACCCAATTTCGTGGGCAGCGCAATCCCGACACCCAATCAACAATCCATCACGGCGGCCTGACGGCCGGGCCTCGCGCTCTCGCCGCCCCTGCTGGCCCTCGTCGTCGGGGTGACTCTTGAAAGCTCTGTTAGTGCCCGGTTTCGTTTTTCCACATTTAAATAATAACGTCGTGTATTAAAACGGGTTATCGGGCGGTCGCCGGCGTTATAAATATGTTTAGATGTTGTGAACGATCTGACGGAGGTATAATTATGAAAATAGCTCGTGCGCTTACATTTTGACACCCCCCGTTCCCGCGCCTTCCTTCGACGGCCGTGGGTTCGGACGTGATACGGACGGCGAGATAAGTGTGTAATATACGGCAATGGCCGGTGTCCATAAACTGTCTGTATTTACATGTAAATTGGAGAGTTCGCCTGATGGGAAGATGAAATCTCCCTAATGAATTATTTATACCTTTTGAGTTCTTCATTTATGATATGTGGCTCGCTAATTATACGTCCCAGCAGTGACACTCTTCCGTCACGCCTCACATGCTAATCATTAAGCTTTGGACTGGTGTACTGGTGTAAAATTGTCTGTAGTTGCCAATATATAATTGGATGATTGACTTAAATAACATGTGATATTATTTCTTTCCCAAGAAATACTCTCTCGTGTCACTAACCAAATAAACGCTTTGGAAATATTGCTAACAATTTGATCTTTGATAAAGGATTGCTCTGATTCTCAACACAAAACTAGTTACAATTAAAGATCCGATAAACTTCTAAATTTCCAAAAATAAATCTTTGTTTTAAGATATCCTTGTGTCTGTTTTGGGATAGTAGATAAAGTATTATCAGTCTATAAAATTCTAGAATCCTATCAAAAAATTCTTCATAGTTTAAAAAATAATTACAAAACAAATACAAAAGGAAAATTTCTGACTATACTATGAAAGTAAATCCAGGAGGAGAATAGAGCGATTAAAAATTGAAACAAAAAAATATCTAAAATATTCAAAAATTAAGAGAAAAATTAATACACAATTCGAAGGAGAAAATGCTTAACCATAAAAGGGGAAAGCCTTTCTTTAAAATTGTTTTTGAAGAAATAAAAAAAATTGTGTGCAGTATGAAAAATACTAAACGTATTTTTCATACTGCACACATTTTTTTTATTTCTAGGAAAATTTCGAACTTTTTATTAGAAAATAGGATACAGCAAAAAGATGCTTTAAAATTCTGTAATGTTCTAGAATCCTATCAGAGAAAATTCTTTACAGTTTTGAAAACAAGTTGCAAAAATAATCCGAAAGAAAAATATCTGAAAAATTCTATAGAAGTAAATCCAGGAAGAGAATAGAGTGATTAAAAGTTACAGCAAGAAATTATTTAAAACCCAACAGAAAAAATTCTTAACGGTTTTGAAAACAAGTTCCAAAAATAGTCTGAACGAAAAATTTTATAAATGTATATCCAGGAAGAGAATAGAGAGCTTGAAATTTGAAGCACGAAACGATTTAAAATATTCATAAAACTAAAAGAAACACTACTACAAAATCTTAGGAAGAAAATGCTAAGCCCTAGAAGAAGATAGATTTCTTTAAATAATAATAATTTAAAAATACGAAAACATTTCGTGAATCTACAACTATGAGTCTTACTAAGATTTCTTAAAAATAATTTTTGGAGAATTTTTAATTCTGAATAGATAAAGCAACAAATGATGAATGAATTCATAAAAGAGATGCTACAAGTGTGAAGCATGAGAAATAAGTTCTCGAAAAATTTCGAAAATGTAAAGTATAAAATGATAGAACCACTATTTAGAAACATTTTGATATGTGAAAGCCATAAAGAATGATACCAGAATGTCCCTTAACGTAGCGTACTCTTGACCTACGTCAATAAACCATATCTTGAGTTAGCGTACTCTTAACCAGCGTGAATACATTTTCTATTGAGGTAGGTCAAGAGTTCGCTAGGTGTGTTCCTAAATAAAATTGTGCTCAATCAAGTCGAATCTACCACGGAATGAAATTTTTAGAATCTTTACAGTTTGATAGATAAATATAAGAAAAAACCTTTTGAACATTCTAAAAACTAATAAATTTTTTCAATTTAAAAGATAAAGTTTAGAAAAAATCTAAATAGATGAAAGAAGTAATAATGAAATAAAAGGTAAAGAAATTCTGGAAAGTTCTAAAATCGTAAGAAAAATCAGTTTAAAAAAATCTATAATAAATTAGAAACAAAAATGTCTGAAAATTCATTGGAAGTAAATCCAGGAAGAAAATATTGGGATTACGAATTGAAGCCGGAAATTATTTAAAATATTCATTTCTAAAAGAAACATTACTACAAAATCCTAGAAAAAAATTTTTAAACACTAAACAATTTTTCAGGAATTTTGAAAAAAATATTGTGTGCAGCATGAGAAATAAGTTCTAAGAATATTTCGAAAAAGTAAATAAAAAGGAATATTTCGAAAAAGTAAAGCAACAAATGATGGAACGTTAAAAGGTTAAAAAGATGTTTCCAAATTCTAGAAAGTTCTAGAATCCTATCAGAAGAAATTCTTTACAGTTTTAAAAACAAATTCTAAAAACGTTCTTAAAGGAAAATATCTGAAAAATTCTATAGAAGTAAATACAGGAAGCGAAGAGAGAAAATTAAAGAAATAATACTAAAAAAATATAGGAAGAAAATTCTAACCCATAGAAGAGGAAAGCGTTTCTTGAAAACAATTATATATATTATTTTGAAAAAAAATTGTGTTAGAAAAATTTTGATAAATACTTTTTTAGAATCATTCTGAATAGATAAAGCAACACATGATGGAATGTTCTTAAAAGATAAAAAAGATGCTTTAAAATTCTGGAAAGTTCTAGAATCCTAGCAGGACAATTTCTTAACAGTTTTGAAAACAAACTCCAAAAATATTCTTAAAGAAAAATAACTAAAAAATTCTATAGAAGTAAATCCAAGAAGAGAATAGAGACATTAAAAATTGAAACAAGAAATTATTTAAAATATTCAAAATCCTAAACTCTAGAAGAGGAAAGCCTTTCTCGATAACAATATCTGAAGAATTTTGAAAAAAAATATTGTGCGCAGTGTGAAAAATAAGTTTTAGAAAAATTTCGAAAATGTAGAGTATATAACTTTTTTTAGAAAAATTCTGAATAGATAAAGCAACAAGTGATGGAATGTTCTAAAAATATTAAAAATATGCTTTAAAATTCTGGAAAGTTCTAAAATCTTTAAAAAAGATTTCAAAAAAATAAAATAATCTAAAATAATATTTTTTTTAATTCTCTAAAAGTAAATCCAGAAAAAGAATAGAGCGATTAAAAGTTGAAGCAAGAAATTCTCTAAAATATTCAAAACTAAAAGAAACATTACTACAAAATTCTGGGAATTCCAAACCCTAGAAGATGATAGAATTCTTGAAAACAATATTTAGAGGATTCTGGAAAAAAGATGTGGGTGTGTAGTATGAGAAATAATTTATAAAAAAAATTCGAAAATATAAAGCATGAAATAATAGAACTTTTTTAAAATTCTAAATAAAAAAAGCAACAAATGATGGAATGTTTTTAAAAGATTAAAACGAAGATTCTAAATTCTGGAAAGTTCTAGAATCCTATCACATTTTTTACAGTTTTATAAACAAAAGAAAAAAATTTAAAAAAAATTAAATAAAAGTAAATCCAAGAAGAGAATAGAGATATTAAAAATTAAAGCAGAAAATTATTTAAAATATTAAAATTAAAAAAAATTGAATTCAAAATTCTAGGAAGAAAATTTTGAACCTTAGAAGAAGAAAACAAAAAAATACATTTTTTGTTGAAAAAACGATTGTATGCAGAATGAAAAATAAGTTAAGGTTAAGACAAAAAAATTTGTCTTACGGTAAAAACGAAAATGGAGAGGAAACAGTTCTGACTTTAACAGCTTTTTTTAAATTATTATTATACACATAAAATTGTATAGGTAATGAATTTTTAATGTTATTCCATACAAGCAATTTCCTTGTTTGAATTTAATCTGTATTCGAATTGTACAGAGGAAATCCAATTAATCAAACGACTGAATATCTTATTTGTATATCTAATTATTCACTCTTAGATAACATTCTAATGCAATATGTTATGTTAATTGCGGATGTCGCTCGTAAATCCGTCCGTCGTTGAAGAAAACGAAGTGGAAAGTTACGCACTTCAGACACATAAATATATTTCCAAATGGCGAGTTGTTGGTGAGGCGTTTGATTAAATCATTTAATGAGAAAATACAATTTTTAAGAGCTTTGTTTATAATTAGAAGCACTTTTTGGTACGATTTATTTACAAATATATGAAGATGTGTATTTTATATATTTGAGGGTGGGATAGAGTGAGAGGACATTATCTAACTCATTTAGTATCCCGAAAACATGTAAAAGGATTTGAAGAAATTCTATTGAATTAAATGAGTATATATAGTCTGTTCGTTGGATCTTCCGTCCTACGTCACAAACTATCGCTTCGAGAAACGACGCAAAAACATTTAGTCTGATAAAGTAAACCAAATGCGTTAGAAAAAGAACGCACTTTAAAACTTTCATCGTTTTTTGAAGCGAAAGTTTGTGAGGTACGACGGAAGATCCAACGAACAGACTATAGGTAATGTTTGTTGTGCTACATTCTTGATGGAACCGAATTAAAAAATTTGACGAAGAAAACACTGGTTATGTTCCATTTTTTTAATGGAAACTTAAATAACAATCTTAAGGAAAGCAGAATGACAGTTTAATATCCTTGAAAGAAGTTCAGATGACCCTAAATGACTTTTAATGAAATCGTCTGTCAATTATTAAAAATATAAGTGACTATTAACTGACCTTGAATGATCTTCAAACAACATTAAATAATTTTGAATAACCATAAGAAAACTTTATTTTATTACCACTGGATCACCTTGAATCATCATTGCAAGACCTTAAAAAAATCTTGACCCTTGAAGAAATTAATATTCACTAATCACAAAATGTTCATCAAATAACTTTTAAAGATCTTTAATAATAATTCGACGACTTTGAATAATAATAATAGTTTGGTAGACCTTGAATGATCTTAAATAAACTTCAAATGATGAATGATCGTTGGATGGCGTTAAATGACATAAAATGGCTTATTGGATTATAATTTAGGATCAATAATATTGAAAATTAATTACAACAATATGAGAGAGAAAATATATTAGCTAAATATTTTTCATAAATTGGTCATTCTACGCAATACATCACGTTGAAAGTCATTCAACTTAAAATAGTCTTAAATAAAAGTTGCGAAAAGAAGAGGAATGAAAGTAAAACGAGAAGAGAACGTAAACATTTCTGAATTAATAATTTTTGTATTTTTGAACATTTTTTGAATTTTCGAATTTTTAAAACTTTGAATTTTTGAATTTTTAAAATAACATTTATATGAATACGGATAGAAGATAGGGAAAAGAAGAGGCGCAAAAATGAGAGAGAGGCGAGAGAGAGAAGATAATACAGGAGAGAGAAAAGATAGAACAGCGAGAGGAGAGAGAAACTTTTTATAACTTTTGATTTTTAAAAGAACAGAGAAATAAGAACAGAGGACACATGATTGGGAAAAGAAGAGGCGTAAAAGATGAGAGAGGTTTAGAGAAGAAAGGGAGCAGAGAAACGAAAAAGCGGAGAGAAACAAGAGGGAAGGGCGAAAGGATAAAGATAAGAGAGAGGAAAAAGAGAAGAGGGATAGCAAAGAGGAAACAGAGAAATAGGGAAAAGGTAGAGCAGTTAAAGAAGATATAAGAGATAAGAGAAAGAGAGAACAGAAAGAACAGCCAAATGAGAGATATGAGCGAGAATTGAAAGTAAATAGAGAAGAGAGATAAAGTAGAAGAGTGAGAAAACAGAGATAAGAGAGCAAATATTAAGAAAAAAGTAAAGAGGGAGACAAAGACGAAAGGAGAAGTATGAGCGATTATTGAAAATAGATAGAGAAGAGGATAAAGGAGATGATAGAGAAAACAGAGATAAGAGAGCAAAGATTAGGAAAAAAGAAAAGAGGGAGACAAAGACGAAAGGAGAAATTAGAGAGAAAGAGAGAAAAAATATAGAACCGAGAAAAGAGACAATGAAGAGAGATAATAGAATAAAATAAGAGAAAGAATAATGAAAAATTTAAAATTTTAATCGAACCGACAAAAGAACAGAAATAGAGACACAAAAACACTATTGATGTGATGCGAAAAAGAAAAAAATTTAGAAGGAAGAAGAGGAATTATAGTGAAAAAAGAAGAGAGAGAAAATAAGAGATTATATTTATATTATATTTTTTTTCTCTGTAACTAGGCATAATACCTGTTGAGAAATAAACTCATTATTATTACTATTAAGAGAAGTGAACGAAAAATTTGAAAAAATTATTAATTAATAATTATTGACATTTTGAATGATTTCAATCACATGAATATTTAAAAATTTAAATATAATGATCATTTTAAAATTTGAACATTTTAAAATGTGAAAATTAAAAAATATAAAAATTTAAACATTTGATCTTTCAAAACTTTGAACATTTGAACTTCTGAACTTTTGAATTTTTGATTATTTGAACTTTTAAATATGTGAACATTTAAACTTGAATACTTGCCTACTTGCATACTTGCATACTTGAATACTAGAATATTTGAAGACTTGAAGATTTTAAAATTTAGACATTTAAACATTTGAAAATTGTAACATTCAAAAATGTGAACATTTGAACATTCAAACCTTTGCACATTTGAATATTTGAACATTTGAACTTTGGAACTTTGGAACATTTGAACATTTGAACCTTTGAATATTTGAACTTAAATACTTGAATACTTGCATACTTGAATACTTGAAGATTTAAATATTTAAAGATTTGAAGATTTAAAAATTTGAACATTTACACATTTGAAAATTGGAACATTTAAAAATGTGAACATTTGAACATTCAAACCTTTGCACATTTGAATATTTGGACTTTGGAACTTTTGAACATTTGAATCTTCGAACTTTGGAACATTGGAACTTTTGAACATTTGAACCTTTGAATATTTGAACTTGAATACTTGCATACTTGCATACTTAAATACTTGAAGATTTAAATATTTAAATATTTGAAGATTTGAAAATTTGAACATATAAACATTTGAAAATTAGAACATTTAAAAATTTGAACATTTGAACATTCAAACCTTTGCACATTTGAATATTTGAATTTTAGATTTTTAAACTTTTGAACATTTGAACCTTCGAACCTTTGAATATTTGAACTTGAATACTTGAATACTTGTAGATTTAAATATTTGAAGATTTGAAGATTTGAAGATTTGAAGATTTGAAGATTTGAAAATTTGAACATTTAAACATTTGAAAATTGAAACATTTAAAAATTTGAACATTCACTCCTTTGCACATTTGAATATTTGAACATTTGAACTTTGGAACTTTTGAATATGTGAACCTTCGAACCTTTGAATATTTGAACTTCAATACTTGAATACTTGCATACTTGAATACTTGAATACTTGAATACTTGAAAATTTAAATATTTAAAGATTTGAATATTTGAAAATTTAAAAATTTGAACATTTAAACATTTGAAAATTACAACATTTAAAAATTTGAACATTCAAACCTTTGCACATTTGAACATTTGAACTTTGGAACTTTTGAATATTTGAACCTTCGAATATTTAAACTTCAATACTTAAATACTTGAAGATTTAAATATTTAATGATTTGAATATTTGAATATTTGAAGATTTGAAGATTTGAAGATTTGAAAATTTGAACATTTAAACATTTGAAAATTGGAACATTTAAAAATTTGAACATTTGAACATTCAAACCTTTGAATATTTTAACTTTCAAACTTTTGAACTTTTAAACTTTTGAAGATTTGAACCTTCAAACCTTTGAATATTTGAACATTTGAACTTAAATACTTGAATATTTGAATATTTAAAGATTTGATGATTTGAAGGTTTGAAGAGTTGATGATTTGAATATTTGAATATTTGATTGAATATTTGATTGAATATTTGAATATTTGAATATTTGAATATTTGAATATTTGAATATTTGAATATTTGAATATTTGAATATTTGAATATTTGAATATTTGAACATTTGAATATTTGAATATTTGAATATTTGAATATTTGAATATTTGAATATTTGAATATTTGAATATTTGAATATTTGAATATTTGAATATTTGAATATTTGAATATTTGAATATTTGAATATTTGAATATTTGAATATTTGAATATTTGAATATTTGAATATTTGAATATTTGAATGTTTGAATATTTGAATATTTGAATATTTGAATATTTAAATATTTGAATATTTGAATATTTGAATATTTGAATATTTGAATATTTGAATATTTGAATATTTGAATATTTGAATATTTGAATATTTGAATATTTGAATATTTGAATATTTGAATATTTGAATATTTGAATATTTGAATATTTGAATATTTGAATATTTGAATATTTGAATATTTGAATATTTGAATATTTGAATATTTGAATATTTGAATATTTGAATATTTGAATATTTGAATATTTGAATATTTGAATATTTGAATATTTGAATATTTGAATATTTGAATATTTGAATATTTGAATATTTGAATATTTGAATATTTGAATATTTGAATATTTGAATATTTGAATATTTGAATATTTGAATATTTGAATATTTGAATATTAGAATATTTGAATATTTGAATATTTGAATATTAGAATAATATATTTGAATATTTGAATATTTGAATATTTAATTATTTGAATATTTGAATATTTGAATATTTGAATATTTGAATATTTGAATATTTGAATATTTGAATATTTGAATATTTGAATACTTGAATATTTGAATATTTGAATATTTGAATATTTGAATATTTGAATATTTGAATATTTGAATAATTATAAACAGTGGTTGAATACTTCACAGGTAGACATAAAAAGGAAAGATTCCTCAAGAGTTAATGAATGAATTTGGAAAAGAAGAAGAAAGAAATATGATCAATTGCCTTCAACAAAATGCTTGAAGTTTCCGAATTAGAAACCTTTTACTAGAAGCTTGAAGAGATTAACATCGATCGTAAAACTTTGTCGATTTATTGATGATATAATGATAGATCAGGTAAACCTTCACAATTTTATATCATCATAGATCAGAGTTAATTATATTCTTATGGGGAACTGTAATGAAAAAAATTCTACCTTGGAAAACGGTTTGTAGGTTTTTTTAGTCAAGTGATTCCTATTAAAACATTAAAAGTTACTTATTTTGTAGATATGAATTTATCTCAAAAACGTTTTAGGTCAGAAATTGTAATTGTATCAAAAACCTTTGAGTTTTCTCCTGGGGGGGGGGGGGAGTGTAAAGTTTTGAACAGTAAATCTTTACATAGTACTTAAGATTCTAACTCTTTATAAGCTAAATAAGCTAAGTAAATGCTAACTTGGCACAAGTGATGTTTAGATTCAATGTTGGTAAATTTTTAACGTTTGATTGAATTCCTTCTGCTGTATCTGTAGAAGTTTTTCGAATAATAATTACTTAATCTTCATATTACGTTAGTAGACACCATTTACGTTTACACGGAGCTCAATTCCCGACCAGAAATATATCACCCTTAAATTAGTTCCAGCTATGGTTTTCAAATTATCCCCATTTCATATTCATAAGTAATAATTTGGATCCATCGTGAAGTGATTTATGGCGGACCGGGGTGTTCCTTTGTTAGGAGGATCACCCCAGTAATATTTTAATAAATCCCCAGTGTGAAAACCGCAGCGGTGCCGTGCATCATCTCTCAGCGGTCATCCTCCGGCGCGGTGCGGTCTGGACGGGTCGGTTCCAATGACCGCCGGCCAACGGAGCTCGGGAGAGTGGCCGCCAGGTGATTAACAGGCTCGTAAAAAACGTGTTTAGTATGACCAGCAGGATGTCCAGCCGGTGCCTCGATTGGCCATCGATCCGCCGCGCCCCGCCCCCCAGTTGTCCCCCTGGTGGAACGGATACGAAGGCGTGGGGAACACCATGTGTGGTATATGGGCATGGGGGCACACCATGGAGGAGCTCTGCGGAACGTGCACGGCTATTTCGCTTTTATTAAAACAGTAAATGCCCACTTAAAGAAACGTGCTGCAGCAGGAGGATGCCGAGAAACTCGAGACGGGGTGATATATTACGGTCTTGCGGCAGTAAAAACCGATGCCCTTGCCGGGAACTGCGGTCAGGCGATTTTCGCCGGTCTTTAATATCCCATCCGCAGATGTAATAAGTCGGATAGTGGCTACGTGGTCAGTTTTACGCCGAATGTTATTGTGATATCGTCCACAAAAATGAATTATCCTCATAAACTTAATAACTGCAGATATCAAAATCTTCATAGAATTAATTAATTTGATTAACTCACTTCCTTTAAAATCCAATGAAATTGTATAATAATAATGATAATAAATTAATAACCAACGAATGTATTTTTTTTACTACAAAGAATACAAGTTGTATCGTTAATCTTGTTCACAGAAACTGAACTTCTTTTGGATGTAATAGATTCATCCATCTATAAAAAATACATATTAAGAAGTCCAAAACGTAAAAATATGTAAGACTAAATTAAGATCCTTGGGGAACCCCAGATGTGCTATTAACAAAATCAGATTTCTCCTCCATAAAACGACTTGCTTCATCTTCATCTAAATCCAATTTAGTAAGACCAATCACCATCATGGTGGTGATAGTGAAGTCTAAATGTTGAATTTAGATCCTAAAAATCATATTCTGTAACAATATGTATGAGATTGCAATCTGAAATTGCTGCAAAACTATTTAGAAGAAGCCTTTCGCTAAAATAATAACACTTCTCTACTTATAATGTTTTTATCTCCAATAAAAATTCTATCAGGAGTCTTCTGATTCAATCCATCAAAGCGTTAAGCAATCCAGTAATATAATATGATTTTACAATATTTCAAGTTTTTCCTCCTATAAATCATTTTAAAATTGTCTTGTTAATTTACAAGCACGCCTTTCCAGTCGAGACTTTTATTTTGTTTTTTTCTTTCCTCTTCTGCGGGGATCGCCTCTTCTCAACGACGGTGGAGAGGAGCTGGAAGTTTCCCCTATATAATTAAAGGCGGAATAAGATAGCTCCTGTCAGATACCAGATATTCTCGTTCGGATAATTTTATATTCCCAGAAGGAGACACGTCCGTTTTACAAACAGATAAACTATTATATGGGAATTCCTTTCATTTTTCCGCGCCGACATTTTTGCGATGGTCGCCGTGTCGTATAATTAAAATAGTGGTATTGATTTATGTGACCGTTTTTCTATTTGTACCATCATCATATGTATGTATTATTAAAGAGTGGTATATAAATTAACTTTTAAAACACATAAAGTAGGTAGATTATGGTGGCTACCGTTGGAGAGATTTATCTACCTGGTGAAAGAGAGGTCGCTGTAAGTGAGGCAGAGAGCGATGGCTACACTCATCAAATAAACATCGAACAATTTCAAAACAGAACCATAAAATTAATATATAAAAATCTTGGGGCCCACACACACAGCTAGTGCGAGAGATCATTATAGGCCGAGCCGTCGGTCCAGGATTGGATTTACAACCTCCTCGGCCTCTCCATTGGGTTTTTTTTTGCCCCGCCATGCTCACAATATTCATAAATACACATTCCACTCAGTTATCGAGTAGTTAATTGGCAGATTAAATTGTTTATGAATACAGCTATATGCCGGTAACCCAATCACCCGGTTATATTAACTTTCTGACTTTTATACAACTCACTTTTACCATCTCGGACCGCGGCTCGCCGTATCACACAAAGACCTCTTCTCCGTCGCGGTTTAGGCGCTAATTGAAATTTAATTGCGAGTACGTAACGTGCGTTTATCTTAACGCGGAGAACACGCTTCGTATTTACTTAGAATTATCGAATTACCGGCATCGAGGAGTGGAGTGGAAGGCGATGGAATACCGCCGGCCTGCCTCCTAATTGCTCACATTACATACCTCGGTACCAGACTTGCTTATTAGGATGAAAACTTGTTAACTAAGCTATTTGATCGTGAGGTATTATTAAAGGAGATGGGACGTGTTAGAAAATTGCAAGGAAACGATTCACCGAATATTCGCTGGAAAGTAAATGATGCTGACATCAGGTATGTTCAACAGCATCTGGTAAACGTTGTATTTTTTTTGTCTAAATTTCACCGAATCTGGCACACCAGTTACTTAGTAATACTTCTATACGTAGTGATTAATTTTGCAATATACAGCGGTTATAAATGTTCAGAAAGGTAGAGTATACCTAGATGAGGGGAAGTCATATAGGTCAGAAATCTTCTTTTATTGGATTACTGGTAAACAAGCGGATAAAGGAGAAAGTGTTCGAATGGATTGATTAAAATATTACATCTAACAACGGAATAATAATTGGGCTTAAATCAAAGTTGAGTAAGTTTTTTTTCTTCATTTCAATAGCTTCGAACATATTTCGGATATTTCATTTCAGAATAGTAATAATTTAAAATTTTAATAAATACTTACGGTTTATAAAATCAGTTGGTTTTATTTTAGGAATCAGAGGATGAAATACTGGCCACCCACCCACCCTGCATATACATTATAATTTAAACTAGAGCACTGATTTATATATTTTTAATAAATTCAACATTTGCACTGCCGTATTTTTGGAAAACCAAAAGCGCAGAACCGAAAAGAAAAATAAGTAGAGCGAGTGGGTGGCCTCTATCCTATATAACTACTTTGTTTTTGAATTTTTAATAAGCAATAGAACCGTGGTAATGTTACATTTTTTTCATTCCTAATATCCAACCAGTTTTTTGTCAATTAATGTGGTTGGAACCTTTAGCAAATTATTGATTTTTTAACATAACTGTTAACGTTAATTTTTAAATTATAATGTAAAGACCCTACTCTAATACTGAATTGAAAATTTCCAAACAACTAGGTTTATACATATTATTATTAAGGAATTATTGAAGAATAAACATTTCAGAACGAATTTCTCAGAATACGCTCAAAACCCATTATCAATGAAAATATAGGGATGCATCAATAACTTTAATACCATTTACAGTAAATTCAACTATTTTACTTTTCTGATAATTAATCATATCGACTATGTACTGAGCTTCATTCCTACATTATTCTGAAGAGTATCAAAGCAATACTGATTAATAGATCAACCAATTGGTACTTCCCTGCTACATTCTTGAAGATTAGGTGGCTCTATTAAATCCATTCTCGCATATAATGATGATAACGTCTATGTAATTAAAACTACGATGTAGTAAAAATAAATATTTACCTCAACACCATTTCAAAATGCTATTTAGTGATAAACAAACTACAAAAAGTATGGTACCTATAAGATTCTAAACAGATTAGATTAGATTAGCAATCTACAATATAGTAGACCATTCTTATAAGATTTTCAATAGTTTCAAAACAATCCCGAGAAATCGGTTTTCAATTCGGTTTTCTCCTGAATGCTCGAACATTCAATCAATACAATGAGTGGACTATCCTGGTCTTGTAAAAAATGCCCAGAACTTGTCAATGACTTTAATGCACTTAAGACTGCAATTATTGCGTTTTAAAATGATATCTAAATATTAAAGTAATCTATTACAGCCAAATCTGCTACAGCTAGGTCGGTATCTATCGAGTCTGAATAGATCATTCAAGAAATATCAGAACGAGAAAAAAAAATAGTTGCAACATAATTATCTACAAATTACCGGATCGTGCCAACCAAAAACATGATACTGGCCTAGTGCTAACAATATTTACTGTGCAACACGAAGATCCAAAACCTTTTAGATTAGAAAAATTCGATCCCTCCAAAATAAATAATCGTAATGATGCAGTCATCAGCATCTCTATTCATCTTTTGCAGCGGCTATCCAATGGCGAATCGGATCTCATCATAAAGCACATCGGCGGCTTCTGGTTCTGGTTTAAATAGATGGGAGGGCAGAGAGATCCGCCGCACGTAGACCCGAATGGGCCCTTTGAGGGACTTTGAGGATGTCTGATGGATTTAGACATCCCTCTCCCATTGTGGATTTACGTAGGTTGGAAAGCACGGGGCAGTCTAGCAGTACATGCTCTGCTATGGTTGTGTCCTTTTACCCAGCATAGAGTTATCTCGTTGTCATGAGCCACTTCTTCCAGGGGGGTTATTTTGCAGTTGGCAATGGACAAGATTGCCGCTCTGCTATCCGTTATAATGTGTATATTTTTACCCTTAATCTTCTTGTCAGAGATTGCTTTTCCTGCATCTAGTATACCCACGAGTTCCACCATTGTTGGTGTGCTCATTATCTTACCTATAGCAGTACTGTTTTTTAGGGATAGGTTTTTGCAGAAAATTCCTATACCAGCCCCTGTTTTCGTTGTCAACCCATCAGTGTATATGTGAATGTCTTTGTGCTTGCTTCCTATTCCTGAGTTTTCGAATCTCAGGTCTATTTGAAGCTTCCTGTTGAAAATGTATTTTCGAGGGATGTTGTCCACCGGCATCATAATCTCGGGATTAATTTTCCTTAGATCCTCTAAGATTATGTGGTGTTCACCTCCTCCGTTGCTTACAAGCCATGTCTTTGTTGCTCGAAGCCTTATTGACGCCGCTGCTGCCTGTTCTCTGATAAATATGTCCAAGGGTGACAGGTGCAGCAGGGCTTCTAAAACCGCTGTTGGTGTTGTTCTCATGGCTCCTGTCGCGCCCAAAAGGGCGCTACGTAAAACGTGGTCTAGGAGCCTTGCGGTTGATTTCGTGGTCGTTTTTGGCCACCATATTAATGATGCATATACCAACATTGTCCATAAAAGTCGCCAGAGTGAAGGTTTTTTGTTCTAATTTTGCTCACCACGGTGTGCAGGGCCAAATCCGTCGACTTGCCTTCAGAGTATGCGTGTTGATTGGGATGTAAAGGGATCGCAGAGCCTATCAAGTATCTTTAATACTACTAGCTGTGGTGTAGTCCAAGCGTCCTGGTTTTGGTATGAAGATTACTTTAGTTTCCCTCCATGCATATGTTAAGGTGTGTAGCTGAAGGCAATACACCCCGTGTACACGCCTACGAGGGTGTCCAGGATAACATCCTTGCCCCACTGTATTAGAACCGGATAAATCCCGTCCAACCCTGGGGATTTGTATGGTGATAAACTCCTCATTGCCCAGTCTACCTTTTACCTGGTAACGATGGAGCCCGCCAGGTCCAAATCCGGTTTGGTTCGGGACTCTGTGGAGGTATCCGTGGGGCTCCACTCCTGGTTAAAGGTACAGCCCGGGAAATGGGTCTTCAATAAGAATTTGCTCGTGTTTTCAGGTGAGTCCGTATAAGAGCCGTCCTCCCTTTTAAGGCTAGTGAGTTTTGGTAAGGAGTTTCTGGAGAGGGCCTGTCTTAGACGTGATGTTCCCGAGGCATTTTCTACTTTGGAGCAGAAAAGCACCAGGCCTCTGTCTTCCTTTGTCTTACCAGTTTTTTTATAGTCATGTACTATTTTATATTTGTTCCATTCGGACTCGTTTTGCATATTCATGGCTCATCTGCGGCTTGTGGATTACGAACTAAAACTTAAACATTTTATATTAATTCCTGTGGCTAAACGTGGTTGAATGATTATTTTAGGAGTTACGAAATGTTTTATAACAGTTAGAGTTTGAAGGACAGAAACTGTAATGAGACGGGTACTACTGACGGAGTTTTAATAGCGTTTTCTGAAAGTATATCTTACAGTTTTGTTGATACAAGCCATATACAACATCTTACTCCTCTTCTAAACTTTATTTTATGTAAGTATAAAATCGACTATTTTTATTTTATACCGCTATTGTCTACATACCTGCAGATGTGAATATATGTTTGAAATATTTTTAGAAGTTGTGGAGGTGCTGCTCTTAAAAAAAAACAGTTATTTTATTTAGTGAATTTTATATACCTTCATTTATTGAAAAACTAAACTATCCTAAATCTCGTTTCATCTTTGTGCAATTTTCTAAAAATCCTTAACAATATCAAAAATTGTAATAATTAGATTTAGATTTGGTTTTTAATAATTTTGATGGTTGCCTGGACATAAATCATATTGTGCATCCTCTTGGGACAGAAGATCTGTATCATCCAGCTCTTTGATGAAATAAAATCCCCACGTGGTTTTCTAATGATATTATCAAAAGTATTAAAATGAAATACTACTGCCATAAAAAAGTGAAAATCTACTCAATCCTTATTTTACCGCGGAGAATTCTAAAAACGTGACTGAAATAAAAAAGGAGTCCTCCTCATTTTATTTACTTAGTCAATTCAGTCTTACAGGACACACTATTACATTTTGGTAATCTTACTTAATACAACGAATTAACTATGTATATTTTAATGGATTTAAGTCTTTTGAGTTCAATTCGACCTCAGGTATTCCCCAAGGTTCCCATGTAGGCCCTCTTCTTTTTAAAGCATTTATTAACAATTTACATACTTCTATGCCGTCCCCAGCACTGCATACGCTGATGATTTTAGATTGTATGCTTCGATATGGTCTTTAGAAGATTGTATGCTATTACAACATGATTTAAATAATAATCTTTATTTTCAAGGTGTAAACAAATTTACAAAATGAAAATTGCGACAGTTTGAATTACATGATATCTACTTTGTCTCAATGTCAGTAAATGTACAAATTACTAATTTTAATTATAATATTGATAGTTCTACAACTCATTTCTTGGAGTTGTCAAGTGTAAATAATTTAGGTGTTACTTTTGAATATCGATTACAGAACATATTGATAATATTACATCCCCTTTAAGTCTATGCAATTAGAAATTCTCTTCATCGACGCAATTTTCTAACAGTTCATTGATTTCTGTTAATATTTATTTCTCCCGTCTATCCAAACTGGACAGATCTCCGAGAATTTCCATCATCTGTAACATCTTTGTGACTTTCTAATGTACCTGATACAAAAGGCATATGTGCCTTCAATCTATAATTAAAATAATAATAATGAATTATCTTTATTTAAAAATAATACATATAATAATACTTAAGAAAAAAATGGCGAAGTTCAGCCGAGTTGCATTAACTGATTTTGCTCTTCCACTTAATTATGTCTTTCATTATGATTTCAGGGTTCGGGAGAAACTGTGAAACGTAATTAATTGCTACCCAATTTCCTCGAGATATGGGAAGTGTGTTGACTCTATGCTTTATCCTTTTTATCCAAGTAAGTAGCTATTGGTATGAAAACCTTGTTTTCATAAGAGATGCTGTAACAATAATATAGACAAAGTTAAAGTGTTTTAATTATCTTATTAAAATGTATCACCAAGTTAACGCCGACAACATTCAGGAAATAATATAAACTCTAACAAACTATGATCATTGAGACTTCTTTGTAATAATTGATGTAAACATTCATAAAGGGTTAATCTAGTCTGCACAATCTGTAGGAATTCGTATATAATCATAATCTAACTCTAAATTAAAAAAAATTACAAGAATTGGCTGTACTTTTAGCAATTTTGTAGTTTATCAAAATCTAGCTAAAAGCTTTTAATTTTAGATAATTTTTAAGCCTTAAACCTTTTATAAATTTTCATACATTATCGAATGAAACAATAATATAACTTTTTAATATTCAAATATCAATATCGAAGCAGTGCTTGAAAGTTTTGATTAAAGTCCAGAAACATCAATTAAGCGTTGTGGACCAGGATTGTAAATTTTAAGAAGCTCTCTATTTTCTATACTTACTGAAAATCTACCTCTCATGCCTATAAAATTCAATTGATGTAAGAACTGAAACCATACAACCATTCACAGTAAAAAGAGTTAATTGAATGTATTATTAATAATTAACAACTAGATGCCGATTTTTTTAACAAAATATTTCAGCGATAAGCACGTTCTTGCCTTTTTTGACAAAATTTATAAAAACATATTTGCATTATCAACAAGCCACTGTTTGATCGGAATTTTGGTCTAGAGGCATCCTTAGAGTTTTTCAAAAAGTGTGTAGTTGATTTATGCTATTCTAATATTAAACTCTTGTAGTATTTTAACGCCCGTAAATATTTTTTATTCTGTGTCTTGGGTACTTGGGTATCGTTCCTACTTGAAGTAGAGATTTCGTCCGGCGATAGTCTCTTAAATTTATGCCTACAAGTATTACATATTTTTATCTATTTTATCATGATAACATCATTTTAGATTATCCTTCAGTTTAGATACGTTTGCAGTGTCACTGCTTAAATCTTTTTAATATGAAAAGCCCAAGTTTTCAAGTTTGTGTGGAATGCATTTTAACGCAGGTTAAAACAACTTTTTTGTATTTTTTTGTGATAATTTTTTTGAATCATTAGCATAATTTTGAAACGTTAAAGTGGATTTTGTTCTTATCATATTTAGACTGCTACATTGTACCTGCAGATTAACCATTTTAAATTTAGACTTCTGTTTCCACTTTTATTTCACTGCTGAAATTGCTGATAACAATAGAAATGTTGCTAGCTAACAATATAAGTAAATTTATATCGGCTGAGGGGCGCTAGTGGATTTATATTGGTAGATGTAGTCCAGAGTCGACTGCTAATTGGTACTGTAATACGCTCCAAATGTTTTGGACATAAAAAGATATAATGATATGTGTTCTTATAAACTAGAAGTTAAGGTATACTGGTCAAGATCCAATTTTATAGCCTGCTGGACTTGCAGTAAAAGAGTTCTCTCCTCGACGTAATCCAAAAACCAACGGTTATGGGAAATTTTTCAAAGCGATGCCGTCAAAATCCAATGTCTAAACAATATTATGTTCTATCAAAATATCAGAGGACTAAGAACTAAATTAAATGACATTTATTGTTCCATTACTTCTGAAGATTATACTGTTTACTGAGACGTGGCTGGAAACATTAATTAATAGGGCTGAAATATTTGATAGTAGATACACTGTTTATCGTAGAGACCATTCTTTAACCAGTTGTGCCAAACTTCGTTGTGATGGTGTTCTTATGGCTTTCATGAATACATTTAAATCCTAAGCTATTTCTATAAATACTAATGTAGAGGTCAATATATGTGTCAACAGTAATGTATATATTTTGGGATGTTTGTATATACCACCGAAATCTGAAATTGAAGTTTAGGAAACTCAATTGCGTACTGTATCTGAAATCTTCGATCGATACATTTAATCTAATATTATTGTAATGGTTGACTTCAACATGGCTGATCTACGTTGGCTAGAAATTGATGGCTACTTAGGCTTGTTTCCAGTTAATCGAAAGAAACTTTGGCGTAAAAGGTGGCCTGATTGCATACCACCAGTAATACTTAAGTTATGCTATTCAGAATTGTTGATACCTCTTCATATGTTGTTTTCTATGCCATTAACTCCCGGTACATTTCCTTTGATATGAAAGTCTTCTTATGGTATGATCAGTCAATTTTTAAAACAGGAGATAAAAATAACATAAAGAATTACAGAGCGGTCTGTATAATTCAAAATTATTTGAATCTCTTACTGTTAAGGATATTTCAAATTTATTTAAAAATATTATAATCCCACAACAGCATGAATTCATGAATTGAAGATTGAAACAAATCTTTTCTTATACAGTAACTACATCTGAAATTCATTTGAGGTTGGAGCTGAACTTCATTAAGTATACGTGGATTTCAGTAAGGCATTTTATAAGGTCAAAATTGATCTTTAAACTGAACAAGCACTGTATTTGTGTGCCTCTACTTTTCGACTCAAAGTTTATTTAGTTTACAGCAAATACTCATAAATAACTTCCTACCTGATACCTATTGTGCCACATCAGAGGTCACGCAAGGTTCTTACTTGGGTCTACTATTGTTCAATATATTCATTAATAATTTATCAGTTGATGTGAGATCACCAATGTTGTTTTTCGCAGATGATTTCAAAGTTTTTAGTAAAATTTCTAACTAATGATATTTTGATACTACAATCCGATCTTGATACTATTAAAACCTGGTGTCTTACTAATGATATGGAACTTATCATCTATAAATGTGATATTATGCTGTTTTCATGCAAACTAAATGATTCTATGACCATTTACAAATTAAATGGCATTGACATCAATTATGCAATAGACACTGATAAAGATGTAGGTGTTTGATTAAACGCTTTCATGCTCATATCATATGAAATCAGTTATTGATAGATCTTATTAGATGCTTGGTTTTATTAAAGGCATTACCAAGTACTGTACTAATGTACAAAGTCTAAAAGCTTTTTTATAACAATAGTTCGTTCAATATTGGAATATGGCAATATCATTTAGTGTCCGCATTTCATACATTTTGTGGAAATGGTTAAGATTAAATTTTTAGCTTTAAGTACTTAAGACACAATATGTATACACCAAATATTATATTGATTTTAGATCATATAAAAACATTTGTCAACTTTATCTCACCAAGTGATCTTCTGGTTTAGATATTTTCGAAGTGTCGGTACTTATTTTACTTTTAATAACTGACACATTGAGAACTGTTTGTCCGACTCTGAAGTTTAACTTTTGCATAAAATTTAAATAGGTAGTAATTAATGAATGAAGGTAATCTTCAAATAATAACCCAGAGTTAATGCAATATTTGAATAGTGTTTTAACTTCGTCAACTGTGAAGAGATTAATTGAAAAATTCAGGGAGACTTCATCAGTTGAGAAGCTATCTACAACGTATACTCAAATATTACAAAAAATCTTTGTCTCTATGCTTACAAAATTTAACAGAACAATTGAAGCCTAATGATCATGCATTGAATAGATTATTGAATGTCAACAAGTGGATACTATTTTTTTAAGCAAAATCACATGTTTCAAGACCGGTTCAAAACTATTTGGAAAACAGTGGTGGGAAGTTCTATCTTACCCGCCTTATAACCCAGACATAGCCCCTTCTGATTACTACTTGTTCAGATCAATGCAGAATGCCCTCATCGAAATACGCTTCACTTCAGAACAGGGTATCAAAAATTGGCTCGATTCATTCTTCACCACCAAGCCGGAGAAGTTCTTTTGGGATGGAATCCACAAACTGTCAGAAAGATGGGAAAATGTTGTAGCTTCCGATGGACAATACTTTGATCATTGAGTGTATAACCATTTTTTTTCACAATAAAGCCTTCATTTTCGAAAAAAAAACGCATGAATTAATGCATACTCCTGATAATTTAATTTTGCCACATTTAATAAAGCGAATTTAAAACCACTATAGCAAGTTGGTAACCCCAGCCATAACATATGTGGGTGAGTGCAAGTGGTAGGTAATTTGTTCGAATAAACAGAACATCAAATACCATAAATTATGTCTGAATCCTGGTTCGTCCTTGTGTGCGTTAGTGTGTGTGTACGTGTGTTTATGTTTGCTCCGAATGAAAGGTTTTTATTTTTATAGGTACGTGTAAGTAAATTACATGCTATTATCGTGGAACGTTATTACCCGGACAACAGTATATACTCATTATTAACGTGAAACACTTGCATTATTGGTTATAGGGACCGACGACGGACGACGGAAACGAACTGTAAAACGCGATTCATCATCATTTAATTTTGGGCTTTTGAAAGGCGAGCGAGTGTTACCTTCAATTACCTTTTAGACTCACGTTATACGATGTGTAACAAATGATTATTTTTTTGTAATAATTTGAAAACAAAGGACTCATTTGGGTAATTTGTGGCACTACAAAAATGCTAACGGTCTTGAAATGGATGAATGGATAATTTGTAATTGGAAGCTTATAAATTATTTGAGTAATTAGATTCACTTGCTTCTTACTTTTTCTCTTGCTAATTATAACACATTCTTAAAGAAATTTGTCCTTGAGAATAACATATAGTCAAGACTAGTGGGAGAAAACTAAAAAATACCAAGAGAAACAATATCAAATGCTTTAATCAACAATCTAATTATTACAAAAATGTTTCACCACGAGTTAAGTGAGAAATTTATTCATCGCAACAGCAGTATTCTATTTTTTGAACCATTTGAAGTCTTTAATTGTGTAGAATTGAAATACTGAAAAATTTTAGACTGATCAAATTTTTTAATACCAAAAGTTCTTGTCTACTAACTACAGTAAGAACGATGGAGTCTTCAGGAGAATATCTTTGATAGACCATCAATATTGACAGGTAGTGCCAAATAATAATCCCTTTTTAGGGCAAATCATTCAAGACTTTCCAAATGCGATCAAAATTTTTGTAGAAAATTATTATATATAATATTAAAATATTTTTGTTAGCATATTGGATAAAATAAATAAATAATAATAATAAATAATAACTAAATGAATTATATTCTTTAAAAAAAACTGGAATTTTAATCATGTAAAATTACACCTCTATCAATAAATAATTGATTTTTATTATTACATCTTTGCTCTCCTTTCAAATACAATATCACAAAAAGCAAATACAAAATTTAAAAAAATACTTACAATTTTAGCCGAAGGGAGAAGGGGCGGAGTTCACTTCTTCAAAAGATCTTCCACTGAAACCCATGAATAGACTTCATCAATACTGCTTCAATGAACGTTTGTTCACTTATTTTGTGTATATTTGCAGAGAGAATATTTGATAAGAATTGCATTAATTATAATTAATTCTAAAGGTAAACTAGATTATCCTATAAATATAAAAACTATGTATACACAATAAGTAATAAAACACTGAGGTCATCGTAATAAATCATCGGAATGAAGGTACAATGGCAACAGTTTCAATTCGAAAATAATTTCGAATCCTTAAACAGTAACGAAGTATAATTTCGTGCGCAATAAATCTCGAGATGTAGAAAAAAAAAAAACGAGAGAAGAAAACAATTTCCCCCCGTGTTGATTCAATTCCAATCAATACGCGACGTATCTCGATTCGGAATGATATATCGCCGTGTTTCTGCTATTGGATGGATGTTCGTGGATTGGGAAAGAGAAAAAAAGTTGTTAGGATGGGCGATCGTTATCGTGGCGCCTTTAAAAATTTAATTTGTTTAACAGCAAACGTGCTCACGATCGCCATAATTGCCTCGCGGAACGAAATCAATCAAAGGCCCGTCATGTTCTGTCAATATTTAAACGCGTTCGCGTTTTGGGAGTATTAGGGTGTGTTTTTTAATTAACGCTAATTCCCGAGTGGAAATAAATGACCGGTTACATTAGGAGTTTTAAGAAGAATGGGAATTATTGAATGAGAAAACAATTTTCAAAATTAATGCTCTCTATAAAATAAGCCATCATAAGTCAAATCAAAGTCAAAACATGTTTTATAGGAGTACTTCATATCCGAAGCTAAAAATTAATTTTAAATTTATATTCGATTAATACACACAAACTAGGAGCCTAACGTTCCTTAAATTCCAATTGTTTTCTCTAACAAGCTTATATAACATTTAACATTAACCATAAGATGAAGCATGTATTAATAGTTTTAACCAAATTTAGATAAAATAACGTTTTCATTAACTTTAATGAGTAAGGTTTTCCAAAATTAATATTAGGTGTAGTAAATAGAAATCCATTATTTTTCCAATAGATGGCTTTAGTTATCTGTATCTCGGGTTGTATAAGTCCGATTGGGTTCCACTAGATGGCGTTAGCAAGACGAGATTTCGCACTAAAAATAATTTTCTGACAATTAGGTGATTAGTTAACTCAGTTTAGTTTGAGCGTGCGTTTCTTCGATAAAGGCGAAAACGCAAGCTGAAAATTTCATGCAAAAATAATGGATTTCTTTTTAGTACATATTTTATATAAAATTTTTTGTACGTGCTCAACTTAAAATTAGGAATACGTTTATGTTTTACCTGACAGAAAGAAGCAATGATACTTATTCAGATAATTAATACTAAAGGAAATATAAAATTGCAAAAGTTTATTGTACCTGAAGAAAATGGTGAGCAGCAACATAGAAGATTTGTTCAAAATTTGGTAATATCAATCGAGCAAAATTTAAAAAAAAAACGATGATAGAAAGATATGTATATTTCAAGTTCTGCATTTTGAACATACAGGTTCTCGTTCGATCACCGAAATCATGGAAAGGGTTGTCCCTAAACCAGATCTAACCCCTTAAAAAAGTGAATTAAGGTGTACTAAAAGACACGTGATGCATATATGTGGAATCATTTCATTTGTGTCTAAACTTTAGGAATGGTTCGGAATTGCTGAGAGCCGCTGAAATTTTAGCTTGTCGTTGTTAAATAGTTAATTACAATTGATTAACTGTTTAACAGTTTGATAAAATTATCGAAATTAACGAGGAGTACAAACTTGTTGGATTATAAGAGCACGTGAAAATGTTTATAATTAAATAAAACACTAGTTTGGCACTATTTTCAGCAAGTAAAACTAGTGTTTAATTTAATTAAGAGTTACAACAGTAATACGAAAAAATATTTACTTTATACATTCTTGTTTAGTCCCTAATGAGCGGAAGGTTACTTAAAGAATTGTTGAAAGATGTCTTAAACACGTAATTCCAAAAAGTACAAGAAGAACCATTTTTATGCTTAAGAAAAATCGTCAATAATAAAATCAGTACAAAAGAGTTTTGCTTAAATTTTTATATTTGAAAAACTTTGTTTGTATTTTGTTAGTATTACGTTTTTCCTATATTTACAAATAAACATTCCTAATTATTTTACCGCACGTTTTAAGGTTATTTTCGTTAATTTAATTGTTAAGCAAAGGTTAAGGATTTATTTATCAACAATTTTAGCGTTTAAATTTTTGTAAATATTACAAACAAATCATAAATTGCCCTAGCGTACTTTTGACCTACCTCAAGCAATAATTACTTGTGCTAGCGTACTCTTGACCTTACCCAATAAACTATGCATTAGCCTAGCGTAACCTTGACATATCCCATACATTAATCCAGCAAACTCCTGACCTACCGTAACAAGCAGAAATGCACTAAAAAGTAATTTTAAACTAATATTTAAACTGATTATAAAAGTCCACATCTTCTGAAATAAACAACACTTTACAAAAATGAAATTCGAAAATTTTTTAATTTCAAAACCAGAAAAGTTAATAAAAGTAAAATCAAAATTTATAATTATATAAGTACAAAAATTTTACTCATCGGAAAGTTTTATGAATAAAAAACAATTAATTTTAAAATTAATTCAATAGTTAAGGGTTAAACAAATTTAAAATTTAAAAAACAAATTTAAGTTTAATAATTCAAAAATTTTAATTAATTTTTAGGTACAAATAATTAAAAATTTTAAAAGATTTTATTTCCAAAATTCATAATTTTCCACACTTTAAATTTCTACAATTTTAAATGCACTGTTAAGTTTTAAAACTTAAACACAAACTTTAAAATAAAATATCAACAATTAACAGCCAATATAATCAAAGTTCTAAAATTTTAATTTTCAACATTAAAACTTTTAAAACATTTGAGAATTGTGTTTAAAATATTCGAGATAATTCCAAAATTGATAACTTCAAAAATTTAAAAAATTCAAATTTGAAAATCAAAAATGTTGAAAAATCAAAATAAAAAATTCAAAAGAATCATAAATATCATAAGAGAAAAATTCAAAAGCTGAAGGATATAAAAGTTTAAAAAAATTGCAATAAAATACGATCAATTAACTTCTCACTTAATCTGTGGTGAAACATTTTTATGTTAATCAAAGGATTAATTAAGCACTTGGTTATGTTTCACTATTTAGTGAAATGAAATAGTTTAAAAATTTTGAAATTGAAAATTAAACGTGATAATTGAAATTTCAAAAACATAAAAAGTTCAATAATTCAAAATCCAAAGAATCAAAAATAAAATAACTACATTTTTTAAGTACAAATAAATCAAATTTTAAAAATTTTTGACTTGAAAATACACAATTTTCCAAAAATTTAAAATTCCTATATTTTTAAACACTAAATTTTAATATTGTTCATATAAGCTTACGTTTTGCTAGTTGTTAAATTAATGAGAAAATCAAATAAAAATATAAATGAAAGTAAGAAATAACAGATTATTTCTTTTTGGGTCGCAACAGTGCGACCATGACGACCAGTCCTTGTGGTGTGTTGATCACGTACCCGAAGACCTCAGATGCGACGCATACCTCTGTGTGCACGGAACTTCTTCATTCGTTCAAGATCTCATGAAGCTTGCTGTATTTACCATTAATAATATCCTTTTGCCTATTCAGAAACCAATTTGGGATTTTGTATTGACGTAAGTTGTGACAGTCTTTTCAACTTCCTCTTCATACTTACCAGCTCTCTTATCGAGATCAGCATCGGCCTTCTACAGAACGATGTTGGCTACCTCCTATCAACACCCTTAATTTCGGTCATAGCAAACATCACCTTACTTTTTCCATCAATATTCATACCTATAATACGAACTTGCCGCAACCAACAGAGTTACTATATGGGACATTCAAACAATGAAAGAAACGACTGGGGCGGCAGGCTAGCCAGAAGAGCTAAGCACTAAGTCTCTGCCACTGGCATCATTTACTATCTTCCAAATATTGAAAAGAAACTCCCCTGAGGAACACAAAAAGAAATGGCTACAAACGGACAAATATGCGGTCGCCAAAAAATTCATCAACTCACCAACACCTAAGCTGAACAGGGAATACATTGAACTACCAAGAAACAATTTGCGTATGCTAATCGATGCTCTTACTGGGCACTGCAAACTAAACAAGCACCTCAATAACATAGTGGTGGTAAAAGATCCACTATGTCAGAAATGCGAGCAAGAAGAGAAGATCCAATGACACATCCTCGATTAATGCGAGTCATTCAAATCATCAGATGGAAAAGAGTGGTGAGATTTGTCAAAGCTAGGCAACACTACGCACGGCTTCACAAGAAGTTTAGGTTGGCTTGATGAGTAGGGCTCAGGAGGTGGCACAAAGGACCAACGAATAGTCCATCATCATAATACGAAGAATGTGATGGATTTTCTCTGGTATTAGGAGAGACATTTCGACTATTGTGAACGAAAGATAAACAACTTCCGGTCAATTGCTCTTGAAGAATTTACACACAGCTAAAATTCTAAAATTATGAGAATGGAATTCCTTAAATATTTTAAAACCTCCAAATAAACTTTGGTCATTAGTGTTCTCTTATTTATAAAATTTATAAATAATAGTAGTATAATTTTGCCATCTTCGGAGTTTTCTTCAATAATTTATAAGCAGATATTTATTTATTTATTTTTTATCAACCCAACAGCCACTGGGGCCAATTACAGAGTGATATTAACAATTAAAACTTAATTGAATTGAATTAAAGAAATCTGGATTGCTGCATTTTGTCCCTTTGAGGGATACTTTACAAGTTAGGCTAACATAATATTTTGGCAGTTATTTTAACTTTTAGAAAAATAAAGGATACATACAGGAGAATTCCGTAAATCAAAAATTCTAAGGGCTGCTGAAATATTAAAAAACGATAAAATGCAAAATGCAGTGTAATTTGATTGACAGTGAAAGTTAAAAATGGTTGAAAAGTAATCTGGAATACGGTTTGATGAAAGATTCTAGAACCCTAAAGCATAATTTAAAAAATTTGGAAGAAATTTTGCTAGAAAATTAAAAAATATATTTCTGGAAAATACTAGAGCTTTTCGAAAAGTGAGCGAAAAGTTGCTGAAAAGGTCAAAACATCCATAATCTAAAAAAAGAAATTCTTCGAGAGTTTAGATAAAATAAAACAAGATAATTAGTAAATACCAGTCAGTAAGATCTCGAGTCTATTGTCTTAGGTAAATTTTGTGTAAATTTCCATTTTCAAATAAATATATATCCCCTTTTACTTTATAATTCAAGATATAGATCATAGTTCTCTTAAAATAACAGAAAACTTATTAGAAATATTATAGAAAATCCTTTATTAAGTTGTGGCAAAATAAAGTAAAACATAGGTCAAAATTTTCCAAAAATGCTAAAAAATTCAAAAACTATAGAATAAGAACTGTTGAAAAATGTCAGAAGCCTCAAAGAAAGTTTTATAGACATAGAAAAAAAAAACTAGAAGAAATCTGGAAGAGAAATTGCTTAATGGAGCTCTCAAAAAATGAATATTAAACTCCAGAAAAATTCAAAAACTACTTTAATTTAGTATAATGATTGTGTGACATTGACAATGATTGTTAACAGTACCAGCACAATGACAATTATTATAATTAACAATAACTTTTAGCAGTAACTTATAATTGTAGGAATTGTTAAGAGTTGGTAGCGACTTTTGAACAATTTAATCAACTACTTTATAGCCAAAAAAAATATATTTTTTTGCCGGCCCCGTTGGTACAGTGGTTAGAGCGCCGACTGTCGGAGGGGTCCTCGGTTAGAATCCGAGCTCGGGCATGGATTTTGTGATCGTCCAACCATCATCAAATATATGATTTGATTTATATTAAAAACTCGGTCGTGTCTGAATAGCCAAGTAGCTTAAGACAATTTTATCATTCACCACCCCAACCCGCACTTCCATCCAACACCCGTCCTTTTATTTTATAATTTATTCAGTCTGTTGATAGTAATATTTGAAAACAAACAATTTAATCTTATTTTTGTTTACAACATAATAATTTAATGTAGATTATTGCTTTTAACATCCAATAGTAACTGTTGTAAAAAAACAATAATTCAATGATTACTTTTTCCTAAAATTGCTCAATTTTCTTTTAGCTTACAATAGCATTAACAATAGGCACATGAGACACTTGGTTGGTTTCACAATTTTGCCTCATTGTAAACAACCCTTAATATTAAAAATGATTCACCACGTGATAAACGAGAACTAAATTCAACAAATAGCATTATCCTTTAGTAGTAGCAGTTTGTTTTAATAATTGACGTTATAGTTAATAGTAACAGTTTAAGTAACACAACAGTACGTAGTAACAGTCGCCACCATTATCTTTAATAATAGTTCAACGATTCCGTTAAGCTAAAATTATTTAACCCCTTAAATACTGAATTATTTGTTGATTTTTATGACTATATAACGAATTTAATTTGTTGATATATGAACAAAGGGAAAACAGAGGGGAATATCAGAGAGCGGTTTTACAGAACAGCACATAACAGAAGAAAACATCAGATAACAGCAGAAAATAGTGGGGAATATCAAAAAACAGAAGTAAACATCAGAGAACAACAGATAATAGCAGATAACGTTATAAAACAGAATAGAAGAGAGGAGAACATTACAAGAGAACATCAGATAACAGCAGATAATAAAAGAGAATACTAGAGAATAAAAGAGAATATTACAGAACAGAATAGAACAAAAGAAAATCTCAGAGAACAAAAAAAACATCAAATAACAGGAATAGAAAAGCAGAAAACGAAAGAAAACACCAGCGAATAGCACATGATATCAGAGAACAGAAGAGAGCAAAGGAAAAGAGCACAGAACCGCAATGAATATCAGAGAACAGAATAAACAGCAGAAACCAGTTGAGAACGGAAGAAAACATCAGAGAACAGAGAAAAACATTAGAGAACAGAACAAAAAAGAATATTAAAAAAGGGCAGCAAAGAACATCAGAGAATAGCAGAAAGCAGCACAAAAACACAGAGAATAGAAGAAAACAGAGCAAAAATCAGCAGAAAACAGAACAGCAAAGAATGGCAGATAACAGAAGAGACGAGAAAAGAACATAAAAGAACATCAGAAAACAGAAGAGAACCAAAGAGCAGATAACTCAAAAGAACACATTTGACAATAGAATGTACGAAAAGATTCCCACCTAAATTGAGAATAAATGAGCTAAAAATGGCTAGAATATTGCCTAAATGGCAAAAAATGCAAATTGGATGAATTGTCGTCATCTAATGTAAAGAGGAACCTACAGAAGTTATGAGGTCTGAGTGGAAGAACACATAGCTGTGAATGTGAACTCCGCCTGAAAGTCCTGTGAGCAAAATTGTTATGATTATTTTTTTATATAGTTTATAGTTTTATATGTATAGTACCAACAGGATATTGTAAAGTTTCAATAAATAAATAAATAAATAAATAAACAACAGAGAACATCAGAGAACCGCAAATAACAGAACATCAGAGAGCAGAAGAAAATTTTACAGAACAGCACAGAATAGAAGAATACACCAGAAAACAGCAGAGAATAGTAGAGAATAGAAGATAACAAATGATAATATCAGAGAACTGCATAAAACAAAAGAAAATATTAAGGAACAGAAGAGAATATTACAGAACAGAGCAAAGGAAAAAATCAAAATTGTCACCTTTCCTTTTTCGCTGCACTGTATTAACTAAATCACTTTTTGAACGTTTTGTGCTAAGCATGTGTACATCTTTTTCGTCTTTACATCTTAGTGCTAAAAACCGTGCGATGAAAAATGTTTGCCTCTTATTTTTTTAGTTGGAGGCAAGCAAGCTCTTTTGGTATGTGTTTTCTGTTCTTTCGCGAAGTTTCAACTACATTTGTATCTTGTTGTAGTAATTTTAAATATAATATTGGATACGAATACCAATTGTCCACACATTGTAGATAGCCACCTTTTCTTCTTCAAGGACAACACTCTCTAACGCCGATTTATCAATATCGGGATATTTTAACTGCGCAGACCAATTTTGTAAAACAAATGCAATAACCTGATAAAGACACGCAAAGTCTATAGATTTTTATTCTATTCGCGCTTCTTTCAATGTATTGAACTGAATATAATTAAAACGTCCTTTGACTTTCATGAGAGAATCTAATGATACTGCGCTATATCAACTAGATTTTTGGTCTTCCTAATTGTATCATTTTTGTCCAACTTTTCGTTTCTGTGAAATAAAGGAATCTTGAGATATCCAAAAACCTATCCCGAGATATTGTGGCTGCAAAAATTGGTTTATTATACTTCTCTTTCACAAATATGATCTCAGTTTAGATTTTTTTACTTAAAACATTATAATACATAATGAGACATATTCTTTCATTTCACCCTGAGTTACTGAAAACTACAAAAAAACAGGGAGGATAATAAAGATATACCTTATTTGCAATTGTAAGGTATCATAAACAAACGTCAGGTAATTGTTTGCGATCAACGCCTGCCTCTTAAATTCAGTTGACGAGTCAGACTCATCCACCGTAACTTCGCCCAAGTAAGCAGATGACGAGTCACATACGTCAAATGTACCCAAAGGATTAATTTACGATTTTTCTTTCTGTAGTGATATGAATATTTGACAGTGGCAGTTGATAGAAACATTTGGCAGTTACAGTTAATAGTAGCAGTGATAATCGATAGTTGTCAGTATAGTTGAAAGTTATTGTTGAAAGTAAAAGTTGATAGAGTCAGTAATCTGTTAGAAGAAATAAAGAATTTATTAGTTAAATTTGTTTAAGTTAGACAATTTTCCTAATTGGTTAATAATGACAATTTAAGTTGACTCTGACTATTGTAAAAAATAATAACTATTGTCAATATTATGATAGTGGCAGTTGATAAAAAAACAGATAGTACATGTGCTAGCATAGTTTAGAAAATAATTTCCAAAGACAAGGGAAGTATATGAAGCTTGTGCCTCCGTAACCAGCTAGGTGCCACTGCTCCTTTCGAGGAGAGTGGCATTTAGGATGACCGAATGCCCCAAAATCTTAACGATAATTTTGCTTGAGATCAGACTAGAGAAGACCTTTTGGTCCTGAACTAATCAAAACCGCGTTTGTTGTCGATATGAGTCCGAAACTCTCTTATTATAAGGATATCCATGATGAACGTCCTTTCCTTTCATCAAAAAAAATGTATGAATGCTCCGTTGTATATGCAGAATACACAGATTCATGGTGACACTAAGATTCCGAGTGACCTAGAGTTTATGTAAGAGGCCACTGTAAACTTCTACGGTAAAATAGTTAAAAGTCTTCCTCTAGAATAACATTTTCGAAATACGATATCACTGTTGACAGAGATCATCGAAGGTCCCGTATGATTCTAAATGATACATAATTAGCCTCTCAAAGCATAGCGCCAATGTAACATATCAGTGACTGTTTCTTTCGAGGAGAGCAGCACACAGGATTTTAGCGATTTTTTCGCATGAGCTCCCGACTAGAAAATTAGATTAGTCCTGAACTAGTCACACCAGCGATCGTAGAGAAGTGGTTTTAGTCGGTATGAGATTAAAACTGTGTCTATGATGGATTTTCTCCTTTCATAAAAAAATGCTTTTTGTTTCCGAGCTCGGAGTTTAATCCCTAGAATTGCTTCCACGTGAAGAGGTCGTATTTACCATCTTCAGGGGTGGCAACAAACTCTAGTACGAAGGTTCTGCTATAACTTCTAGATGGTGTCTTCCAACATTGAATTGTGATCGAAGTCTGCGTTGTGTTGTGGCGTGTGAATATCCGCTAATAGGGAATTCAATCTTCTACCATTTGGTATATGTAATATGCATGCAATATTTTAAAAATTTGTGAAAACATAATCTCTCATATCATAATTTAAATACCTGACTTTAATAAATAACCTTAGATTATATCCAGCATGTAATTTCCTGGTAAATATTTTATACTTACAATAATCACAAAAGTTTCAGACTTTTCTACATAAAAACTTATTAATGGTGGCAACCTTAATGTAAAAACAACTCTTCATAACTAAGTAAAAGGGGGCGAGTGTGCCTCGGTACTAAATTAAAAGCCCATCAGAATTGTGAGGGGGGGCGTACACCCATCCAACATTAAACATCCGCACACTGTAATGTAATGTACAACCTTGTTATTATTTTGTCACCTACTTATTCATGCCAGTCGTACGTGTGTACGTGTGTGTACATTCGAACTTTCCGTTTGTATTAATACGTACAGCCCGGGCAATACAAAGAAGTAACACGAGGACGGGTCGTTACGTAACATGGAGGAATGGAAATTAAAAAAAAAAAAACGAACGTGCCCGTGCGTAGTCTACATCGGCAACTTCCAATAGTGAGGTGGTTGCCATAATTACAGGGTAGTACCGGTTATATGTGTATAGCTTACCTGCACATGGCCGCTTGCAGGAAATTGAAAAAAAAAACATGGTTCTTGGATAAGAAACACACGGTCGGAGTTATACTCACTAGTTTTTTTAACAGTGTGTGTAATTGTAATTTAATTTGGTACGCTTATTTTGGTACTATAAAATCATATAATTTAGGTGTAATAATTGGGTGCAATTTATTTGCACTTATCATAACTGTTGATTTAGTTTTTGAATACGTTTTAAATTGCTTCTGTATATAAAAATGGATACAATAGGTAATATTAAATAAAACTTAAAAAAAATTCAATAACTACTATAAAGAAATGGTACTAAAAATTGTTTGGTTTATTTGGAATTATTAAAACGTGTCACGAAGTAAAAACGTCCACAATTAACTATTTAAAAACTTTATACTGAAGATTGTAGCATTGAATAATTGTAATTACTAGGTATTGTTGGTCTAGTCTATAATCAGTACTATTAGTTGTTCGGATATAATTAAAGGAGCTTTGCGTGATAAGGAGAATCCTTTAAAGTATTTACATATAAATAAACAAATAATATTACCAAGGTATCATGTGATCGATGGCCAACAGCAACAACTACTACTACGATTTAGTAGTACTATTACTACCAATACTACTACTAGTAGTAGTACTACTACAAAAAATTTAGACATGCAAAATAATTATATCTAAGACTATTTACATTAATAATTTAGGTGAATATAATTATAAAGACTTGAAATTTTATGCTATTTTGAGTTATTATATTGATAAAGGTTAGCAAATGGCCCAAAATTTGATACACCATTTAGATCAAGACGAAACAAACCATACGAATTACATAAATAATAATTTCTTATAACTTCGTATTAATTTAATTTAACCAATTTAAACGAAGGTATAATTAATCATGGCCAAATTAAAATCGGTATAACTAGTAATTAGTACACTAATACTTCAGCCAAACAGGTGCACGTTGTACAAAATTTACGACGTGCTACATTTCGGCCAAATTATCATCCGCAGGAAACGACCACTTAATGATTTTGTTATTCCGAAAAAAAAAATTAGTGTGCCCCGTGGCCAAGGAGTCGATTAAACGGCGATTCATTAGCCAAAATAGAAGTCACTCCACCTGAAGCGCACCTCACCAAGTACCTGTTAATTGCACGGAACTGCGTGATACAATCTGTTCTCACGAAATTGGTGATGCTGAATGAGGATTTTCGTCACCGATAAAATCAATTTTTCCACACGCAACGCGACGGTGTTATTAATGGTACCGGCTGTGTAATTTTATTTCCTGCTACTATAATTTTTTTATTTCGTAATTCTGATTAGATGCGTTCGACGACATAAAGATATATATTTTACATTGGGCAAGAATGACCTTATTTTCTTTTTATTGTTTCTAATGTGAATTTTAAAGTATTTAATATTAACCTGCTACAAATAGTGGCAAATAATTCCTCAGGGTCTGAAATGGTTCTTGAATAACCTGAATTATATTAATGGACCTTGAATAATCATCCTAAATAATCTTGAATATGATAATTTTAAATAGTCTTGAATAACTCTTCAATAAACGTAGAATGACCTTGAATGACCGCTGAATGATCTCAAATAACCCTTTAATGCCTTAGAACAATTGTTTTATTAGTTTAAATATTATCGAAAAATAAATGCAGTATTCTTAAGACCTTTCTATTTTTTTTTACCTTTTTTAACATCTTCTTCGCATTTCTTGAAGAAGCCTCAATTTGGAAATTTTGATATTTTAAAATTCTAACAGTTTACACGTACTTACGTCCATATCTAAAAATTTGTATCTCTCTAATCTTCGCAGCTAGAAACAAGAATAAAACAAGAAAACAATTTCATATCTATAATTGGATTTAAAAATGCCAGGAGAAATTTATTTACTTAAAGCTGCAATTCAAATAACCTCTCTTAATAGTAGGATTACCTAAAGTGTTCATTGATTCACCTTAAATGACTTTGAATAACCTTAAATAACAATAACTAACCTTAGACGATTTCTGGATGAACGTAAATGACCTTGATCATTGGATAATCATCTCACGATCTCAAGCAAATATAAATGACAGTTTAATGATGACTAGGAGATTTTGAATAACTTTTACAGAACCTTTGCAGAAGGTCAGGTCTTGAATGATCTTTGGATTACCTTAAAGAACATAAAAAATAGACGCAAAGAGAAATTATTTCACTGAAAGCTGTAATTCTGATTGGCTATAAGATTACATAGAGTGACCAAATGATCTATTGAAAATCTTAAATGACTATTTAAAGACTTTAAGTGACCTTGGATGACCTTCAAGGAAATTAAAATAATAAAACTGAAGAGAAATTATTTCTCTCAAAGCTATAATTCAACCTTATCTAATTATCTGTAAGATTGCATAGAGTAATCTTTTGTCTCATCTTAAATTATCATTTGAGGATCTTAAATGATTATTTAAAGACTTTAAGTGGCCTTAGATGACCTTCAAGGAAATAAAAATAATAAAACTGGAGAGAAATTATTTCACTCAAAGCTTTAATTCAAACATAAAGTTGCATAGAGTAATCTTTGTCTTGTCTTAAATTATCATTGGATTATCTTAAATGACTACTTAAAGACCTTAAGTGTCCTTGGATGACCTTAAATGATTGATGGACTTCAATCATCTAATAAATATCATATGATTTCAAGTAAACTTAAATAATAATTGAATGATGATTATAATACTTGAAGAAACCTTTAAATGACCTTAAGTAATAATCTAAATACTTTAGAAGAGCCTGAATAATCTTTGGACGACCTAAAATCACCTTAAATGGTATTAAAATGATAAAAGTACAACAATTAAATTTAGATCTGTAATTTAAATAACCTTACTGAACGTAAGACTACCTGGGGCGATCATTGGCTAATTTTAAATGGCCTTAAGGGACTTTTAATGACCTTGAATGGCCCTTCAAGGAAATTGAAATAACAAAACTGAAGAGAAATTATTTCACTCAAGGCTGTAAATCAAACTTATCTGATTGACTCTAAGATTGCATAGAGGAATCTTTTTCTCGTCTTAAATGATCATTCGAGGATCTTAAATGACTATTTAAAGACCTTAAGTGACCTTGGATGACCTTAAATGATTGATGGACCTTAAATGATAATTGAATAATGATTATAACACTTTAAGAAACCCTTAAATGACCTTAAATGATAATCGAAACACTTTGGAAGATCTTGAATAATCTTTGGATGACCTAAAATAACCTTAAATGGTATTAAAATGATAAAAGTAAAGAACAACTATTAAACTCAGATCTGTAATTTAAATAACCTTATTGAACGTAAGACTACCTAGTGTGATCATTGGCTAATTGTAAATGGCTTTAAAGAACTTTTAATGACCTTGATTGACCTTTCAAAGAAATTGAAATTACGATACTGAATAGAAATTATTTCACTCAAAGCTGTAAATCAAACTTATCTGATTGACTCTAAGATTGCATAGAGGAATCTTTTTCTCGTCTTAAATGATCATTTGAGGATCTTAAATGACTATTTAAAGACCTTAAGTGACCTTGGATAACCTTAAATGATTGATGGACCTCATTCATCGGATGATTATCGGATGATTTCAAGTAAACTTAAATAATAATTGAATGATGATTATAACACTTTAAAAACCCTCAAATGACCTTGAATGATAATGGAAACACTAAACCTAAAATTACCATAAATGGTATTAAAATGATAAAAGTAAAGAACAATTATTAAACTAAGATCTGTAATTTAAATAATATTATTAAACATACTATTTTTAAATGACCTTAAGGGATTTTGAATGACTTTGAATGACCTATGAATGACCTTAAATATTTTTGTTCGAACCTATATGACCTAGATCATAGTATAATTGTCGGTAAAATTAAATGATAATTAAATGATAGTTAGAAGGCTTTAAATAAGATTTGAATGATAATAAAATGGCCTTAGATTTAATTGAGACACAATAACTTTGATTTACCACTATATTTTTAAAAATTACAGCGACTAGCTTCGACTATAATTTACTCATTATCAAACTAAAAGTTTCAGTTTGATAATGACTAGCTTATAGTCGAAACTATAGTCACCGCAATATTTAAAAACATAGTGGTAAAACAAAATTATTGTGTCACAATTATAAGACATTCAATGTACCAGGAAGTAAACGCCTCTACCTTAGATGATCTTTGGACGATCTTAAGTAACTTTAGAGGACCTTAAAATTATTGTTGGATGAGCATACATGACCTTAAATTCTCTTGAATGATTTTTTGATGACCTTAAATAACCTTAAAGGACCTTAAAATTTTTGTTGGATCGACATAAATGACCTTAAATTCTCTTGAATGATTTTTCGACGACCTTAAATAATTAATATTAAAATGATAAAATTTTGACAGTAGAATTACCTAGGGTGGTTATTGGCTTACTTTAAATGATGTTTTATGACCACTTAAGGACGTTTAATGACCTTGAATGATAATGGATGACCTTATATGATAATGGATGACCTTAAATGATAATGGATGACCTTTAATAATTTTTAGACGAACGTCCTAGATCATCGGATGATGTCAAAAAAATCGAATGATCTTAAATGATCTTTGGTAGACCTTAAGCAACTTTAAAGGGCATTTAAATAATTGTTGGGTGGGCGTAAATTACCTTTAATAACCTTTAAAAAATTTGATTGATTATTGAATAATTGTTGGATGATTTTTGAATTTTGTGAGTTACGTAAAGATAAACTTGATTAATTAATAAAGTACTAAAACCTTTCTTCACAAATTTTATTTAAGTGACCATTATCGATGTTTTAATACTGCATCAGTAATATAATTTGTGAAGAAATGTTGGATTATTATTAGGAGACTCGAAATGATCGATAAATTATTGATGGATGAATATTTATGACCTTGTTCCTTGATTGAAATTAATAGTCCGATAATTTTTAATGAACTTGATAGACCGCTTAATAACAAATGACTATAAGCAACATTTAATAACCCCTGGATGACCTTGAGTAACAATCGAATGCCCTTAGATAATCTTGAATGATCGTTGCATGACCTTTAATATCCTTGTATGATCTTTCAATGACCCTGAATATTATTGAATTGACGAGGCGGATATGTGATAAAACTTCAAAACACATTGAAATAAAACAACAGTATTCATCTGCCTGATGAAGCCATTGTGTGGCAAAACATGTTACAGTGTTCAACAACAAATTTGAAACCCTCCCAACTCTGTTGTTTTATTTCAATGAATTGAATAGTGTTGATTATTATATAAATTCAATTTTGCTATTTTTGTCATGTTTTAAAAAATTTAAATTTTCACTGCTGAAAGACCCTATAAAAACGACTTAAAGTTACCATATTGGTAAATCTATGTAAAAAATTGAAATTGATTTAATCCAATTTGTAATTCAAACATTCATTGATTGGATTATCTATAAGTATCGTTGATACATCTTAAATGACCTTGAATGACTTTTTTGGATGACCTTGAATAAATGTCGCATAAACTTAATTGACCTTGAACGACTGTTTTGCATGGACAGGGTGTATTGCCAGCTAAATCTTATCGAATGGTTTCGTCGTTAATAATACTGCAATTGATTTTAAATTATTATTTTTCTGGTGCTTGTTTAAGACTAATTTAAAACTATATTCTATTTACAATAAGAATGGTGGTGCGGGCGTACCCGAAAGCGCCCGATGGTTAGCCGAGGGTGTGACAGCGCTCCAACAACGACCGTTAAATAACCTTGAATCTTCGTCATAAAACCTGAAATGATATGTGTTCATCTGATGAGCTTGAATAAAAATTGAACAATTAGTGATCATAAGATAACCTAAAGTGATCTGGAATATTCGGCGAAAATGGTCTGAGAGGAAGAACACGTAGTGAACTCCGCCTTCAAGTCCTGTCAGCTAAATTTATGTAATATTTTTATGTAATATTTGAAGTTTTTCATATTTCCAATATTAACAGGACATTGTAAAGTAATAAATAATAATAATAAAGTTAATTTAAATTGCCGTTGAATAATTGTCAGATGGCTTCAAATCCTTGGATGATCTCTTATAATTTCAAATTCGAGGATCTCAATTATTCTTAGACGACTTATAGATGACCTTGAATAATTATTGGATTAACATATTATTTACAAATGACCTTGATCGTTGGATAAGCTTAGATGATAATGAATGTCTGTCGAAACAATTAACTTAAGAATTGTATGTGATAACTTTTACAGAATTTTATAAGAGCTTTTCAATATTCATGTTTCAAAAGGCCAAATCAGATACCTTGAATAAATAAATAGATAGTCTTAAGAAAAAATAAAAATACCGAAAATTCTATCAAAAATATGGATTGGAGGTGTATAAGTCAAAACTTGGAGAATTACGACGATTCTGTAAACTGCTGCCCATGTTGGCTATGTCCTAAAATGAAGTAAAGAGGAATACCAATCATTTATGGACATACTTCAACACTAAACGTAAACTCTTTGTGGATTCAAGGCGATTTGTTGTTCAGTGGTACTCATGTATCTAAATCTAAAGAAATGTTTAATGGCTTTGCAGATTACTTAAGGCTATCTTATTTTGTCTACTTATAAGACCAGGATAAACTACTAGAAACTCAAATGAAACTTTTAGAGATTCAAACATTTCTGATAATCGCCTTGAGAGAGCAGAAAATTATTCGTATTTTTGGTGTCATATTATACTTATAAAATGTTTAAGATATTAAAACTTCTTTAGATACTACAATTTCTAAAGATTTTAAATATGCTCAATATTCTAAAAATTCTAGACATTCCGAAGATTCTGAAGATTCTAAAAATTCTAAAGATTTTAAAGATTCTAAAGATTTTAAAAATTATAAAGATTCTATATTCTAAAGATTATAAAGATTCTAAAGATTATAAAGATTCTAAAGATTATAAAGATTCCAAAGATAATAAAGTTTCTCAAGATTCTAAAGATTCTAAAGATTCTAAATATTCTAAATATTCTAAATATTCTAAATATTCTAAATATTCTAAATATTCTAAATATTCTAAATATTCTAAATATTCTAAATATTCTAAATATTCTAAATATTCTAAATATTCTAAATATTCTAAATATTCTAAAGGTTTTAAATATCTAAATATTCTAAAACTTCTAAAGATTTCAAAGATTCTAAAAATTCTAAAGATTATAATTATTCTAAAGATTTTAAAGATTCTAAAAATTCTAAAGATTATAAAGATTCTAAAGATATCAAAGATTATAATGATTCTAAAAATTACGTTGGATATTGTGGTTACTAAACGAATGTGCACTATTTTAATAATAAAAAAATATCTATTTTGTCTACTTATAATGCCGGAATTAACTTCTAAAAACTTTTAGAGATTCAAAAATTCACAAGAATTCACACAAAAATTCACAATTCACAATTTTTCATTAATGAATTGTATATTTGATTTAATTTCAAAACTTATTTTGCAAATTGTCATATTTTTGGTCTCGTAGTATACTTATTATAAAATTCTTAAGTATTTCAAACTTCTATAGATGCTACACATTCGAAAGATTTTAAATATGCTAAATATTCTGAAGATTTTAAAAATTTTAAAGATTCTAAAGGTTCTAAAGATTCTAAAGATTTTAAATATCTAAATATTCTAAAGATTTAAAATATTCTAATGATTCTAAAGATTATAAAGATTCTAAATATTACAAAGATTATAAAGATTTTAAAAATTGTGTTGGAATTTGTTTTTAATAATTACCTGAAAAAAAGTTTTGTCCATTTGGGAATATAAAAACCAATACTAATTTTAATGTATTTCTAAGAAATGTGTTATTGAACGACTATGCACTCTTTCAATGCTAAATAATTATCTATTTTGTCTAATTATATTGCCAGGATAAACTAAAAACTTTTAGAGATTCAAAATTTCCCGAGAATCGCCTTGAGACCGCAGAAAATTAACAGTTCATTAAGGAATTGTATATTTGAATTAATTTAAAAACCTGTTTTGCAAATTGTCATATTTTCGGTCTCGTAGTATGAATTTTATAAAATTCTTAAGATATAAAAACTTCTATAGATACAACAGATTCGAAAGATTTTAAATATGCTAAATAATCTGAAGACTTTAAAGATTTAAGAAATTCTAAAGATTCTAAAGATTCTTAATATTCTAAAGATTCTAAAGACAATTCTAAAGATTCTTACGATTCGAAAGATTTTAAAGATTCTAAAGATTCTAAAAATTCTAAGTATATAAATATTTTAAAGATTCTAAAGATTTAAAAGATTCTAAGGATTATAAAGTTTATAAAGATTATAAACATTCTAAAGATTTCAAAGATTATAAAGATTTCAAAGATTATAAAGATTCTACAAATTCTAAAGATTATAAAGATTCTAAAAATTACGTTGGAAATTGTGGTTAATAATTACTTGAAAAGAAGTTTTGTCTATTTGAGAATATAGAAACCAAAACTAATTTTAATGTATTTCTAAAAAATGTATTACTAAACGACTGTGCGTTCTTTTCATACTAAAAAAATATCTATTTTGTCTACTTACATTGCCAGGATAAACTTCTAAAAACTTTTACAGATTCAACATTTCCTGAGAATCGACTTGAGAGAGCAGAAAACTAAATTTTTATTAAGGAATTGTATAATTGAATTAATTTAAAAACTTATTTTGCAAATTTTCATATTTTTGGACTCATAGTATAATTATTATAAAACTTTTAAGATATTAAAACTTCTATAGATACTACAGTTTCTAAAGATTTTAAATATGCTCAATATTCTAATAATTCTAAAAATTCTAAAGATTCTGAAGTTAATAAAGAGAATGGTTGCGACCGTTACTACATGGTAATCCATACTTACACTTAATTGAAAAATTTACTATGTTTTAACCACAAATATAATATTTGTGGTTGTGGTTGAAAAATTCACTATGTTTTAACCACAAATATAATATTTGTGGTTAAAAGATAGTGAATTTTTTAATTCAGTGATTCTAAAGATTTTAAAGATTCTAAAGATTTTAAAGTTTCTAAAGATTTTAAAGATTCTAAAGATTCTAAAAATTGTAAAGATTTTAAAGATTCTAAAGATTCTAAAGATTCTAAAGATTCTAAAGATTCTAAAGATTCTGAAGATTCTAAATATTCTAATGATTCTAAAAATTCTAAAGATTCTAAAAATTGTAACAATTTTAAAGATTGTAAAGATTCTAATGATTCTAAAAATTCTAAAGATTCTAAATATTTTAAAGTTTCTGAAGATTTTAAAGATTCTAAATATTGTAAAGATTTTAAAGATTCTAAAGATTCTAAAGATTTTAAAGTCTCTAAAGATTCTAAAGATTCTAAAGATTCTAAAAATTATTGATAATGACGATAAAACATCGAAACTCGAGTCGTGCTGTGTTGTTTAGGTTTATATAATTGTGTCTACACGTTATATAATAGTAGTAATAATTTTTACAATAATTATTTGTGGTTAAACCATAGTAAATTTTTCAATTCAGTGTATTCTAAAAATTCCAATGATTCTAAAAGTTCTGGATATTCTAAAGATCCTAAATATTGAAAGATTCTTAGAAATCTAATTTAAATATGATAATATAATTCATGTTGACTACTACGGACTTGCAGTTAATTTTTAAGAAGTTTCAGTATTTTTACTTCGAGATTTCTAGAATTTTCCTCTATTTGTTAAACCTCTTTTCAAAAATCCTTTTATTTTGCTAAAAAATCCAGAATTTTCTCTGAATGTCTAACATATTCTCTAAAGTTTTTAGAATATTTAAGCAATTTTTCTTCTGGATTTTTACAAATTTTATTAAATGCTTTAGAAATTTCAAGTAATTTTTCTTTCAAATATTTTTAAAATTTTCTCATTTACAGTAATTCTTTTATTTTCCTTTTTTTTTCTGGCAAGCTAACTTTCTTTAAATTTATCTTTCAAATTTCTAAAATAGTAAGAATTTTTAATCAAGGCTTCTTGCAGTGTTGAAAAAGTTTCAAAAATGTCTTTTCCAGTTTCTTCAAATTTTGTTGGAGTGTACGAAATATTTGAGGATTTTAAAATTTCTCAGAATTGTCCAGCAATTTTTTTCTGAATTTAGAGAATACTCCAATATTTTCTTATTTCCAGTATCTAAAGTTCTTAGATTTTTGACTTGATTTATTTTATAGTAGTTTATAAGTATCTGAAGTTTTCAGATTTCACTTTAAGCTCTTTGACTTTAAAAAATCATTACAGTGTTCTAAATTTCTCCAGAAAGTTTTGTTCTAAATTTAATATTTGCCTCATTTTATTAAACCTCTTTTAAAATATCCTTTTATTTTGCTAAACATTTTCTTTCAGTTTTTAATAATTTTTCAGATTTCTAGAATTTTCGAATATATTTTTTAGAATTATGTCTGAATGTATAACATATTCTTTGAGGTTTTTAGAATATTTAAGCAATATCTCTTATGAATTTTTAGAAATTTCATTAAATGCTTTAGAACTTTTAAGTAATTTCTCTTCCAGATATTTTAAAAATTTTCTCATTTTCAATAATTATTTTATTTTTCGTTTTCCTAGAAAGCTACTATTTTTGCATTTTTCTAAAAATTTTCTTTCAAATTTCTAAGTAAGTATTTTTAAACAAGGCTTATCGGAGAGTTAAAAATTGTTTCAAGAATTTCTTTTCGAGCCTCTTAAAATTTTGCTTGAGTTTATTAAATATTTAAGTGTTTTAAAATTTCCCAGAATTGTCCAGCAACTTTTTTCGAATTTAGAGACTATTCCAGTATATTTTTATTTACAATATCTAAAGTTTTCAGATTACTCTTTAAGATTTTTGATTTGATTTATTTTATTGAAGTATCTGAAGTTTTCAGATTTCACTTTAAGCTTTTTGACTTTAAAAAATCATTGCATTGTTCTAAATTCCTTCAGAAACTTTTGTTCTAAATTTAATATTTGCCTCATTTTATTAAACCTCTTTTCAAAAATCCTTTTATTTTGCTAAAAATTTCCTTTCAGTTTTCAATAATTTTTCAGATTTCTAGAATTTTCTAATCTATTTTTTAGAATTTTGTCTGAATGTGTACATATCCTTTGAGGTTTTTAGAATATTTCAGCAATACCTCTTCTGAATTTTTAGAAATTTCATTAAATGCTTTTCTCTTCCAGATATTTTTTTAATTTTATGATTTTCAATAATTCTTTTATTTTTCTTTGTCCTAGCAAGCTAAAATTTTTGTGTTTCTAAAAATTTTCTTTCAAATTTCTAAGTGAGTATTTTTAAACAAGGCTTTTTGCAGAATTAAAAATTGTTTCAAACATTTCTTTTCCAGTCTCTTAAAATTTTGCTATTGCTATTTTGTATGAAATTTCCCAGAATTGTTCAGCAACTTTTTTCTGAATTTAGAGAATACTTTTTATTTCCAGTATCTAAAGTTTTCAGATTTCTCTTTAAGATTTTTGACTTTAAAAAATCATTGCATTATTCTAAACTCCTCCAGAAACGTTTGTTCTAAATTTAACATTTGCTTCATTTTGTTAAACCTCTTTTCAAAAATCTTTTTATTTTGCTAAAAAAATTTCTTTCAGTTCTTTATAATTTTTCAGATTTCTAGAATTTTCTAATCTATTTTTCAGAATTTTGTATGAATGTATAACATATTCTCGAAAATGTTATAATATTTAAGCAATTTCTCTCCTGAATTTTTAGAAATGTTACTAAATGCTCTTCCAGATATTTTTAAAATTTTCTTATTTTCATAATTCTTTAATTTTTCTTTTTCCTTGTCAAGCTAACATTTTTGTATGTTTCTAAAAATTTTCGTTCAAATTTCTAAGTAAGTATTTTTAAACAAGGCTTTTCGCAGAGTTAAAAACTGTTTCAAGAATTTCTTTTCCAGCCTCTTAAAATTTTGCTTGAGTTTATGAAATATTTAAGGGTTTTAAAATTTCATAGAATTGTCCAGCTACTTTTTTTCGAATTTATAGAATACTCCAGTATATTTTTATTTCCAGTATCTACAGTTTTCAGATTACTCTTTAAGATTTTTGATTTGATTTATTTTATTGAAGTATCTGAAGTTTTCAGATTTCTCTTTAAGATTTTTGACTTTAAAAAATCATTGCATTATTCCAAATTCCTCCAGAAACTTTTGTTCTAAATTTAAAATTTGCCTCATTTTGTTAAAAAATCCTTTTATTTTGCTAAACATTTTATTTCAGTTATTAGAATGTTTAAGCATAAATGCTTTAGAACTTTTTAATAAAATTAAGCCATTATAAAAATTTAAGGCTTTCTAACATCTTTTCTCCCACTTTTCTAGGGTTTTCTAAAAACCTCAAGAGTTCTAAAACAATTTTTCTTTAATTTTCGTTAAGATATTATGATTTACTATAATTCTTTTATTTTTCTTTTTCCTAGCAAGCTAACATTGTTTTATGTTTCTAAAAAGTTTCTCTAAATTTCTTTTGCAGAGTTAAATAATGTTTCAACAATTTCTTTTCCAGTCTCTTACAATTTTGCTTGAGTGTGTGAAATATTTAAGTATTTTAAAATTTCTTACAATTTCCGGCAATTATTTTTTCAAATTTGAAGAATTCTTCAGTATTTTTCTATTTGCAGATTATTATTTATTTTGTTGTAGTATCCAAGCTTTTCAGATTTCTCTTTAAGATTTTTGATTTAATAAAATCATTGCATTGTTTTAAATTCCTCTAGAAACGTTTGTTCTAAATTTAGCGTATATTTTATATTTTATGGTACTGAAAAAATCTATTTTATCTACTTAGCATATATCGCCAGGATAAGTAATAAGATTTATTATGTATGTATAATTTAATAGGGTGGTTTTGATTCATTATTTCTCATTTCTTTCTTATTAATTCTTAAATGTTGTTGGCGTTTACTTGGTGTTACATTTTGATTAAAAATAAATAAAACATTTTTCACTTTGTTTACTACTATTCCTTATTAAGCCTGACGTTATAAATATAAGAAGCATATTTTTTCTGAATTAATATAATTGATGCTTTTATATATTCCGAAGTGCAACACTTAAAATTCACAAATGAAAGTTTATGGCTTAATAATGTATATCACCTATTTTGTCGTTAATTAAGCACTATCAATTTGGCACACTTCCTCAATAAATAATAATTCTTACGCGGCGCTAGAGCAATACTAATTATATAATTATAAATCGGGCAATTAATTAAATTTCACGCCGTTTTTGGCGGTACCAAGAAATGCCTCAATTCCGCCTCGTGAGAAACTCGAGGATAATTAATCTGCACACTTTTACATCGTCCGATTTGCATATCTTTTGCATTTAACAACAATATAGCGTAACGAGCCGCATAAATATCTCTTGCACATTGCGATTAATTAACGTGTAATAATTTAATTACGACGATTAACACGGTTTGTTGGATAAATAAATTATCGAGTACCAGATTCTGCAAGAAGATAAGTGTTGCATTGAATTTGCCTTTAAATTAAGTTTAAAAATTATCTCTACTTGCATACAAACTCATAACAATATTTATATCTACCATCCCAAAAGATGAAAATAAGAAAAATTATTAATTTTTTGTAATTGAGAAACATTAAGAAATTTTTTCTTGGTAATGAACTTAAACATAGTAATAGTAGCATAATGTAGCACTTTATTATTAAATTGTACGCCTTTATTTTATGATTAAGATCATTATCACTTGAACTCTAACATCAAAAATGTATATCAATTAAACATCATGCCATTGGCATTGTTATGGTGTAAATAGTTTCTGTCTCTTCCCTTCTTTTTCCTACCAGTAACCATATTTCATATCCAAAATTCATGATGATGCATTCACCAACACCATACCTCCAACCCCATACGAGTATCTTCCGTAACCAATTCGAACATAACTCAGACAATCCAGTGTATGCACTGGCATACAGAAAACATTAGTTATATATTTTAATTAACATTTCAGGCGGCGGAAAATGAAGTAAAAAAAATGGGAAATACCTGGTCGAAACCGAAAGGCCGAAATAAATTCGTCCACTTTATCACTGTATTAATCTGGAATGGAGGCACCGAGAAATTTACATCTGGGACGTATTTTTCAAGGCACGCTTGTCATCCTCCATTACGGATGTAAATTAACGGTGGATTTTTAAGGTAGAAACCATTATAAATTACGATTCCGGGGGGGTTGGTCTTCCATTTTTATTTCGCCGCGGTGCGTTCGTAATTAAGGGGTGGCGGCCAGGTAAGGAAGGAGGAAAACACAAGGAGGGCATGCCCACGGGTGGAATGGCCCGAAATTAAAAATGGATTAAATATGATGGTGAAGTTTTTCTACGCGCCGTCTTAATTACGTAGAGGTAATTTAATTTAATATTTTAATTAAAGCCGAATGTTCTAGGGGAATATATTTATTTTTTACACCTGCTATGTTTAGTATTATAAATAATATGAAAACTACCATTTTTTTTCTGCGTATCGCAGAATATAGGTATATATTATATAATTTTTAGTGGTAAAAAACATAGTAAGTGCGTTAGTTTAGTGTTTATCGTTAATTACCATGTAGTAACGGTCGCCACCATCCTTATGAACAATATTTTATTTTTCTTAGAAGCAGAAATTGTCTAGAAAAAGTGTATAATAATAGTTAAATCCTCACTAAAATTAATTTCATCGATACACGCCCAATTTATAATTAATTTACCGTATTAACTAGAGATATTAAAACATCTGCCTTAGATGTGCTGCAGATGGGCACTAATTTGATAAGAAACAAAACTCCCTTTGGCACCTCCAGCCACACCAGCGATAAAAACTAATTACATTTTTTGTTGTGTGTTCAATTTCCCATTTAAAACCTCACTTTTGTGAAATACACCGAATAATTAATGACCGCGCTGTGTTACTGTAAGCGATTATTTGGAGAAAGCAATTAGATTTCCCGAGCGTAATTACAAAATAAATACAATTTGTCATAGGAGTTAGAGGCAGACACCTCGAGGTTCAGGTTCATTACATCGGGCACGTAGAGCATTCCTAATTTATTTACAGAAAATTACCTCCTACCTCGTAAACATTGATTTATGTCATAATTGCCGACACCTGCTTTCTGAAATCGATATTGGTTTTAGGTGCACACGCCCAGCCATAAAAATATTCCCATTTCAAATCACCACAGGGAAAATAATTTAATGTATTTTCAATATAGCAAAAATAATTATTAAATTAACTTAAGTTTTATTATTTACGATCAATACGCTGGAAATTATGGTTATTAAATAGAAACGTCACTTGGTTTATGGGGAAAGGAAGTTTTGCATAAGTTCCTCTTTCACATGACAATGAGTCGTAAACTCGATCTAGAAAAAAAAACTAATGCTATTCATTAAGCAACAATACTAGGTGAGGAATAATGGTAACATCAATTGTGTTCTTGTGTTCGTATGCATTTATGCATCTACACGCGCACCTTATGAGAGGTGCCTTTTTTGGAATAATAATCCATTATGTTTATTCTATTCTCTTGGACCGCATAGGTTTTTTCTTAGAGGCTTTATCAGATGATTTTAATTGCATATGTGTTCCTCTATTATAGTTCAATACATAATCTGAAGACATAAACGTTAAAATAACTCGGGTGAAAACATAGTACGTTGTACAGATATAATAATATAATAATAATTTTCATAATCAAATTTATTACATAATCTTAAAGTATGACTTCTTTTTAATGTATCCTATTTTTTGTCTTTATCGATAACAGAGGGTTTGGTCTTATCAATGTACTATCACTTTTTAATTTGAATCAAAAAACAAGTTATAGTACCAATCAATTTTTTAAATTATAGATTATTTCTTGAAAATTGACAAAAGTTTTTTTTTAATTTCTGTTATTTTAAAAAAACAAAACAGATAAAATTTGCTTAGTAGAGTTGGTATTTAATAAAAAAATTGATTAATAATTTCTTCAAGATTATCATTATTACATTAAACAATTTCACAAATAAGAAAAAAAAAATGGCATTAAAAAAGCACAGCTAAAAATTTAATTTACCAACCAAAAAGAAACAGGTTAAAATCGTTATTTTTTTAAAAAGGTAACAAATGAACATCTGACCTGAAATAAAAACACTTCTTCAGAAAATTATAGTTTAAAGGAGTTGATACGAAAAAAAAACACAATTGAATTTTGTTAAATACAACAGTTATAAACTTTATAAAAATATACCAGTGAAAAAAGTGATTTAAAAATGATTTATTAAAGGTTAAAATAAGTATTTTCTTGAACAAAAAGAAGAACAAAAAAAACAATTGAAAGTCTGTTAATCAAATGAAATTTTCTAAAAAAAATACAATTATAAACTGTTGAAATTTTAACAATTGTATTTTATCTTAAACAGTTTAAAACTTTTAGAATAAGAAAACAATTGAAATTTTCTTTTTAAACTTACTTTATAAAACCAGTTAGAAAAGACTTACAAAGAAAATTTTCAAATAAAAAATTGATTCAAAAAGCACAACTAATATTACAGAAAGAAAAAATTGGTAATAAAATAATGTTAAAATCATTATTTTCTAAATAAAACGTTGCAATTTTACCAAATACAATTGAAAATTAGCTGATAAACGACATTTACTAAGAAAACAAAGTTAAAAACAGTTGAAATTAAAAAAAAAAACAATAAAATTATATTTCAAATAACAATTCTAAACTTTATAAAAATTACACATTAGTTTAATGTTTAAAACAGTACAAGAAATTTAAGAAAAACTAAAATAAATAAAATAAGAAATAATAGTTAAAAACTTTTTTGAATTTTACGAAGAATAAAAAAAATCAATTGAAAATTAGTTGAAAGTATAAAAGAAATTTTTAGATCAATAGATTCTTATGATAAAATATAAATTATATAAATGCAAAAATTAAAAATTCGAGGTTAGATTGTTTTTCAGTTTTTCAGCTATAACTTTCTCATTAATAATAAATTAAAAAAATTTCTACAACGAACTAAAGAATTTTAATACATTTTATTATCTCTCATTAATGTTTAAATTTAAAAAAAATCATGCACCAATGAATTCCAAAAATCAAATTTATTTAAATCAACTCAAATTCGAACTTTATTTGTTTTTCAGTTAGTGAATTTTAAAATTTGTTTTCAGAAATTTTCAAAACATTCTTAATTAAAAATTCAAATTCTTAGTTTAAGTTTGTTTTTTTTTTTTAGTTTATTTAACCTAGCGTACTCTTGACCTACGCCAATATACTATGCGTTGACCTAGCGCCTATTTTCCCCCATAAACTCCAGCGTACTCTTGACCTACCTCAACGTATAATTTGTTCGGACGGGTCAAGAATACGAGAGAGGCCATTGCTTTGTTTGTTGGGGTAGGTCAAGAGTACGATATAGTAAGTAATAATCAAGTTTATAAGGTTAAGTCAATATTGCGTTTATTATTATAGTTTTTAATGTAACGATTATTACAATATCTAAAAAAAAAACTAACGGTAGAACAGTTGACATTGGCAAAGCGCTTAAATATTTGAATGTCTCGACAATAAACAAATTTAAAGTTAAAAATTTGAAATTTCCCAAAAATAAATATTTACTTAAAAAAAGTAATTTTTTTCTATAAAAAAACCAATTACATTTTTTAACGAATTTTATAGAAAATTTAAAATACATTTGTTAAATTGATTTAAATTGAAATTTTCCAAAAAGTCAATTAACATTTCCTTAGAAAAAGTAGTTACATTTTTTAAGATAATGAAAAATGAATTAAAAAAATTGAAATTTACTAAGAAAAAAAGGTTCTTTAAATATGTTATTATATTTTGTCAAAAATAAAAACGAAAATCGGTTGCAAAAAAATACACAACAATTAAATTTTAAAAATTTATCAAAAACAAGCGAAAGTAATTGAAAGTCAGTAGCAAAGATGACACCTGCTATATAAAAAAGTTGACAATAAAAAACAATTGAATGTCCAACTTTTACCAAACACAAAATTTAAAATTTGAAAGTCAATTGAAAGGATGATTGGCATGTTAGTAACTCTTTTTGATACAATATTTTGATGTAATATTATTAACCCTTAGGGTTAGGTGGTTGCAAAATTGTCCCACCTTTTTGTTATTAAAAGATGCATGGTGGGACAATTTTCATACATCATCAGACGCGTCAAATGTCATATAATTAACCATTGTATTATATGACATTTGACGCGTCTGAAGTGGTATGAAAATTGTCCCACCATGCATCTTTTGATAACAAAAAGGTGGGACAATTTTGCAAATACATCTTTTTCAATTATCGAAATCATGTGCTTTAAAGGGTTAAATGATTTTTTGATCAGTTTTAACTGTTTTTTTGTTACTATATTACTTTTGTTTTTATTTGTAAAAATTTAACTGGTCATCATAGTACTTTCCCTATATTATTTTCGAAAACTAAGAGGGAAAGTAAAAAGATGTAGAATCCATCAACAATTAATAATTAAAGTTATCATGTATGTATAGGGTGGGTTAGAGGCCCTCCAATCAGTAAAACAAAAGCAAGGGTTTTAATTAAAAGTTGCAAAACGTAAATAAACATAACATTATTGCAAATTTTAATAGATTTATTTAAACAAATTTTTGAAATTAGTTTTTATGATGTTTTACTGATTGGAGGGTGGGATAGAGGCCACCCACCCACACTACATATACATATAAACTTTAATTCTTTATATACAATATTTTCTTAAATAAACTTTCATTGTTTTTTTTTGTTTTCTTATTGTATAAAAAATATTTTTGATACATATAATATGATATAATAATCATTTTAGAGAATAATTAAATATTTGTTTATGAAGGCTCTTACGTCGTGATACATTATTTTATAATTTCAATAAAATTTTTATTAACGTAATAATTTTATTAGAATAATGAAATAATGAATACATGAAAATTTTATGAACTATGCAACAAATCTTGTTTTATTTGAACACTCTCCTTTTTAGACTTTTACCTGACTATTTCTTCCAGTTTACATGAATTTACCTTGAGGGTTCTACAGTTTCCATCCCTTATTATTTTTAAGAATTTCCTTTTTCTGTTTATTCTTATTAAAATTTGCTATAATCTTATTTTCAAGAAAATTTCAATAATTCCTTCTAGAATTTTCTGTCATTTCTTGTTTTAATTTTGCAACAGTTGATACTTAACCAAAAATTTCTAGCAGTTTCTCAATTAGAATGCAAAGTTGTTTTTTGAGGATCTAGCACTTTCTAGCAGCTTGTCTTCTGATTTGAAAAATTTTATAAGGGGTTTTTGACAATTTCTTTTATAAGTTAATTTATTTTTTAGAATCTCTTTTAAACAATTCTTTTTCTCAGCAGTTTCTTTACCAGATCCCAAAAGTTCTTGTTTAATTAAAATTTTACACCTGATATGCAGTGATTTTTTTTTTAAGGATTTCTTTTTAGCAATTTCTCTTCCTAATTACAACACGATTTATTTTTCGGATTATTAAATTTTTCTTTTGCCTAATGCTATCGAGCTTCTCTTAGGAAATCCTAATAATTTTCAAAAAATCAAGATCCCTAGATTTTTTTTCAACAGTTCTAAAATTTACAGCAAATTCTCTTACAAATTTTTCAAATTATGAACCGTTTTTTTTTCACTTTTCGACTATTTTCCATCAATGTTTGCTTTATTTTATCAGAATTTCCAACAGTTACGTCTTCAAATTTCTAAAATGTTCTATAAACTTTTCTTCTAAATAAAATAAATACTTTGGGAGTTCTACAATTTTTATGAACCTTATTTCATTATTTTATTAATTTCAACATTTGTTGTTGTTAATTCTTACCAAAATCGATATTTATAGATTATTTCACTAAAAATTGATTTACATTATTTTTAAGTTCAATTTTTCTATCAGATTTCTAAAATTAAACATGATTTTTGATATTTAAACTTCGTTCTTTCAGACTTTTGCGTTTACAAATTTCTTTTTTCATGCTGAATTTTCTAGCAGTTTATTTTCTAAATTTCCAGAGATTTCTGGGAGGAATTTTTCAACGATTTTTTTTCCGATTAACTATCTTAGCCAGTATGCAACTATGCTAATTAATGTACGGTTAATTAGGATAGGTCAGGATAAAGTTAGGTCAATATACTGAGTGTTGTGGTAGGTCAAAAATACGCTCCACTAAGTTTTTATTTGATTTTGTTCAATTTTTTATTGTATGGAAAATATTTTTTAAATATTTATAACACATAAAATCACTGTAAATAATCATTTATGAGAACAATTAAATTATTAATGCAAAAATAGTAATAGCTACTTCATTATTAAGGTTTTTAACATTTCTGTGAATTCACCTTTACATCCAGAACATCTCTATGTGTAGCTGGTTCTAGGAACTTTATCAGAAAGCCGTGCTTCAGATATTTAAGACTATTTTTTTTTCTTTTTCACTTAGTTGTAGTTCTAGCATTGTCGAATAGAACACACTTAATTGGTCTATTATTTTATTTTGATCCTTGATTCTTTTACATTTAGTTTGTACATAATTTTGTATAATCACTCAGTTCCAACCTATGTGTATCGTGTGAAGAGCAGTCAACAAAAATTAGCGTGTTGACGTTGAATCAGCCGTTCAAGGCATGTCTCTACTAAAATCACGGAATTTTATGCTTGTGAATAAACGTGATTCAAAAGGTTTATCCAACGTCAATTTTTGTTGATTTTAATGAGATCTAGTGTATACATAGGTGAGATTTAGTCATTCTTCAAGGGTATCCCATATCAATTTATTTATTGTTGATATTGATAGAGTCACAACTTATATTTGGATAGGTGGCATGACAGTACCAGAAGAAGGGCAGAAACAGATTAGAAATGATCATTTAGCGAAAGGAAGAGAAACCACCTTTCTCAGATAAAAACAAAAGGATTATATATGAGGAATCGACCTTGATCTTATCTAGAAATACAAAGAATGTAAAGATAAGCCCAGGAAACAAATTGACAAAAACTTTATAGAAGATTGATCTAAAAACAACTGAAAGTTCCAAGGAAACGTACAAATATAGGGAAAGTCTTAGGTTGCTCTGATCTATCCAACCAATTTTTTTTGATGAGATTTGTAAGTTAGCAGATAGGTTAACATAGGGTGCTATTGAGGTGTGTTAGCCTCTCTTGATCTAAAAGATCTATTGTTCTAAGTTAGCACATTAGAAATTATCATGACATATTTTAAAGGGAATCGGTACTAAAACAAGTACTTTATTTAAAAATTAAGTACATGTGAGAAGGTAAATCCTCAGTCACTTACCATGATAATGCTTAAGGCCAAAATAAGTACCTCTTATTAAGAGCAGTGCAGAAACACTCATGTAACAATCGGATTTGACTGACGAAAACCACAATAGGTAATAAACCGCAAAAACTATTTCTTAATAAAAGTATTATTGTAATATGCTGGTGTATTTTTGCCATTAAACTGTAGGAGAAATAAGAAGGAACAAATCAGAGGCCAATGAGAATAAAATTATAAAACTAAAGTATACATATATTGCGATAACCTCCTGAAAATTAAAAAGATCACGTAGAAAAATTTGTGTCTGAGATTAGATAGCCCGAATATTGAATAAAAACCCTGAAGAAAATAGTTCGCCAACTCAGCTTTAATAATAAAGCAAAGATTTCCTCCTAAAACTAGAGATGACAAAAACCCTAAAGAAGTGGTGCATGGCTAAAACAATCATTTTAAAACTCCCTATTTTTCAGATTATTAAAATTTCCTCTTGCCTAATGCTATCGAGCTTCTCTTAAGAAATCCTAAAAAAAATCAAAAAACCAAGATCTCTAGATATGTTTTCAACGGTTTTAAAATTTACAGCAAATTCTCTTACAAATATTTCAAATGATAAGCAGTTATTTTCATTTTTCGACAATTTTCCATCAATATTTGCTATTTTTATCAGAATATCCAACAGTTATCTCTTCAGATTTCTAAAATGTTCTAAACTTTTCTTCTAAATTGCGTAAATTTACTTTGGGAGTTCTACAATTTTTATGAACCTTATTTCATTATTTTATTAATTTCAACATTTGTTTTTCTTAAATCTTAGCAAAATGTATATTTCTGGATTATTTCTATTTCTAAAATTAATCATGATTATTGTTTTTCAAATTACGTAAGCTTTCTTTCGTACCTTCAGACTTTTACATTTACAAATTTCTTTTTTTCATTTTCGACAATTTTCCAGGATTCTAAAAGTAAGCTATCTTCTTTCTAATCATTTCTTGTGTTATATTATTTTATTTTATTTTAATTGAAACTTTTTACCATTTTCTTTCAAAATGTAGATATTTTCTTCGTGGGCTTTATAATAATCTAGGAACTACTTTTCAAAACTGCGAGAATTTACTTCGATTATTCATAAAGTGAATGGTGCAAAAAATCAAATCCAAGTTATACAAAATAATGAAGTAGCATTTAGCAATTTCTCTTGCAGATTTTTAAAAATTTTTCAACTATTTTCTAGGATTCTAAAATTAAGTTATCTTCTTCAGCCGTTAAATAGACGAGGCCGTTACTTGTTGAAACTCCGTTATAATAACTTAATAAAACACTGGTACAGCGTGAGGTTTCAAAAATTAATTTATTGTACTACGACAATTATATAGTCACACTGTGGCATCATCATTCATCTGATGATCTGTTCAATCAATCAATCAATCAATTTATTCGTGTTAGTAAATTTGAATAAAATATACATCATTAATTATAAAAATACCTTACATAAATACACATTTTAATATAAAAAAATTACAAAAGAAGTAAAAGTAAAATTATAAAATTATAAAAATGACACAAATATTAAAAAGGAACATGTCAAGTTATAATAAAATCTTATAAAATAAAACAATTTAAAATCATGCGTTATACAATAATAGAACCAATCACAAAACATGAAAATAAATTACAGAATAAAATAAATGCGAGATAATATAAACTTAAAATCTAAATGTATGCGCATTAAACCAATGTAATGCTTTAGACTTGATACAGGTCTGTAATTGTTACAATCTTTTTTGTCACCTTTTTTGAACATAGTAGAAAATTCAAAAACATTAGGGAACACACCATTTAAAAAACATAAATTAAATAAATTTGACAGGCATGTAGCCACTTCATATGTTATAATTTTTAACATACTAGAATCTAATCCAAAAGAATCTTTGGTTCGATTCTTTTTTAATCTTCTGATCGCCTGTTGAACTTCAATAGGATCAGTTGGGATAAAGAAAAAAGAATCAACGAAGCCAGTGGTATTCGGATGCTTTAAAGGGGGTGTATTAGGAATATTTTCTATTATATCGGCCGTAATGTTAATAAAGAATTGTTAAGAGTAGATGGTGATATGGGTATTGATGCTCTTAGTTTGGAAGTGCCTCTTTCGGTATTTATTAGATGCCAAGCTGCTTTAGACTTATTCTCGGATCTGTCGATGAAGTTATTATAGCTCATTTTTTTTGAGTTGTCTAAATTTAACTTATATTCTTGCCTGAAAGTCATATATAATCGTTTTGACTCGGGTGTATTAGTCATTTTATAATAATCATAGATCAGATCCAAGTTATCCCGTAATTTTCTGAGGTCAGATGTGAACCATTTTAAACTGGTATTTTTTTAATTCTCATATGATTCTTTAGTGTTGAAATATTCTGCGGCTTTATATTACATTACTGATATTTTCAGAGATCATTATTGGTTCTATTCTCAAATAGTTGATAACAAGTTCATAATTAGTTTTTACAATTTTAATTGTATTTCTTTGATTAATATTGTTTATATTAATATTAACTCATACATTGTGCGAGATGGTCTGATATATGAGGATTTACTACCTTAGTTACATAATCACTAATGTTAGTTAAAATATTATCTATACAACTCTCCGAGTACTGAGAGATACGTGTTTTTTCTGTTATTGTTAAATTCACTCCATATGAAAGAAACAACTCGATTACCATTTCTTGAATAATAGACCTCTTATCAAAATGAATATTGAAGTCACCGCTTATAAAAAGTGATGTCAATGAAGGAAGGTTTAGACATTATTAAATTAAGTAATTCACAAAATTTGTTAAAAAATACATCAATATTTCCGATAGGTGATCTATACAAACAAATAATTATTATTTTAGCTGCTACTAATGAAATGGCACAAAATTCCGCATCCTTATCACTACTACGAAAGGATGTTGTATATAAGGATTATTAAGTGGCGTGGGATATTTAAAAGGAAGAATTTATAAAAGAGGCCAATATGCCAAACCAAAAAGCTTTTTGAAAATCTAGGAAAAAAATATTGATTTATGACCTTTAAGATGATTTGTTTCTATATTAGAATTACCTTTTTATTTTATTAAGTTTTTTCTTTGTAAGCACACTACCTATTTTTTTCTTTTTTGTCCAGCTGTTTTTATAATATCTAGTAAAATAACATTTTTTGTGTATTTATTGTAATAGTACAAACAATTATTATTTAGTTTGAAGTTTACAATTTCAACAATTCTTGCTAAAAATTCAATTAGCTACAGAAAATTAATATTTTTTTTGCTATGATAGTTTTAAAATTTTTCGTTTTTTTAGAGAATTCTTAACGGTATAAGTATATTCTTTGTTTTTTGGGAAAACTTTCAACTGTTTTGGTGAAATATAAAGTAATTTTAAACGCATTTATTTTGTTTAAAATTATTTCTTGCAAAGCTGATTATCACTATTTTTAAATACGTTTCCATTGTATTTTTTTTCTGTGTAAATTGTTTTTTAATTAATCTCCACCTGTATTAAAACAATTTTTAAAAATTAAATTTTATTCTTTTCTGCATTTTTTAATTAAATTTTAATGGTTTCTTCTTTGACTATTTTTTTAAATTGATTTTTAGAAAGTTGAATTTTTCAACAGCCTTAAAAATGTATTTAATTAATTGCTCAATTAATCCGTGGTTAAACATATTTGAAAAATCTTGATTAGAAATTAAAAACACTTGGTTTGTTTCACAGAATATTTATTATTTTTTCTCATTACTCCTTGATAATGACATTTTGTCGAAACTAGTCGGAGAAAAAATAATAAATATTCTGTGAAACAAACCAAGTGTTTTTAATTTCTAATCAAGCCTTAAAAATGTTTAAATAATTTTTTTGTCAATTTTAAATTGTTTTTTTTTGCAAATATAAAAATTATTTTAACAAATTTTTAATTCAATTGTTTCTTCTAATCACAATGACCAAATGTTTTAATTGTTTCTACAATATTTTTTATTTTCAAATAAATTTTAGGCAGATTTTAATTTAAAATTGAATATTTTATGTATAATTTTATCTGCTTAAAGCGAAGCTCATTTTCATTGCATCAACCCTTAAATATGGTTAATATTTTTAATTTAATTTTTTTGCAAAGTACAAACTATTTTTAAATAAGTTTAAGTATTTTTTTGTGCACACTGTTTAAATTTTAAATCAAAAACAAAACATTCATTTTTTTTGTAAATGTAAATTAACAATTAATTTTTTTAATTTGAACTGTTTTTTCTTTGAAAAATGAAAAATTGATTTTTAGCAGACTTAAAATACATGAAATTTTCAAATTAATTGTATTTTTTTTCTTTTCTTTCCAATTTCCAAATGTTTTTTGTCAAGTGCGTAACCGATTTTTTTAATATTAATTTCAAAAATATTTCAAAGTCATTTTTGTTGGTAGTCTTTTTTCAATAATATTACTACAGAGTTTCCTTTATCTGCTTTTTTGACTATTAGGTCTTGTTTTTAACTGTTTTCTTTATATTTTTAACTGTTTTATCTATGAGCTAGGCACTGAAGGTGTTTGTTTTATAATTTTAGAGATTTTTGATTTTTCGAAATGTGAATTTGGACAATCTTTGAGTGCAATTTCTGATTCGACAATTAAATGTTCTTTAAAAGATGTAACATGATATAACACAGTATAATAAATTAAGAACCTAATATTAAACAACAAAATATAATTAACAGAAAAAAAAAATAAAAGAAAACCAAGAGATCCTACGATACCATTAGCCTGGGATAGGAACAACGCCCGCAAATCCCAAGGTGAAGACACAGGGAAGAAAATCTGAAAGGAGCAGAAAATAACATTACATTGTATCTAACATTAATATGGGGTGAAAATTTAGGACCTGATTCTAGAAACGATACTTCTTTTTCATTAAAATTAATATTGGTCTTGTTAATAATTCTAGGATGAAAGTCTAGGGCTGGGGATGACGGTCTTACTCTTTGTTGGGCTCTTAGGTTCTCTAGCTTCTTTTTTTTTTTGTTGAATTTGGTTCTCGTTTATCACGTGGTGAAACATTTTTTAATAGTAAGGGTTGTTTATCGAAAGGCACTTAGTTGGTTTCACAATTTTTATGATTTATTCCGACTAGTTTCGATTTTTACATCATTATCTAGGAACACCATTCCTAGATAATGATGTAAAAATCGAAACTAGTCGGAATAAATCGTAAAAATTGTGAAACCAACCAAGTGCCTTTCTATAAACAACCCTTACTCTCTAGCTTCTTCTTCTGTCTTTTTGATATGCGAATCGGCCTACTTTTCCTCGAACGTAGTCATCGAAAAGATTGAATTCGATAGGGTGGAGATCTTGATGTATGTTAACGTTATGTCCCTCCGCTTAAACCAAAACTTGGCTTCTTCTTTCACCTACGTCTTTTGGGCTTTTTGTATTGTTTTCATTGCTGCCGTGAATTTTGATTTAGTGGAAGTTGTTCAAATTTCGGGATGACGTTCAGTTGTAGGCATTGTTGGTTAAATCTTGCGTTTAGAGTTGCGTGTTGTTTTTTAATTCGTAATTTGAGATAAGTTTTCGCCTTTTCTTCTACACTAACGTTGATTAAATATTTGATAGTATAGGCGTTTACTTCGTGGTACATCTTGCATGATTTTTAAATGAGACTCAATAATTTTGTTTTACCACTATATTTTAAACAATTACAGTGAAAAGTGTTCAACATCCTCTTGGAGTAAAAGAGTTGTATTGCTAACACATGCTTCAACTGCAAGCAGTCTCACTGAATCCTGTTAATTCTTGGCCAAATTAACAAATATTAGTATGAGATAAGATTTTAGGTATTCGAGCTCAACCACTTGTCCTGATTCTCCTAGTTTTGAAGCAGCCATTCGACGAACCATCGGGGTGCTATTCTGATACAGATCTGAAGTGAGTCCTCAGATCGGCTTGAAGAACCGGATACACTCTTGGATAGCAAACTGCAAATAATCCACATTCTGATGTCTTAGTCGTAAACCAATAATCCGCAAGACTGACAATTAATGGTACAGAATGTGTCTCAAGATTTACGGGGTTGTGTTTGTTGTGCCACGACTCGTAAAGATTTAACGGCTAAATAACGCAAATCTAAAGCAATAGTCGATAACTTTTTGACAGAATTTAACCGCAATTGTCCGTCTTTATTTTTGTGTTCGTCGATGAGTACGGCAATGGACACAGTAAAATACACACAGTTATATTTCTTACTTCACTATTTTATTTAATCACTAAGTGTACATTTCGAACACTATGTGTCTTTTATAATTAGTTAACTGTTGTTTACAAAATTTTTGGTAACACATATATATATACAGTGCGGATTAGCGGAAAACCGAAAAGCAATAAACTTGATTAGTACCTGAGAGCTTAAATGCGGCTGGAGATAATACTGGGAACTACAAAAGAAGCGTTAATTACAATTTCTAGAATTAGTTTTACCTGAAATCAGAATTAAATCTAACAGTAGATTATTTAGAGGGCTCAGATCGAAATTAAGAAGTTTATACATATGTTTTTTCATTTCTATTGCTTCTAATGCGTTTAAGTTGAAAGAATTAGACTGTTTTAATAATTTTACATTTTTAATATTATAATTATGCCCTGTTTGTAAAATATGATGCGCAAACGCTGATTTATCAGGATTCATGTTTCTAATATGATAACAATGTTCTTTAAACCTAACATTAACATTTCTTTGGGTTTGTCCGATGTACATTTTTTCGCAATTTGAACAATTTAAAGAGTAAATGCCAGAGTTAAGGACAGGGTCTTGTTTGCTAAACGTATTACCTAGGAATTTATTAAGTTTGGTATTAGAATAATATGCCGGAATGAAGCTGAATTTTTTAAGAATTTTATTTATGTGATGCAGGTGCGTGGATCATTTTAACATATGTGTGTTGATTTATTGAATTTGATATCGATTCTAATGTTGTAATTGACTGCATGTAATGTTTTTTCATGTGTTTGTTGATAAGTTTTTGTATTGTTTCTTGGTTGTATTTTAATGAGTCAGCTATTTTACGTATGAGGTTGAATTCAAGTTCTCGGTTTTGTTTGGTAATAGGGAGGTTGATGGCTCTGTATATCATACTGTTAAAGGCAGAGAGTTTATGTTTAGGTGGAGAAAATGAGCTTGAGTGAATATAGTTGTATGTATGAGTTGGTTTTCTGTGAATGTTGAATACCAATTTTCTGTCTTTTCTAATAACAAGTAAATCTAAAAAGGCAAGTTGTTTGTTGGATTCAACCTCATACGTAAATTTAATGCTGGGATAAAAACTGTTCAATTGAGATAAAAATTGAGAAATATTGAAGTCGTTTTTAATGATGGTGAAAATGTCATCCACGTACCTGATCCAAGTTTTTGAAAAATTGGGCAATTCTGTTTTAGCTCTATTTTCGAGATGATTTAGAAAAATTTCGGAAAGAAAGGGTGAAAGAGGGTTACCCATGGCAGTACCAAAGGTCTGTTTATAGAAATTACCATCAAATTCAAAAGTGTTTAAGTCCATTACCGTTTTTGTTAATTTAATGTTTGTATTGACTTTATCTATAGGTATGTTGTTTTCTATTAAAATGTGTTCAAGAATATTTAATGTGTCATCTATTGGTATGCTGGGAAACAGTGACTCAACATCGAATGACAGTAGTTGTTCATCTGGTGCTAATTCAACGTCTTCCAACATTTTTGTAAAGTCAAAAGAGTTTTTAACTGAAAAGCTATTGTGGATTTTAAGATTTTTAAATTCTTCAACTAACCATTTTGCTAATTTGTAGGTGGGTGAGTTTATATTCGAAACTATGGGCCTATATTTGTTCCCGGGTTTGTGTATTTTTGGGAGGCAATACAATCTAGATAACTTGGGATTCTTTAACTTGAGTGAATTGGCTGTTTTTTGTCTATTAAATTTGTTGACTCTTTTAAAGTGTTATTAATTTTACTGATGAAGGTGGCTAATGGATTTTTAGTTTGAAACCGGCCCCTATGGTTTCTAACATTTCTCTAACATCTCGAAAATAGTCTACTTTGTTAACAATAACTGTGGCATTACCTTTATCAGATTTAAGAAAAAATACGTCTTTGCTTTTCAATTTCTTTGCGGTTACTATTTCACTATTGTAATTTTTGCTCTGCTTCTTCGTTTTTGTCACATTTTGGAGGCATTCCTTCATTGCTATGCGAAATGCTGTGGTCTTGTCTTCTTCAACCGAAAGATTCGTTTGAAAATGATACGTAAATGTATTGAAACCATTGGTCACCATATAAATAAATAACTGTCATACAAAACAAAGTAATTATTGTGTTTAATTTGAAATTTCTCATTGTTTGGTTCTAACAATTTTTAACTTACTTTTAATCATTTATTTCTTTCTAATGCAATTTCCGCACTTCAAAATTCTCTTTATTTCTAATCAGATTTTGAGCAGTTTTCAATACAAAATACAATTGCTTTTTTTGTATTTTTTTTTAAATTATTAATTGTCACGAGTTAATTTCTTCTTCTGTCATAATAAATTAATTTAACCTAATGGTTAAAACAACTATGCATTAATCTAGTTTGTACTGATGATCATACAAAATCATTGCACTATCCAGCGTACTCTTGACCTACCTTAACACATAGTTTCTTAAGGCAGGTCAAGGCTACGCTAGTGTAATATATAGTTTATTGAGGTAGGTCAAGAGTACGCGGTAATATTTATTATTGGTAGGTTGCTTCAGTGAGCATCCAGGTAACTTACCTATAAATAATATTTCAGTTTATTTATATATTATTATAGTTGAAAAATTTAAAAATTAGATGTTAAGAAAAATTTATCAGTTAGTTGTTTTTAGTAACAAAAATTAAATAATACAATATATTCTCTATCTAATTAATTATACCTACTGTTTAATATTATCTATCTACGATCGTATATATTTATGTTTATGTTAGTCTCTAGCTTCCTTTCCAAAAAATACATATGAGTATACACAAATATATAGCAAAACGTACAAAATTTTAGATTTTGGAGTTCATGCAGCTGCGACGTTCTACTCTAACCCTTGATTTTGTCCATGACGCTTTCTTATCAATTTTCATGCAAACATGACTATTTAGAACACTTGTGTTGTTTTGTTAGCTTTTTATGACCCAGAAATATAAATTTTGATCAAATTTGTGCAACTTATTCACTGGTTGCTAAGCAAAGTTTTCGTCAATGCACTCTAGACAAAATAGATTTAATTTTATGAATTGAATAATTAGTAGCAATTAAAATGTCGTTTGCAAAATATTAGTCATATGAATTACTTCTTAGAAAATTGTTGCAGGATCGAAAATAAAATTTTGTAAAGCATACGTGTAAAAAGTTTCTTTATTGCACGAACTCGCACTGAAAATGCGAACGAGGAACAAACGTTTTTCAATGTTTACACCTGCATCTTGTAAACTAATAATTGTTCTGTACAGCTATTTAAAATGTTTACATCGTAAACAAAATGTATTTTGGCAAAATAAAAAGAAACTGTGGAGAAAGTGATTACAAGTTATTTTATATATAATAATTGTCCAACATAGAGACTTCATTTATTTGAAGAATGGTTTTGTGATGACGTGTATATTAATGAGCTTGACTATAATCTGAAATATACTAATAAAAGTCCTTTTTAAAATTAATTATGGAAATTAAATTCATCTGATTAGCAATGTTTTGACCTATAATTATTTATTTTTTAATGAAGAATTTTACACCGATGCAATATTTAAGTCTAGAAATGGTAATTAACTCTAAATAGAAACAACATTAGTTGCTGCAATTGATATTTAAAATTAATTGCCACAACATAACCGATTCATCAGATCACATACCATTTCATGGTAGAGGGTGTACCGCAAGGTTCTACACTTAGTCTATTTTCTATAAAAGAATATGCGACATATGCATAATTCTTTTATTCACGCTTACGTATTTTAATGGTGGCACTTAAATTACTTTTCATACTTCCGTATAAAAGATTTCTAAAATACTGTAAGTGAGTTAATTGGTACCATTTTAAAATTGGGAGCGAAATGGGGAATTTTCAGTTATTAATATCATTCTACCTGCTAAGACCATCCTCTCATTTAATCGATTATTTCCTGTCTTTATACGGACTTATAAATATTATTTTTTGTTATTTGTAAGTCTGTAATAGTAAAAAAAGAAGCAAACAGTTGATTGCATGAGAAAATGGTCTTAGCGTTGTTAATAATCTTAAGATTATTCTTATAGAAATCAGAAATATTTTATTGTGTTTAAAAATATACAAAAAGATACTGTTTTATGCAGCAATTATTAATATAAAAATATACATTTATGAATATGATAAGTATGTGCTACTTAAGAAGCGGATGTACTTACAAGATAGGAATTTATTCAAGGTTATTATTAAATAATTTACAGCGTCGCGTAATTATTTTTTTTTTGTTACAAGTAATGCTGGTTAACTTATTAGAGCAAATGAATAAAATAATAACACCTAATATAAACGTTCCTTACCTTTATGACTAAATGGTAATAATATGTGTTTAAATTGTACAAAAATCCAATCCAAAATATTTTAATTACGAATATTTATCTTTTTTTTATAATTCAGTAGCTTATCTCATATTTCTAACAAGATTATACTTCACTATGATCTAAATTACAAGGTATCCAAGCTGAGCTTCACGTAATAAAAAAAAATATATAAAGCAGAGTAGTCCCCGATGATTGCAATCATTACTAACGAGTTAGGTGTGAATTAATGAATTGGAAACGTTCGCGAAGCACGCAAGTGATGATAGTTTTTACGAAAGTGTTTCACGGTATAATAACCACAAGTAGTAGGACATGATTTCAGCGAAAATATATCATAAACGGCCATAAAATTGTTAATTTCGCGGCGATGTATTAAAATTATTGTCATTACCGCGAACAAGTTAAGCACGGTTTTTCACGGCTATAAAGGCCCATAAATAGTATAGAATTATGCGAGATAGAGTCGCGGAATGTTAGAGGGCCATTCTTCCCTTCTTCATCTTGTTTTTGCGCTGCGGCGTTTGAATACGTGTGTGTGTGTGTGTGAATAAAGAAGAGTCCGTTTTTGTGAGTTAGTGTGTCTAGGGGGCACGTGATTAGCGAACGGCATTAAGATTCAGATTAGATGCGGCTCGCCTGTGAAGAAGAAGATGAAGAAGAAGGCCAACAAAACCTAATAATATAATGCAACGGCGGATCACAAGCGCGGGCACAAGAAGAAACAACAACCAGTCCTGGCCAATCACACACGGACACAACTTGGGTGGTCCGCGTTTTGTTTTACTTGTTAGTTGTTACCAGTTCCCCAACACAGGAGACTCCTTTTATAAATCCTACACTCGCCGAATTGAACGCTATCTCCACGAGCTATCATCTCTCTTCATCTCACGGCTCGGATCCCACAATCTAATTATCTCTACACTTTACCTTTACCTGGCAGCGCCGAGCGGTAATTGAGCGAGTGCCCGAGAACGCCCAGACAACTTCGGGCTCTGGTACACAGATGGCTTTACTCTTACCAAAAACTGTTATTAACTGCTTTTTGCATAAAATTGAGGTACTTTATTGATGATTGCGGTCCGGCGTTCGAAACCGCAACTCTTTTGCAATGTACACAATCCCAACGATACTCAATTATAAGAGTATACCTTGCAATTGCAAGAAAATCAAAAAAATGTAATTAACTATTAAAAAAATACAATAGAAACTAATTGGTGACAATATAAATGTATATAGAGAGTGGGCTGCTGGCATCTTACTCAACCACCAACAACTAAAACATAAAAACACTTTTCATTTTGTTATACCATACTAGACATTAATTAGTAAAACAAAGTGAAAAATGTAATTATTTTTAATTAAAATCTACCAACAAGTAAACTCCGACAACATTCAAGAACTACTCAAAACAATTGATGTAAATTTTGTTGCATTTATTCACTAAAATGTGCTAAATTTATTATTTACCTTTAAATGGTTTTAATTTGACGTTCTTCCATTCATATTCAGATTTGATATTCTTTAAAACATACTTATTTTGTTCCAATAGATTTATAGGTTATAAAAATGTTTAGTAAAAAAAACATGCTGGAAAGTTTTTTTTTGTTTGTAATGAAGCTTTCCAAAAATAATGTCTTTAATGTTATTTTTCAGCATGTTTCCTTTATTTAAAAAAAATGGTTTAATCATATACAAGTTTTTATTTGTCATTTCCTTGTACCATTTCAAACTTATTCAAAAAAATCAAAACTCGAAAATAATTTGTTGATTGTATTTTCCAGCAAGATCTCTTCCAATCTGAAAAAAATTACTTTTAAGTTGAATGCTATAATCTTAAAAGAAAATTCTTGTAAATTGTTTTTTGCTGTCATAATTTTACAAACAAAATCTTAATTATTTTTCTATAATTTCCATCTTCTTTTACTGTAATTAACTAAATTAAATAATTTTGTAATGCTTACAGAGTTCTTCCAGATTTCTATTTTTTTAAACAGTTTTATTAATTTTCTCAGTATGTTTTTTTCAATTTTCTCGATATTTCTGGTGCTTTTCAGATACTTCTCTTTCAATTTGCAAGCAAAGTTCTTGCAACTTTTGAGGTTATAGAATTCTTTAATAATTCGTCATGATTCCCAGCATTTTTGTTTTTTAATAAAACTTTCCAAAAATAATGTGAATAATTTTTTTACAATTTTTTAGTGTGTTTCTTTTAAGGCTAAATTTTATTCATCATAACTTACTAAACAAATTTCTTCTTTTTTTCTCTTTTAAATATTGTTTGAATTGTTTGCAGCAAGGTTATTTTAAATTTCTAAAATTACCTAATGATTCTATTGATACTTTCTAAAATTTTCTTTACAAATTTTCAAAATTCTTCTTCTAAAATCTAATATTTTCTTCAAGTTAGAGAAAAGAAATTTGTACTTTTTCTAATTTTGAAGAATTTACTCGGCGTTTTTTTCTTCATTTAGGTTTACACAATTTTATGTCAGTTTATCCATTTATCCACTATTTTCCTTCAGATATCTATATATATTGACAATCATTTTTCTTACCAAGAATTATTTAAAAAATCCTATTTCTAGATTTTTTTATGTGTGTAACACCTTTTTGTGATAGATGGTCTTCTTTCTCAACTTGCAATTTTTCTTACCAAGAATTATTTAAAAAAATCCTGTAAGACTTCTAGAATTCTTAATGTTTGTAACTACGTTTTTATGGTAGATGATTTTCTTTCTAAACTTGGGAAGGAAAAATATACATTGTCACTTTTAAATCAGATTCCTCTACAGATAGTTACTTAATAAACTTTTTTGATGTTATTAAGAGACTTAAAACTATGATCGAGACAAAAGTAACAACATTGAACATGACAAGTGTTTTTGTTCACCAACATTAAATCAAAAGGGTGTTGATAATATCGATTTTATTATACAATTCAGTTTTTGTTTTCTATTTTCTGTCATCTGTCTTTTGCCATATGACTTGTGTCTTACGTCTCTTGGTTTCTGTCTTCTGTCTTTTATCTTCTGTCTTCTGTCATCTTAGTACTGTCATTTATCATCTGTCATCTGTCTTCTGTTTGCCATCAGTTGTCATTTATCATCTCTTCTCTGTTACCTTTTTTTGCCATCTGTCTTCTGTCTTCTATCCCCTACCATCTGTTTTCTACCACATGCCTTCTGACTTCTGTCACAAATCTCTAAAACACTACTCCAGAAGTAACGATCTCCATTGACTTTACTGCGGATGCATTTTGGGGAAACTCAAGGTCAAGTCATTTATCTTCTGTCTTCTGTCATCTTTGTACTGTCCTCTATCATCTGTCATCTGCTGTCTGTCATCTGTCTCCTGTTTTCCATCAGTTGTCATTTATCATCTCTTCTCTGTTACCTTTTTTGCCATCTGTCTTCTGTCTTCTATCCCCTACCATCTGTTTTCTACCACATGCCTTCTGACTTCTGTCACAAGTCTCTAAAACAGTACTCCAGAAGTAACGATCTCCATTGACTTTAGTGCGGATGCATTTTGGGGAAAATCAAGGTCAAGTCATTTATCTTCTGTCTTCTGTCATCTTTGTACTATCCTCTATCATCTGTCATCTGCTATCTGTCATCTGTCTTATATTTTCCATCAGTTGTCATTTATCATCTCTTCTCTGTTACCTTTTTTGCCATCTGTCTTCTGTCTTCTATCCCCTACCATCTGTTTTCTACCACATGCCTTCTGACTTCTGTCACAAATCTCTAAAACACTACTCCAGAAGTAACGATCTCCATTGACTTTACTGCGGATGCATTTTGGGGAAAATCAAGGTCAAGTCATTTATCTTCTGTCTTCTGTCATCTTTGTACTGTCCTCTATAATCTGTCATCTGTCTTATGTTTTCCATCAGTTGACATTTATCATCATTTCTCTGTTATCTTTTTTTGCCATCTGTCTTCTGTCTTCTATCCCCTACTATCTGATTTCTACCACATGCCTTCTGACTTCTTCTGTCACAAGTCTCTAAAACACTACTCCAGAAGTAACGATCTCCATTAACTTTACTGCTGATGCATTTTGGGGAAAGTCAAGGTCAAGTTATTGAAGAGCTGTGTTGAGAAAACGACAAGTGAAAGTGACTCTTCTTCCTAGGTTTTTGACAGGCCTTTATATGGTGGAGCACGCGAGGGTTGCTGACAAAACCGAAGGAATCGACTCCTAGTGGTGAGTGAATCCAGACGGATAAACTCAAGAAGGAAAAAGAGACGAAGTGGTACGTTATAAGCGATGTAACTTATCTTCCACCGGAAGCTACAAATAGCTAAGCTGCTGTAAAAGTAACGATCTCCAATGACTTTTCTGCAAAGGCATTTTGGGGAAGATTAAGGTCAAGTCATTGAAGCAAGATTAGAAGAACTATGTTGAGGAAAGAAAAAGTGAAAGTGACTCTTCTTCCTAAAATTTTGACAGGCCTTTTGATGGAGGAGCACGCGGAAGTTACTGACAAAACCGAGGGAATTGACTCCCTATTGATGAGTGGATCCAGACGGATTTATTAAAAAAAAATGTTTTAATTATTTGCACCAAGGTTAATTCAATCTTCTAAAGTTACCTAAACAATCTTTTGAAACTTTCTAATTTTTTTTTACAAATTTTCAAAATTCTTTTTCCAGATTTCTTATATTTTCTTCAAGTAAGAGAAAAGAAATTTGTACTTTTTCTAATTTGCAAGGATTTACTCGGCTTTTTTTTTCATTTAGATTTCTACAATTTTCTGTGAGTTTATCCATTTATCCATTCTTTTCCTCTAGATATCTAAATATGTTGACAATTTTTCTTACCATTAATTATTTTAAAAATCCTGTAATTTTTTATGTGTGTAACTCCTTTTTTATGATAGATGATTTTCTTTCTCAACTTGGGAAGGAAACATTTTGGGGAAGGTTAAGGTCTAGTCATTGAAGCAAGATTATAAGAACTATGTTGACGACAGAACAAGTGAAAGTGACCGTTCTTCCTACGATTTCGACAGGCCTTTAGATGGAGGAGCATGTGCAAGTTGCTGACAAAACCAAGGAAATCAACCCCTAGTGGTGAGTGAATTTAGACGGATGAAAGCAAGAAGGAAGAAGAAACGAAGTTGTACTGTTATAAGCGATGTAACTTATCTTCCACTGGAAGCTACAAACAGCTAAGCTGCTCCAGAAGTAACGATCTCCAATGCCTTTACTGCGAAGCATTTTGGGGAAGGTTAAGGTCAAGTCATTGAAGCAAGATTAGAAGAACTATTTTGACGAAAGAACAATTAAAAGTGACTCTTCTTCCTGAGATTTTGACTGGCCTTTAGATGGAGGAGCACGCGGAAGATGCTGACAAAACCGAGGGAATTGATGCCTTAGTGGTGAGTGAATCCATACGGATGAAGAAGAAACGAAGTGCTACAAGCGATGTAACTTATCTTCCACCGGAAGCTACAAACAGCTAAGCTGCTCCAGAAGTAACGATCTCCTATGACTTTACTATGAAGGCATTTTGGGGATGGTTAAGTCCAAGTCATTAAAGCAAGATTAAAAGAATTATGTTGACGAAAGAACAAGTAAAAGTGACCGTTCTTCCTAAGATTTTGACAGGCCTTTAGATAGAGGAGCACGCGGAAGTTGCTGACAAAACCAAGGGAATTAACCCCTAGTGGTAAGTGAATTCATACGGATAAAAGCAAAAAGGAAGAAGAAACGAAGTTGTACTTCTATAAGTGATGTATGTAACTTATCTTCCACTGGAAGCTACAAACAGTTAAGCTGCTCCAGAAGTGACGATCTCCAATGACTTTACTGCAAAGACATTTTGGAGATAGTTAAGGTCAAGTCATTGAAGTAAGCTAAGCTTGAATGACCAACTAGATCAACAACGAGATAATATTGTCGTTAAGCGGAAATGTTTCCGAGTAACCTAGTAAAATGTCAAGATTCATGGTTTGATCCTGAAGTTTTTATATTTTTAAAGATTCCGATGTGGTTCATATAAAAGTCCCTATAAACATATTGCCAATCTACCATATAGTTTATTTCGAGAGCTAGTTTGCTTATCAGTGATAACAAATATTGTTATTGTGTATACTGAGAGGAATCAAAATTTAAATCTTGAAGAAGTATCGTTTGCCAAAAAAACGAAGAGGGTAACGTGATCGAAGACGAGATAGTAGCCGACACCTTCAGGTAAGTTCTCAAAAAAAACACACTATACCTGAGGATATCCTGTCAGCAATGGAAGAGAATAATAAAAGTATCATTATTACGCGAGTATTCTCCAACTTTGACCTATTTAAGGGACCGATGAAAAAATTGCTTGGTCGGAGTGCACTGTTACAAGGAGTGCACAATTGCATAATTATAACAAACGATCTCCAGTGACTTTACTGTGGTGGCGATTTGGGGAAGGTCAAGGTCAAGTTATTGAAGTCAGGCTAGAGGACCTGTGTCGAGGAAATCACAACTGAAAGTGACTTTTCTTCCTAGGATTTCTACAGGTTTTTAGATGGGAAACAAAACCGGGGAAATCGACACCTGGTGATGATTGGACCCAGATAGACGAACGCAAAAACGAAGAAGAGAAAAAAGTAGTACCATATAAGCGATGTGATTTATCTTTTAATGGAAGCTACAAACAGCTAAGCTGGAATGATCAACTAGACCAATCACAATTCTATAATAGACGTTAACCGAGAATGCATGCGAGTAACCTGGTATAATGCCAAGGGCCATGGATCGCTCCTGAAGTTATTATATTTTTAAAGAGTCCCATGTTATTCAGATTAAAATTCCTATGAAGATATAGCCAATTTATAATTCGTTTCGCATCGCCCAATATAATTGGGTACAGAAGATATGACAAAGAGAAAGTTGATTTCCGTGTACGGTATCAGTCTGAACAGCAAATTAGTGTCTGGAGTCATTTGTCATGTTATAGTCGATTGCGTTTTGGTTCGAAGCTCCACATATATCGACCTTGATGAGCTTACAGAAAAAATTATGCTCTCTGACTTCCCATCAGCCTCGCCATTTGAACATCTAGATCATCGATGTGATCTTTCATTACAAAATAGGCGGCCGTCCTTGGCATATTGCCACACACATATTTATTTAATCTTGAAATCTTGCCCAAACACAAGCTAATAATTTTGTGAGATCAGTACCTAGTACCTCGTATATATAACCCTGTGAAAACTATTGGTGCCCAGTTTTGTTACAATTTTGCCGAAACATCACCTCTCGGTTTCTTCTCAATCTCCCCTTTCCTGCCAGTAGTTCCCTAAATTACTGGTTTACTTCAGTGATCAGTGTTTCATCTTGTAGTGGTGCTGGATCTGGGGTAAGAAGCGCAATGTCTAAAACTGTTTAATCGATCCAATAGATCGCAGTTGCTAATCGGTGTACTCTTTGGATAGTTCATTCAGTGGTCCAGAAATTTCTAAATGCTTTCCTTATTCCTCACGAGAAACACCCCTTAAAATACAACATTTAAACAACTTTTAACAAAAAACATAAATGGAAGGAAAATGACTGCAAAATGTTACAAATTTACAGCATTGATTAACAAGATTCTAAGCAGATTATTTACAAATATTTTGTTTGTTCCCAGTGACCCATCTTGATTCTTGCTGCACCGTCTGAATTGGCCGATAATAAAGAAATTCATAAAGTCTATTCCAACTGAAACCAATCAAAATTACTTGGTCGGAGTGCATAATTGCTACCAGGAGTACACCATTGCATAAGTATGGCAATTAATCCTGATGGGGTTCGAGTGTATGCACTGCTGGTGTCTGTAATATTAGATATAATCAATATGACTTGCAATAATGGGGGGGGGGTGTAAGTTACTGCCATTACTCGGGTTCTCTTCTTGGTTTTTTTGACAGAATTTCGTCCGGCACTCCAAGAAACACATAACAAGAGAAAAGAGAGCGATGCCTTAGAAAAGCAGCTCTATTAGTGTAAAGGCTTCTGAAGAAAGCTCACTAACTTTTCTACAAATTTCCAAGTAAATCTGAATCGCCCAGGACATCATGGCAATACCAAAAGGTAAATATTGATATACTGACTTCAGGTCAGTGATGCAAGCGGAGGAGACATTGTGGTGCCATGGATTCTTCAAGAGAGAACATTGACATATATTCACATATACACTTCTAACAATATATAAGCCAATCTAAATAATTGCACTGATCCCCAGGACTTTATAGCTACTGTTACTAGAAGATGAATAATAATATAATACTTTGCTTGAGTGATACGATCGAGGGAAGGGTTGCCATACTACGGATTCTGGAGGCAAGGACTTTGGCATAGCTTGAATTAAAACAGTAAATGTAATAATTTATGCTTCCCTCGATGACACACTGGACAAATCCGTAGATTAGCTTAATTTTTTTCTAGTGGGTGGTTCACCTAGGTCAGTGATTGTAGTAGATGGCCTATAGGAATAACCGACGATTGTCCTTAGGGTTGCCTTTAGAGACCATGGTAGCAGATTGCATATCTAAGCTCTGTTGTGAGAATAATCCACGGGTGGCCGCAGAGGAGAGTTTAGAGATTTTAGCAGATAAATCCCTATAGTAGAAAGCATACACGACTGACCGTAGGGGTAATATATGTGTGCAGATTATAAAAAATATTTGTAGCAGTGAACATATCAGTTGCGATACCAATCCAAAAGAAATATCTTTAATTTAACAACAAATTTTCTGTTTTTTAGATATGATTTAACATAATTATTGATATATCCTGGATGCATCTAATATGAAATTTAATTGAACCAACAAGCGTTTTGGATGTCAAAAAATTCTTCAAGTTCTTCATTGTTCCACAAAATTTATTATCGCATTTCCATATATTTAATATCTTGAAGCACCATAATGATATCTATATTCTAACTTTGTCGTGTTTAAACAGAATGTATGAATGATCAAAATTTACCTCACCCCGGATATTTCCCTTGCACTTTACGTCGGGGTTTTGATCGGCGCAGCGCAGAGACGCAGCTCGAAATTAATGAAATCGAGAAAATGCCAAAATGGTGCCAGGACAACTAAATTAAGCTCGATATTATTTTTTCATCACTGTTCGAAGACTGCCTTTTAATTTCCAGGAATAAAGAATTTCTAGAATTTCCTTTATAAAAGGAACAAAATACTGCATATTTGCTAAATTAAAAATACAAGAATTAATCTAGAAGCAACCAAGAGCCATCACTAATGTGTAGAAGGATATGGGTCGAGTGGAAGATCATTGAGAAGCAGTGAACATAATATTTTTATGATTTTATTTTATGTATATATTTATTTAAATGTTAGCAGGAATAACGAAGCTAATAAAGAATAAGAGTAACAAAAAAAAGAATAAATTACTCATCGTAAATTGATTTATAATTTTTCAAAATGTTCTCCATGAAGATTAATAGACTTTTGTATGCACTCGAACCAATTTTTGCTTTTCCAAAACATGCATTTTGAACGCATCAACCTCTTCTTCAAGTGCCAAAAAACGTTGACTTTGTAATTTATTTTTGATTTGCAGGAATAAAAAGAAGTCAATAGGAACCAAATAAGGGCTGTAGGGCGACTGATCCATCAATTTGAATTTTTCAGTTCACGAAAAGTCTCTTGTTTAAGCCGATGTGAAGTATTCGTATTGTCCTAGTGGAGCATGATATGCCTTCAGAGGTTCGTTTTTCTTATTTTTCGAAGATTCCTGACAAAAAAATGGTTGTGTATCATTTAGAATCGACAATCCGACATTGCATTAATTGTACAGTTGCTACGTGATCTGTTTTTCCAAAAACAAAACAGAAAATTTAGAATCCTGACAGTCAGTAGAATTTTTTTTTTTTAATTTAAATAATCTTATAGTGTGATATTAACAAAGTGAGTTTTACTTTATTTAAATATTCAAGATGTATCACGAAGTGAACGCCTCAACCCTTAATCAATTTTTTTTAATCTTTGGGATTTTTCAGATAATTCATATTTGTCTAAAGGAAAAACAAGAAAGATAAATTAACCGACAATTCGAAGATAAAATTTAAAAATATGTATTTAAAATGAATTATTTTCAACTCATTTCAAATATTCAACAAATGACAGATAACAAAGAAGTAGGTATATAGGAGACAAAGGATAGAGGACAGAGGGTAGTGGAGACAGGGCAGTCAGTGGATACAGAGGAAAGAAAACAGAGGACAGAGAGGAAAGAGGGCAGAGGACAGTGAACAGAAGACAGAGGAAATAGAAGTAATAAAGGAAACAGAGGAGACAAAGAAAACAGAGGAGAGAGGAGATAGAGACAGAAGTGATAGAGGAGACCGAGGAGACAAATGACAGATGATGAATAACACTTAACAGACAAAGGACAGACGATAGATGACGGAGGCCAGATGATAGAGGATAAAGAATAGAAGATAGAAGATAAAGAGGAAGAGGAGCAGAGGACAGAGGACACAGAACAGCAGACAGAGGAGACAGAAGTAGTAGAAAAGGCGGAGGAAACAACGAATCATTTTTAACTCATTTTAAATATGACAAATAATAATAATAATAATAATATTCTTTATTGGTGCTAACTTAACAAAATAATGTCTTACACAAGTCGTAGAATATGGCAAATAAAAGTATAGATCATAATAAGAACATCAAGGTAGTATGTAACAGCAGACATATTTAATAGGGTAAGGTCCTAATCAGTTATTTAAATATCACAGATATATATTTAAAATTTGGTGTATAAATAAAACCTAAAAAAAAAAGAAATATAAGACAGATTACAGTTTTAAAAATTGTGGTATACGTTATATTAAAATCAGATTATCACAGATATAAATATTAAAATTTGAAGTATAACTAAAAGTTTAAAACACACATAAAATAAACTAATACAGATTACAGTTTAAGATTTGGTATACAAAGTATATTCAAATAAAATCAATTACCACAGGTGTTGTTGCCAAGAACAAAATATTATAGGACAATGAGTAAATATATCTTATTTTGGGAGTTTTACTTCGTAAAGCTATCAATATACTCTTCAATTGAGTAGAAGGCATGCAATTGAAGGTAACTTTTGCACCAACTCTTGAATTTTTGAACATTCAAATTTTTGACATTGCTTGGTAAAACATTAAAAAACTTTATGCAAAAGTACCTCGTTCCGGTTTTGGCCTTTGATAAGCGAAACTGAGGGATTCGTAAATCATCCACTGCCCGGGTTTCATATGAGTGGAAAGCATTATTCGATAAATAATCCTTCATATTTCTCCTGATATACAGAAGACATTCCATTATGAAAAGGCATGGTACTGTCAGTATACCTAGAGTAATAAATTGTTGCCTACAATCATCCCTGTATTGAAGGCCAGCTAATACTCGAATTGCTTTTCTTTGAGCTCTGAATATATCTTGTAAAATTGCAGAATGACCCCATAGCAGTATGCCATAGTTGATATGTGAATGGATGTAAAAGTAGTAAGCCTTCTTCAATTGTTTAATATATAATGACCTTGACAGATTTCTCAAAATATAGACACCTCTCGTTATCTTATTTACAATCTCAATGCCGTGCGTTTCCCATGTTAATTGATTATTGATAGTGAAACCAAGAAGTTTAATTGATGATTTTTCGGTCGATTCCGATCGTTTTAGTGAAAATACTTGTTGAACAGTTTTATTTGCATTTAATTTAAGTTTGTTACTGTCAAACCAACATTGGGCCTGTTCCATAATAGGCCGTAGTTGGTTTTTTGTACTGGAAATCGACTCCCCCTTAAGTGAGAAAGTGGTGTCGTCAGCATAAAGCACAGTTTGTATTTTTGAGAATTGTTCCGGCAGATCATTAATATAAATTAAAAATAATAATGGGCCTAGAATTGACCCTTGAGCTACTCCGTGCACCAGTTCACATTCTTTTGACAAGATATTATCATGTTGGACTATTTGACTTCTGTTTGTTAAATATGAAGTAATTAATTTACAGCTAACCGGTGCAAAATTATAGAAGTATAACTTCCTTAGCAATGTAGTATGCATTACGCAATCGAAAGCTTTGCTAAGATCAATAAGATTGCATACAACAATGCTACCACTCTCAAAGGCATCAATTATATAATTAACTAAAGATTCTGTTGCCATTGTCGTGGACCTACGTGACCTGAAACCAAATTGAGAATTTGACAATATTTGATTTCTTTCTAAATATCGGCCTATTTGTTCAGCGAGTATTAATTCGATTATTTTTGAGAATATTGGTAAGATAGAAATGGGTCTATAATTATTTAGATCATCTTTATCCCCTTTTTTATGCACAGGAATACACTTTCCTATTTTTAAAATGTCTGGAAATATTCCGGTTCTAATAGATCGGTTAATTAAGTGGGTTAGAGGACATATTATTAAATCCAAGACTATTTTTATTATACCAATATTAAGTTCATAAATATCTTTACTAGGTTTGTTTTTTATTTTAGATACTACATCTCGCACTTTTGCAACAGATACTTCCTCGAAATTAAAATATTGATTACTCATGTTACGCATTTTTAGCATTGAATTGATAGGGTCTTGTAAACAGCCAGATATGGAATTTATTACTTGATCTGGAATAGACGCAAAAAACTGATTAAAATCGTTAGCTGTTATATTAGATTTGGGTTTGTTGTCAACTTTTGTATTTATTTTGGATTTTACTACATCCCAGACCGCTCTCGAATAATTACAACTGGTATTTATATAATTTTCATTGGCCTCCCTCTGAGCTTCTCTTATACGTTTTTTATATTCTTTTCTCATTCTTGTATATTCAGCTGTTAAGCCCTCATTTCTATCTTTTATATTTTTAAGAAAATTAAGATTTTCCCGCATTTGTTTAAGGTCAGAGTTAAACCAATGAATATTATGTTTTGTTCCCGTAATTTGTTCGCGTACGGGGAAAGCTAATTTTGATGACCACGTGATGGCATTTAGGAGAATATCCCATGCGTGATTTATATCAATCGTGTCACATATAATATCATGCCAGTCGTAAGATGCAAGAGTGTTATAGAATTTTATTTTACCTAACTGTGTGATTGGTCTCACTGTTTTTTTACTTTTTATATTTGGTTTGTTGTCTATATCAATGTATATTCCCCGATGATCTGAAACACCTATGTTAATTATTTTAGCAACATCTGTATTATCATTGAATTTGTTAGTGAAAATATTGTCAATACAAACTTCTTGTCTTGTGGCTTGATTTGAGACTTTGTATAGACCATAAGAAGCAAAAACATTACACAGTTCAAGCGCATTTCTATCATTTCGATTGAAATATACATTAAAGTCCCCACATATATATACTATTCTAGAAAACAAATTTAATTTTCCTAGCATATTTTCCAGTATATTAAGAAAATCAATGAAGTTACTATTTGGCGACCTATATATTGATATAACAATTATGTTTAATACATGTAAAACTATACCCGACATTTCACATATTATAATAACAGATAACGGAGAAACGGGAAGAGAATATAGAAGACAAAGAATAGAGGACGGATTACAGAGAACAGGAGACAGAGACAGAAGTGATAGAGGGAGAGAACAGACGAGAGATGTCGGAGAACAGAGGACAAAATATAGAGGACAAAGGACAGAAAACAGAGGACAAAGAGGAAAGGGATCAGAGAAGGAGACAAAGAAAACAGAGGAGAGAGGAGAGAGAAGAGATATAAATGATAGAGACAGAAATGATAGAGGAGACAAATGACAGATGATGAATAACACTTAACAGATAACCTAAAAATAGATGGCAGAGGACAAAGAACAGACGAGAGATGACGGAGGCCAGATGATAGAGGATAAAGAATAGAAGATAGAAGATAAAGAGGAAAGAGAGCGGAGGACAGAGGACATAGAGCAGCGGACAGAGGAGACAGAAGTAGTAGAAAAGGCGGAGGAAACAACGAATTATTTTTAGCTCATTTTAAATATTCAACAAATGACAGATAACAGAGAAAAGGGAACAGAATATAGAAAATAAAGAATAGAGGACAGGGGACAGAGAACATTACAATAAGTAATAGAGGAGATAGAGGAAACAGAAAAGACAGAGGAGACAGAAGTGATAGAGAAGACAGAGGAGACAAATTCCAGATGATGAATATCACTTAACAAATAACAAACCGATTGAAACCTGAGAAGAGAGAACAGACGAGGGATCTCGGAGATTAATGGACAAAAAACAGAAGACAGAGGACACAGAGAGTGGTAATCAGTGAAACATAAGCGAGAGTTTAAGTTAAAAGTTGTAAAATGTATACAAACAAAATAATTGAATTTTTTAATTGATACAAATATTTTCAAATAATTTTTGATGATGTTTTACTGGCTGGAGGGTGGGATAGAGGCCACCCACCCGCCCTGCATATACATGATAACCATAAATAATAATCGTTGATGGTTTTTCTAAACAATAGATGAGACAGAAATGCAATAGTTCAAATAATAAACCTTGACATACCATAATATTTTCAAAGTGGAAGATTTATTTGTGAGTGAGTTTCTTCTTAAAGTTTTATAATATAATAAATAGATTGAATTCCTTCCTGTAAATAAATTCTTATTGTTTCTATTTAGACAAAAGCTCTAATTCTTTAATAATTCCTTAATAATATCAGAAAAAATTGAAATACAATAGAAAAAAATTTATTCGTCCAAGGATACCAAAATGTTTCTATTATTGCACTTGAAAATTTTTTTAAGTATCATTTTACATTTTTAATGGAACAAAAAGATACTCTATGTTTTTCCGAAAGAAAATATATTGTTGCATTTTGACAATAGATGCCACTTGAAACTTGATGATGGAAAATCAATGTAACTTGGATTTTAAAATTTGCACAAAAGTATTTTCTAAAGGAATCAACTTGAGAATTTTGAAACACATTTAAAACTAATATATTTTAATAATCAACATAAAACAGTTACCGTACAACACATAAAAACAAAATCACAACGCTTGAAACTTGATGATGGAAAATTAAAATTACATTCGTCGATTTAAAAATTTGCACAAAGATAATTACTGAAAGAATCAACTTGAGAATTTTAAAATACATTAAAAACGAATGTATTTTATTATTCACTATAAAAAAATTGACGTACATCACCTGAAAACAAAACCACATTTCTTGAAACTTGATTAGAAATTAAAATTGCTTTTGTAGATTTAAAATTTTGCACAAATATAATTACTAAAAGAATCAACTTGAGAATTTTATAAACATTAAAAATTAATGTATTTTATTAATTACTATAAAACAATTGAGGTACAGCACCTGAAAACAAAACCACAACGCTTGAAACTTGATGATGGAAAACCATGATTCGTCACTTGTCACCTGACCAGGTATTCAGCAATGTCCTGACAGTAGCTGCGTGAGCCAGTGGTCATTTTTTCCTTGGCCTCCCACCTCGTCTGCCAATCTCCCAGGTCGTTGGGCATTCCTCCTGACATCCTGCTTCGTGGACCCCCTCATTCGGTCCACGTACTCCTCCTCCCGCTCTCTAGCCAGTAGGTCTACGGGCGTCATGCTAGACAGAACCTCCACTGCGTCCGTCGATATGGTCCGGTACGCTGACGTTACCCGGATATTACTGGTTCGAGTCGCCTTTCGCATTCTCTAGCAGTTGCGAGCTGTGCGTGTCCCTTCTTCCTATGCCGGAGCCGCGTATAGGAGTTTCGTCCTAGCCACCTCCGCCAGCAACTTCCTCTTCATTTCCCCTGACCCTGGTGCGTTGGGCAAGATCCTGGCCACCGCCGCGTCCATCTTTTCAGCCGCGCGTGCCACCTCTTGGATGTGCGCCGTATAGTTGGGGTTTGACTCCATCCATATCCCCAGATATTTCACGGCCTTCTTCGACGTTGTCGAAGGCTATGTACCATAGTAGAGGGCCCAGAACTGACCTCACCGTACATTGTAAATCTTCCAGATTTACCCTGTCTCGTAATTTACCTCCCTTCCGGCGAGGAAGCTCCGGATGAGGTTCATTAGGTATACCGGGATGTTCCTCTCTCTCTGTATTCTGTACATCTAGAGTTAATAAGAGGCAATACTTTCTCTTTCTCCAAGTCCCCATGTTAGCGCTTCTGGCGATATCCCGCACCGTTCTTATGGCATCTACCATCGATCTGCTCCTTCTAAATCCAAATTGGTAAGGGGAGAGCCTTCCGACGTTGCTCACTGTCTCCTCCAGCCTATCTGATGTTAGCCTCTCTACTACCTTGTCCATCCCGTCCTCCAAGCATACTGGCCTGTAGGCTCAATGGCCTGTAGGCTCATGACGATCTTACAATATTAATTCATGCACAGCATCAATATTTTCTGGAACAACAACCGATTTTGAACGACCTTCTCGAAATTTATCACTAAGCGAATTACGACGGTCATGATTGAATTCCATATACTATTGATATACAGTGGTTTATGATGACGCTTTATCGCCAAAATTGAATTAAGTACGTTGATGCACTGTTGTTAAGATAATGCACGTAGATAGTAGAAAAAAAATAATCGCACGGAAACCTGCTGATCCTCTAATTCATCAAACAGAACCATGCAAATACTATCTTCAGAGTCGTTATGATCTTTGATGTGGGAGTGTTGATTCAGTCCATAGCTCCCATGGCTTTTGTTTTCATATCATAACGGCACAATTAAGATAACAAAAATCTATTATACATAACTAGAATCAAAGATTGAGGTGCTATAATTTCTTCTACAGTCTCATCTGAGTTGTAATCTATGCTATTTTTTAGGAGTACGTATTTGATTAAATTTTAAAACGCTTTCACATTTCAAAATCTAAGTTGACAGTGTTCAACACAAGTGGGCAGCTAGAACAATTTTACTTGATTTCTACCGTTTGGAGTTATGATATCATCTTTAGAGAAAAGTGCCTCTTAAATATGTACTCCATTTGGAGAGACTGCCCTGCGCTAATATCTTTATGCTAAAACTCTCCATCATCATCATCCAAATAGCCTACGCAAAGCGAAAAAAAATCCAAACTCTATTTCCAAAAATCAAAAAGGTAAACTGCTTCTCTGCCTTATCTAAATTGTCATTATCTCCATTCCGCATTTCCTGAATTTCAACAGGCTCCTAGTTTGCCTTTTGGTATAGAACTTGTTACCCATTTTGCTCAACTCATCCAGACAATGACAGATGACCAAAAGTAACAAGAATTGTTGTGATGTTTATCATTCAGGTAGCCAACTTCAGCATTGTAGTTTTGATGTTGGGCTACGGCCTGATATAAAGAGAATAGAAATAATTCGACATGTGCACAGACTATTACAATATTGTAGCTATCAGGTTTGGCTTGTTAGGAAATATTCTGGAGCTCCAGATCTCTTTATCGGAAGGCTAACGATCCAAAGGCCTTCACCACCGTACAAAAGAGCAAACCATCTAAAATGGAAAAATCAAAGAAAGTTAAAACAGTCGTAGAAGAATCGAACCTTCTTAAAGTGGACCAAAACACAATCAATAACTTGAGGAACCATTCTCAAAAAGCTAAATAATTGTTTTCATTGACGATGAAGAGAATTTTTCCAAAGCATTTTTAAATATATGGAGACTCGTCAAAGCGAAGACAATGCCGGGGCGATTGAATAAAAACCGTCTAAATACAGAAGAAAGTTTGATCAAAGATGCAAAAGCATGTAATGGAACCTATTCCTGTTATTGAGTATATTAAACATCTTCAATTATTTAAATTAGCAGTAGGAAATATATTTATATACAAATATCAACAACGTTAAACATCCAATTATGCACATTTGGTTGAAACCTCTCAAATCGGAGAAGTTTTCTACACCTAATCATATTAATCCTTAAGACCTTGTACAAGACACGATTTGTTATCAGAGAAATGGACGAAATTCACTCTGTGGCAAATATAAAGGCGATAAAGAAAGTGTTGAAGCAAAGTTGTGGGTATGTTGAACGGTCGGTGCGTGCTTAATATTTCCATACCGAGGGACGGGCTCTATGTAAATATCAATTATATATAAGTGTACGTGTAACCTTTAAATAAAACATGATATATGGTATTGAAAGCATTGATTGGTTATAAATAATTTTCTTCCGCCCACGTGCCTCAATTCCGCGCATAAAAATTGTGGGCCGGGCGATTTCCGCGGTTAAATTTAAATTTAATTTATTACCACCGACGAAAATCAATTAATAGAATTGAATTTGATGGAAATTCATGTACCTAAATATTTTCTATTAGTTAGACTGAATTTGAGAATTTGTTCAGTTCAGCTTTGTTGGTCCTTCCTTTTTGTTAAGTATATCTTAATTAAGTATTTACTTCTTCAGCTATATAGAATAATATTTAGCAGTATAATTAGTTAGGCATAAACAAAATTTTTCATTTATAAAGATCATAAATTTCTTTTGATCTGTCGTTTTCTCCAAACTGGAGCAAATTTGAAGTAAAAGTTATCTCCCTATTTTTCAAGATTCGTGAGATCTAAATGGAAATCTTTCATATTTTATTCTGAGTTGTATGAATTTATTTATTTTTTGTCACTATTCCTTAAAATCATGTTTGTGTTTTATTTGTTTATCCTATGGATTTCTGAAGTTTATACAACATATTTCAGTCATTTTAGTGACAAGTCTGAATGGAATTAGATACACTACGACCAGAATATTATCTATATTATTCAAATTTGTATGTGAATCAAAATGGAAATGGGGCGTTTCAAAACGTGGGCAACAAGAACAGAATTCCGATATGCTGAAGTGCGAGAAGACATTTTCGACACGTGTCCGGCCGAAAAACGCGTGGGCCCCGCTAACGACCCGCATATCAAAAACATAACCTCCCGATAAAAGGGCCCAAACTGCACGACACAATGGGGCCCCGGTTGCGCAATACCTTGTCGGGGCCTGAACGAGTGGGCCGTCGCTGACACGGGGATCGCGTGGCGCTCTGACACGCCTGATTGACAGCCCGAGTGACAGCAGTTCGCTGTCAAAAGGGGCATTGTGCGTTAATGATGACACCTGACATTTAAATCGGACGCGCGCGCTCGGCCCCCCCATTATCTAATCGGGACGCGGGATTAATTCATTTACGTGCGCCGCGTTTTCCGTACTTGTTATTTATTATTTAGTGCCCGCCGTGAAATTGGACGACGTTTATTGCGTTATGGGCGTGGGCAATGTACAGAAACAAATAGAAATATCTCACGTTTAATTAAAGACAGTAATGTACTGTTGATTTACAATGTGCCGGGCGGGCCGGTTTACAATTACTACATATTTGTTACTTTATCACCTAAATGAGTGGATTTCATTTATTTTCATTGCGTTTTACGATTTTCGCACTTCACCAATTAAGTTATTGTTTATTGGATTATATTTTCAAAACCCATATATAAAAAAATATATATGTAGAAGATTTTCCCTACAACACACAGTTTTATAGGTGAATCAATTAAATGGAAACTTGAATATTCAAAGCGGGGTTAGTGTGAAGCAACTACGTCCCTGTCATTTTCCTATAATTTCCCTATTAATTAATACTTGATTTTGTCTTTAGCGGATACAAGTGCAACGTCTGCCATGATTAGGATAGTTAATGAAGACTTGCATCATCCAGCATTACTGGCTAAAGTAATAACTACTGCAATCAGTTCTAATTGTAATTCCAATTCATCACAATTCTCTTATGATTTCTCCAAAGCTGACCTGAGAAAAATACGTAATGAAATATCCTAAATTAATTGGATTGCTGTCATGATGCTAAATAATTCTAATGAGGCTTACAGTGCTTTTTATGAATTGCTTTCCTGCTCAAAAAAGTAATTCAAATAATAAATTTCTTCCATGGTTTAGTATAAAAGAAAGTTTATAAAGAGTAAAAATCGTGCAGAAAATTAAATTCAGCAATTTTAGAGAAACTTAAAAATGCGTCATTCATATCATCCCTTGATATAAAATGCGGTTATTGGCAAATTTCGGTAGCAAACACATCTCGCGATTACATTAGTTTCACATTGCCGGAAAGAAGTCTATACCTTTTCGTCTACACTATGCACCGACAATTTCGCTACGGCTGATTGATAGTGATCCTGATCTTGAACCCTTCGACTTTGTATACCTTGACGATATTACCATTCGAAAAGTTTTGAAGCAAATGTAATTTTATCAAGAGATAAATGTCCGTTTTGCATAAAAGTGTTGAAGTACCTCGGGTACCTTGTTAATGAGCAGATAATTAATATTTGGTGAAATATCGGATGTTGCAACACGCAGAGTGTTCTCCAATTCTTGTACGTGTTTTTGATTTAACAAACTTCATTCTAGAAAATAGCTGCTCACATTTGTATGTACTTCCAAATAATGACATTTTTCTGAACCAAAGAAGCAAGATTGGGAAATTTATCGGTTGGTAAATATTTTTTTATAAAAATCGGTTAACGGTGTGTCTCTAAATATCGCCTTAAGATCGGATTTTTCTTGCAATTCAATGAGTTTCATTTGCAATGGAAATAGAGCTTCTTCTATTTCTACATCAAATGGGGAGAATTTTCAAGCTTGCTTCTTGGCAGCGAAAATCTTTGAATCTGGTGTTAAATTCATCTCTTAAATATTGTAACTCGCTTGCAAACGTTTCGAAGTTAGCATGATCTTTATGATTTTCTCAAAGTCTTAATTTATTTTGGAATGACTTGACGTGACCATACAGTTTATGAACAAGTTGTTCTTGGGTTTGCAACTTTGTATTTAATTCATTCATATGACTTGTTACATCAACGAGAAACGCAAGATCGCAGTCTAAAGTTCTGGCTAAAGCTCTTGTAGGTTTTTCTTTCATATCCATAAAAACAAATACTTTATCTTTCAAATCATAAAATCGTTTTAACATTTTTTGCTTTACTTAACGAGCCAGATCTTCAAATTCAGACTGCAGTTCTTCCAAAAACGTTTGAAATTGACGGTGGTGAAGTTCTCTTGATTTAATGAAATTTATGTAAGAAATTACTGTTTTCATTACATGTGAAATTTGATCGATTTTGTACACAAATTTTGTTGATCTAAAATGCAGTGAAATACACTCAAATCTTCAGTGCCAATATTCCTACTACATAGTTCCAATTTAATTCTATTGACAACTCCTAAATTAGAACCAACCATAGCTGAAGCACCAACAGTAGAAATTTCACTTAGATTCTCCCATTTAAGCTCAAATTGATCAAAAACTGCTTTTACTTCTTCGAAAATGTTTTCTCCTCATGTGGTATCTTCCATAGGTCGAAGAGCCAGCAATTTTTTCATATAATTAAATAGCTAATTGTGTGATATCGATAGTATCTGTGCTCTCATCAAGAGCAATTGAAAATGCCTCAAACTTCTGCGACGCACGTAACTTAAGATTTGATTTGATATCGGTGGCCATATCATTGATACGTCTTTTTATAATCCAACGAGAAAGACTTTTTTTCTATATCGTTGCTCTTTTCAGGACATAGTTCTTTAACGACAGCACTCTTTAATAAAATCACCTTCACAATAAGGTTTAGAATGCTTTGCAATTTTTTCACTAATTATAAAACAATACTATTGCATAAATCACTTTGTTTGTGGAAAAGAGTCTGTTGCACAGATAATTTTTTTTCTCCTCACGAGGTGGTGTTGCTTAGCGTCCCTGCACTGCGGTCTCCGTGGTCCTTTTTTGCGCCTCTGGCTGTTTCACTCCTTTTGAACTCCTGTATCTTCTAAGAAGTCCAGGAGTTTTTGCCAGGGGATATTCCTCAGCTGTTCTACAGGAAGCATGGGCTTCCCGAGTTTCGCCTTGCGTTCCTGTTTCTATACTTCGCAAGTGCACAGTAAGTGTTGGGGAGTTTCCTCTTCTTCCAGACACCCACGGCATAGGGGGCTTTTCTCAATGCCCATCCTATGTTTGTGCTTGTTCAGGTCACATTGCCCAGTGATTAGTCCTGTGATTTTTCTTAGTTTCAATCTGCTCAGTCTAGACAGCTTCAGCATGTTGTCAGGTACCGGAGCATCTAGAAAGAGTCTCGTATGCCTCATTCCATTTTGGTTTTGCCATGACTTTTTGTGCTCCTCTGCTAACTTGCGTCGGATTATTTCCTTTCCGGTTTCATGGGGTATACCGAAAGCGGGTTCAGGTCCTATAAATTCACCTGCTGCTCCTTATTTAGCCAGCAAGTCGGCCCCCAAGTGTCCAATAATTTTTGGTCCTTGGGTATCCATACTAGCTGTGTTTTTCTTTTTGTCGTCAGCATGCTGAGTTGACTAAATACAGTACAAAACTTTATGATACCTATAAACCTTTATGATCCTTAGATTATATGAAAATTATTAAGAATTCATATATATTTTTTACTTTCAAGGGCCAGATTTAGTGAGATTTGAAAATTGTGCTGCGGGCCGGATAAAATGAAGTCAGGGGCCGGATCTGGCCCGCGGGCCGTACGTTGCACATGCCTGATGTAGATGCCAAGAAAATTCGAGCCAATTTGAATTCACCTGTGCCTAGGAATGTATCAGGAGTACATAGTATACTAGGATTAGCCTCATGGCATTCAGGAAATTCATTCCAAATTTTGCAAACTTGGTTCAACCCCGGACAGTATTGTTGAAGAAATCATCTAAATTTCTTTGGAGAGTTGAATGAATCAATCGTCTCTAGATTTAGTTAACAAGGCTTTGATTTCTGCGCCTATTTTAAGGTGTCCCAATGTTTGCCTACCTACAAAACATATTGCATTAGGGCAGTTTTAACACAGATTGAGAATGAAGTAGATCACGTTATTTGTTACATTAGTTGACCGTTGACTGAAGCTGAGAGGAAATATAAAAACACAGAGCGCGAATGTATTGCGTTTATCTAGGCTCTGGAAAAACTACGTTCTTATTTAGGAGGGTCTGAATTTACAGACCATTATTCGTTAATGTGGTTAAGTAATTTGAAAGATCTACAAAGCAGGTTAGCTCGTTGGACACTTTGGCTGCAGCAGTATCCATTTCAAATTATAAATCGTAAAGTTTTGTAATATTGAAAAAAAAATGGGTAAATTCTATGGTGAAATTAGTTCCAGAAAAACTTTTACGAAATCCTCACGGTGAACTGTGGTTCCAAATGCCGAAAAGGTGGTCATAAATAAAAGATGTCGTTAGATTTTATTGAAAATGTGTATAGAGGTTCTTTTAAGAAAACTAAAGAAAAAACTTATTTCAAAATTCAAAAATACAAAATGGCAGTAATTTATTTAAATCTCTTTGCAAAACGTATAAAGTGAGGTGTACATACAATTCTCATTATCACTCTCAAGACAATTATTTTAATGGACTAACAGAGTATTAAAAACTATGTTGAGGTCGTACGTAGGTAAAAATCATTGTTTGTGGGACAAACATTTGGCGAAAGTTGATTGTGTAATTCGTATAGCAATCCATACTTCATACTTCATACTCACGTCATATCTTGTTAATTTTGGACGTCAGAAAATTTTAGTGGGATCATATCATAAAATATCTTACAGTTATTTAATCTGAGTAAATTGTTTTGATATAGAAAACAGGTCTGAGATAGAATTATTTGAAAATATCAGATCGAAGTAATTACGTGTGTAATAAAAAAAACATTATGACTTACGCAGTCGTTCTGAAACGTTTGAAGTCGGTGATTATGTTCTAAGGAAGAATTTTGAGCTAAAAACCTTTTCATAAAAATTAGCACCAATGTTTCTAGGTTGACTTCGTATAAAATCTAAACTATTGCCATGGACTTATTTCTTGTCAGATAAAAAAAAGGTAAATACCAAAGATTTAAAACCTTAGATAAGTGAATCCAATATTGTAATTTATTTCTTTTATATTCATCTTAATTTGTTCGAGAATTTTTTTTCTGTTTTCTTTTTTGTGGTGTTTTCACGCCTTTAACTTTCGCTCGTTCTGAGTGCGATTAGAATTCTTTCAATGGTGATCGTGAATGTATATTTATACGCGTTTCTGATTAAATTGTTTAAATTTCAAAATTTATTCGGGTTGTAAAAATATATCCAACATTTTGAAAGATTTGTTGAAGTTGGTACAAATTCACAATTGGTTCACGTTGAACTGTTATCAAGATAAAAGCGGATTCCATTTTCACCTAAGAATCAGCACGAAAAATCGTAAATTCCAATCTACGTCCATTATAAGAATCGTATAAGATCTGAGGTTCTTTATATTTGATTTAACTAAATTAATTAATTTCCTGTTTCTTTCCTCTAATTTATATGTTAGAAGGATTGGAGACAAAGTTAAAAGGAAGGAGTTCATTATAGTTCGGCAGTTTTGAAATTCCGAAGGTGCTTTCTAAGAGGGCTAGGGTGTCGTAAGGCAGATAGAACAGTAGTTGATCAGTTTTAACAGAATTTTAACTAAAGATTTAACAACGAGAAATATAACCAATACCTTTGGTCAAAATCCTAGAATCAAAGTATGACTCTTTTCATTGAGGTTCTATTTGGTTTCGGTAGGGAAAGATAGGCATTTTATTACAAAAGTACTTACATATGAAATAACAAGGTTTAAAACTACTTAAATTATGATCAAAAAATGTGTTTATTATTTTTTTAAATAATAATAATCGTTTAATTAATGTTTAATTATGTGAAATTAATACGAACAATAATATATGATATAAATTACAAATATTGAAAATTACGAAATAATACATTTAAAATTAAAAATCAAAATCATTCACTAATCTCTCGCAGAATCATTAGTTGTAATTCTTGTACAGTATATGGTTCCACTTCAATAAGGTAGCTTTTCAATTTGGATTTAAATTTCTTTGTTGTCATTTTTTTTAAATGTTCTGGTAATTTGTTATATAAACCTACTTGAATTTTATTGACAGCTACCCTGGCATATTTATCCCTAAATGTCAATTTATTATTATTACAATTGTAATCAGTTTTCTTAGGTACAGATGTTATGGTTATTGAAGGTATTCTTGATTGATGCACTTGTTCCTGATTACTTTTCCCCTTTACATCGTGTATGTTATGATTGAAGTTTGCATCATCTGGGTTATGGATAGCACCTTTCTCACTTGCATGTGTTAATGAGGCGCAACTTATATCAATAATGGCTCAGCTTCCCAATAATTACACGTCGGGGGATGACAAAATTCCAAACTTCCTAATCCGAGACTGCAGATACGCTTTAGCCAAGCCACTCTGTTCACAAACCAATTTCCTACCTGCTGGAAAATCGCTAATGTCTGTCCGATCTTCAAGAAAGGGGACTCTAGGGATATTCACAACTACCGCCCAATCTCAATTCTATCTAATTTTGCCAAAGTACTCGAAACTGTGCTTCATAGTTCTATTTTTAAGAGTACTTAGCTCTTTTGTTGCTGCACCGGCAGTCATTAAATTTATTAATTCCTACTTACGCGAACGTTCGTGTTATGTCTCGTATAATGACTTTAAATCGTATGTATTCTGTCCTCCCTCGGGTGTTCCACAGGGCTCTTGCCTTGGACTCCTTCTTTTCAACACTTTCATCAATGACCTTCTCGTGCGGATCAATTGTCCTATATTAGCATACGCTCATGATCTTAAAATTTATGCAAAAGTGGAGTCACAGTCTGACATCCACAGGCTCCAACTTAATTTAAACATCATTTCTGACTGGTGCTCAACATCAAACTTAATACTGCCAAGTGCCACATTATTCACTACAGTCGCATGCGCATTATGTTATTATCTGATTATTATATTGCAAACAGTCCGATTTTCTATGTTGAGACCATCAAAGACCTTGGAGTTATTTTTGACAGAAAACTCACCTTTGTGGATCACGTGGTTCCGCCCGCTCGGCTGCTTCTAAATCGTTAGGTTTCATACTCGGAACCAGTAAGGATTTTCTCAATCCTAATGCTATTAATTCAGGCAAATTCCGGTAGCAAAATCATCTCGCGATTACCTTTGTTTTACATTACAGGAAAGAGGTTCATATCGCGACAACTGACATTGAACCCTTCGTCTTTGTATACCTTGACGATGTCATCGTGGTAACTCCAACATTCGAAAAACACTCTAAAATATTGAAAGAAGTGTTTTATAGCTAATTTAACCTTATTAAGAGATAAATGTCAGTTTTGCAGAAGAGAGTGGAAGTACTTGTGGTACCTTCTTGATGAGCATACAGATCCTGAGAAGGTGCAAGATATTTTGAATATAGGTACCTGTGCCTAGTAATGTATCAGGAGTACATAGTATACTATGATTAGCCTAATGGCATAGGAAATTCTTTCCAAATTTTGCAAAGTTGGTTCAACCTCGGACGGTATTGTTGAAGAAATTATTTAAATTTGTTTTGAGAGTTGAATGAATAAATCGTCTTTAGATTTAGTTAAGAAGGCTTTGATTTCTGCGCCTATTTTAAGGTGTCCCAATTTTTCCCTACCCCTTTATTGCAAGCACATGCAAGCGCATATGGCATTAGGGCAGTTCTGACACAGATTGAGAATGAAGTAGATCACATTATTTGTTACATTAGTTGACCGTTGACTAAAGCTGAGAGGAAGTATAGTATCATACAGCTCGAATGTCTTATCTGGGCTGTGCAAAATCTATGTTCTTATTTCTGAGGGTCGGAATTTACAGACAATTGTTCGTTAATGTAGTTAAGTATTTTAAAATATTTACAAAGCAAGTTGGCTCGTTGAGCACTTAGGTTGCAGCAGTATTCATTTCAAATCGTACATCGCAAAGGCAAAGATCATGCAGTAATTAACTATGCAAAGTCTGGTAATGTTGAAGATAAATGGGTAAATTCTATGGTGAAATTAATTCGAGGAAAACCTTCACGAAATCCTCAAAGGTGCATTGAAAATTCTCAATTATATAAATATGTTGTAGGTAACCTTTTGGGAGACAAGTTGACACAATCTACTGATATTTCGAAATTAGTGATTTCAAGAAGCTCTAGAAACGAAATAATATGGAATTGCCATAATGTTCCAACAGCTGGACACTCTGGCAAGTACAAAACAAAAATATTGGCCCAAGATAAAAAGTGATGTGTCCAAGTACATTAAAAATTGTGATGTTTGTCAGCGAAATAAACCCGAACAGGAAGAACCTAAGGGTTTGATAAAACAATGATGATTTTCATTTTAGGCGGAATTTATTTTAAAAAAGAATTTCCACCAATTGCAGAATTTAGGTCTTTTTGTATTTATTTTTGACAATTTTAAGCATCAAAAACATTAAAAATGAAGGTTTACCTTCTAAAATCTCTTCAAAATTGAGAGAAGCTCCTTTGAGGTTTCTAGAATTTTTAGCAACTTCTCTTCCAGATTTTTTATAATTTTACTTTTTTTGAGAAATTTTTTGTTGGGGATTGAAGATTTTTCCCGTGATTGCTCTTCTATTTTTAAGAATTTCGAATCAATCTTATCTATACATTTAAAAAAAAATTATTTATGGTTCACAGAGTCTTCAAGAAATTTTGTTTTTCACTATTTCTTCTGCAATATTTAAACAAAATCTCTTCAAAATTTGTAGAAAATCGAGGAATTTGATAAAAAAAATTTATTTACGTAAATAAGAATTTCGATCAGTGTCGGCCTATTTTTGTAAAATTTTTTACCATTTCCTGTTTTATCATATTAGAATTTTTTATCATTTTTTTTAGAATGAAAATCCCTCATCAATTTTTCTTTTAAATTCTAAGAAGTTTATTAAGTTTTTTTAGCATATTCCTACAACTTTTCTTCCAGATTATTTTAATGAGTTTTCAAGCGATTTCTCTTCTGTTTTATTAAAATTTTATACAATGTTTTACTATATCTTATGAGACTTTTTCAGAAACTTCTTATCCAAATTCAGAGAAGTTTATTACAGGCTTCTAAAACTTTTTACCTAGACTTGTCTAGCATTTTATCAAAGATTTCCAACAATATTTCTCTTCTAGATTCCGAGAAATTTCTTCAAAATTTCTAGAAACAACTTATTTCCCAGATTTATTTATTTATTTTGAATTGGTTCATTATTTCCACTTTTTGCTATTTGTAAAAAAATTCTAACAATTTTTGGTTTACCGTTTGGTTTCTATTAGATAGAAAAATATGAAAACTTATTACTTAACTTATTTAAGTCAATTGACCATTCTTTCATCAACTATCCAACAAAATTACCTTGATAAAAATAGAGTATAAATGTAATAAAAAATTATCGTAATAAAAAAAAACACTATTACTTCCGCAGGTGTTCTGAAACATTTGAAGTCGGTGATTATGTTCTAAGCAAGAATTTTAAACTATCGAACGTTGCTAATATTTTTCATCAACGTTAGCATCAAGTTTTGTAGGTTGGTTTAGTATAAATGGTAAATTATCGACGTAAACATTCAGGCATCTGGAATGCAAAATATTTAAATATGATATTGTAATTTAATTCTCTTTTATTCATCTTAATTTGTTCATAAGTGTCATAACTTTCTAGTGTTTCTTTTTTTTTTTTGGTACAACTAGACATTTACCTACGTGGGATTATTGTCATGACTGAAGATAAGAGCGATTACATTTTCACCCAAGAATCAGCACGAAAAATCTTAGTTAATATTCACTTATATTCCAATCTAAGTCCGTTCTAAGAATTGCAAAAGATCTGAGGATCTTCTTATGTTTGGTTTAATCAAATTAAACCGTTTCCTGTCTCTTTCCTCTAATTTATTGGAAGATTAGAGAGAAAATTAAAAGGAAAGAGTTTGTTATAGTTCGGGAATTCTGGAAATGCGAAGATGGTTTTTGACATCTAAGGGTCGGGGTCTCGTAAGGCAGATAGGAAGATAGGATTGGTCATCTTCACTGAACAGGTCGGCCAGAGATTTTCAATTATTATCAACCAGAACTGATAAGAGCGGGGATGTCACATCTGAAAGCATCGTTTTAACCAAATTTTAACTAAAGGTTTAACAACGAGTAATTTACCAATACATTTGGTCAAAATCTTAGAATGGCAGTATTGCAGTTAAACTTGATCAAAATATGACTCTTTCCATTTAGGTACTATTTGGTTTCTGGAGCGAAAGATGTGCATTTCTTAGAAAAGTACATATCAGTTTATAAAGTTTAAAACTTCTTAAACTATGTTCAAAAAATGTTCCTTCTACAAAGATCTAACATAGGCCTCTTATTTTTACTGTCTACTTGTTTCTGAATGTTCACTAAAAGCTTTTCTGTTCTAGTTTTATGTGATAAAACATTAAGTTTAAGTTTCATCTCAAACAGATTATTCGTTTTTGAGATACAGCGCCCACAGACATTTTCATTCACGAAAAAAATACGTTTCCTGTATATCTCATGTAGGGAAAGAAAAAATTATATATATTTTTTTAAATAAATTTATCTATACCTACCCTTTCTCTCAACTGAATGATTACGCACGCCTATGAGTACCACCACCAGTACCACTACGAATTTTCAAACTCCACACAACATAAATCGCATTAACTCATATGGCAGTACGAATAAATCAAGGCGGCCTTATTCCCGGTACCCATTTAAATATGAACAATACGTTATTTCTAACAGGGCCGCGACGCCAAATAAATCAATCAGCGCTGCGAATTTTTAACTTTCCCTCTCTCGCCGCCGCAACAATGTGAATTATATCGGAACGGGGCAGGCCGGTTTAATTAACATTACACCTGGCTTCATTGGAAAGTATTTATTAGACCAATTAGACGGGGCATAAATCCTCCTCGGATTGGCATTTATTAAAATCGCCGTTAAAACCCACAATGGCCGTAAATAAATATTAATGCGGCACATGTAACGCAATTACTTTGATATCTCGCATTAATAAAGATACTCGGGGTCCGTTCTTTGGCCATTATCGTTGCGAAATTGTTTCCACTTGATGAATGTAATTGTGTTCGCTATCCGCGGTTCGCCTTGTCCGCGTCTGCTGGGCCGAGGAGAGGTAATCGAGGATTGGTTTAATTAATTTATTTCTGTTTTGTGCTTTATATGTGTGGGATTTGTAATCATCGAACAGCACGATTTCTATTCGTGAAAATTATATCATATTTTAAAATAGTCATGAAAAAAAAAATCGTATTAAAAACTTGTATTCCCTATATTACTAATTTTGTAATGTTCCAATAAGTTATATTCCATAATTTACTGTTTTTCAGTGATTTGACCCATTCCAATAGGATTACAAGGATTAACATCCGCCACTAGTCTATATAGTATTTACTTGGCGCCCAACATGGGGCTATGGGTCAAATATTGAAGGTGTATCAAAAATTGTTTATGTTTATGTTATGTTTATTTATACTTTGTACATATTTCTTAAAAAATACATTTAAAAACAAATAATCATAAAATTTTGAACATATAAAGTATGATATTTATGGCTACCATAAATACATACATTTGTTTCGAGTGAAATAAATTGAACATATTCTTTTAAATTATTTTTAGCAATATATATTAAACCTCAAGATAACGACTTTATTGTAGTAAAAACTCTTTGATTAACGACCAGCGTGTACAGTACGGTCCGCGAGATAATTCCATCCCTTGCGGGCAATATATAACGCTTAAGCGTATTGTTTGGGGTGGGCTTTATGGGGGCCTTATTAAAGCCGCGAGTTTACTTTACAGCTCGGCACAATTACAAACTGTGAATCGCTTTCGAAATGAAAACCGTGCATATAGTTAAGTACCTTGAGTTGGCCCGAGCACAATTTACATCGTATATTTTCATCCCGTATCTCTTTCATGGAGGAGTGTAAGTATATTTCGAGATAAGGCACGTTCAGCCCATTACGGAGATGACTGGCGGTTTGAAGAGTGGCCGCACAGAGCTGTTGCGGTGCTATTACCTAACCGCCATAGATTACCCCCGAAGGATGTGCGGGATGTGATGTGCACGGTTTCACAGCCCTTTCGCACTTCACCTCGAGATAATTTTTACTCGAGTACACTGGCATGGGATTACGAACGACTCTATTATACTTAAATTGCGGTTTGTTTAATCATATTGAATGTAATATTAATATGATAAAAAACTAAAATAGTAGTGAGCAAACGGTAGCAGCCAAACTAGCGATAGCATAAGTGCAGCATCGTTAGTTTAGGTCAGCAATCGGATGTGTGACTCTTTTCTATTTAGATACAATTATTGGAACTTCTGAGAGGTCGATCTTTGGAAGTAACAACTCATTACACTCACATAAATACACAATAACATAAATGACCTTGTGCTCAAATATTACTACTACTACTACTAAAATTAATGTAGGATTAACTTTAAACGTAAAAACATTTGTTGTTGCATTCATAAGATTTTTCCTGTACTGCTCATTCAGAGCAGATTAGTATTAAAAATAATTTATTATGACTGCGATTGGTCACTGAAGTATTTATTGTGATAGGTTAAAAATACGCTACATTCATTCTTTTTCTAGGTTTATAATTATTGAAAAAAACTAAATATCAATTTAAGTTAAAATTATGAGATAATTGATAGTCGAGTGAATAATTATTCATTAGATATAAATATTGATAAAAAAAACTTAAAGAACGAAAATAATTAAAAGTGTGTAAGAAAACATAACAACCGTAAAACAGTAGAATATTAAGGAACCTACAAAAAATTCAACAAAAGGCATTGTGAAAAATCCACAAGAAAGGAAGATTTTTTAGACAAACCAAAGAAAGCAGATGTTTACATTTTTGCTGCTTGAGAAATGTGTAAAGCCTAATTAATATATTTTATGATAATCTGACTTTTTCTTAAACTTAATTAATTAAATCAAATGGTTTACCAGAAACTAGAAGAAAACTTATTGTCGATAAGCTTTTATACTTAACACTATATTTAACCTGACTGGCATTTGCCTACTTTCTAGGAGATCAAAGCAAACTACCACTAGAGGAGGTAAGTATACTCGTGGGGTGGTGCAGAAGAGGCAATAAATACCTCCTCTTGGGAATCACAACCCAACGTCCTCAAAATTAAGTATAAGTCTATACAGACACTAACAATAGAGGTGAAGAACTACTTAGATTTATTATCTCTAAGAATTTAGACCTATTAATAGAGGTAGTGAGGTATCTTTGTGAATGCAAACAAGCAGGAGGTGTTGAACATTACTCTAGCTGATGCCTTTACAACAAGTACAATTCAGAATTGGCATATTATAAAAGAATGAAAGAACGCTTTTGTGGGATCATCGGTAGATTGAGTTCAATATAGAGGCCACAAAGGAAAACTCAATGGAGTGTAGAAATCCGAAGAACACATACTGGAGATTTTATAGAGAATGCTTAAGTGTGGGAACTGGCGATCTCTACCGTAACATTCAGATCACAGAAGACCTGAAATAGCATCCTTAAGACATATGAATCCAGTTGTCTACTAATCACTCCAGAGAAACACAACACCTAAAGATGTAGCTTATTGACTTTAATCAATGCTGGTTTCCCAAAAGGCATATAAAATCAATTCACACAAAAACCAGCTCCTGATTCGCCATCAGCGTTATACTAATTCTACATACAATGTTCTCATTTCTCAAAATACTGTTTCTACTTTTAATTCCATAAAATACCTGATGAAGCACACAACTACCAACAAAAACTATGAAGAAGCATAACGTAACAAAATAATCGGCATATCTATAAAAACACCCGTAACAAATATACAAAATACTTGTTTATAATAATGTATTTTTCTCCAGCTCATATAACCATCCATAAAATCCAAGCTAGTAAGAGATCTTTCCTCAAAACTTTATCTAAAATCCGCCATATTCTGAATCATATACATAATCCTTTCAACGAACTCTAAAAAGATTCTACTTCTTTTATTTCTATTAACGCACGTCTTCTATACGTAAATGAAGCATTTTCTGAAAATCGCTTCTGCTTTATCTTTCTGTACTGCTCATAATTTAAATTTATTACATCCTCGTTATTGAATCTATTTCGCCTCTCATAATTAGATCAATAAACCAGATTACGTCTGATTATTAAATCAAATACAATTAACATTAAAAAAAAGTGGCGTATGCCAGCTAGTTTATTGATTTATACGCTGTCAATTGTCCAATTAAGTGACCGTAGCGTACCCTTCTGCTCGGCTAACTAGATGTTTACTGGACGCATGAAAGCCATAAAACGACAATTCATGTTACGTGCCTCAATTGGTGCCAATAACAATAATAATGGCATTGTCATTTTTCATCCGAGTATTGGTGCACGACCACCACGATGAGGTCAAAGCGATATTTCTCCGCTCTTGATTGACGTGATTATTTTTTATTGTGATTTATTAATTGGCTCCACTCCCTCCCCCCCTTTCTGGCGATGATGGTACAGTTCGCAATCGATAATTTCATGCCGCAATTGGATTATTTATCGTCGCGATAAAGAGATAATTTATGCCGGCAGCCAGATTGACATTTCCAACTTTTATTGAACGGCCGTTATTTACGATAATCTCGGTTTAATCATGTTGATAAACAATCGGGCCGCTCGTATAAATGCATTTTTAGTGTTGGTATTATTGGAGCAGTCCTTTTGCGGACTTATCTATTGCACACTTTTATTGCAAATGTCGATATTTATAGTTTCCTACTTAATGATACTAAACGGTTGACGTCATGTAATTACTTCTAGTAGATATCGTTAATGTTAATCAGTTTTATATATGTGTAATCATAGTTAATTCCCGTTCATTCGGTAGCAGCCTTCTCGTAATCTTTTCCATTCTTCCACGAATGACTTATTAACGCCAATTTATCTGCCACGTCTAAATCGAGATGTCCAATGAAAGTAAGGTTGATTTTCTCGAGACCAATGTTTATGGATCGGCGGCAGTTTCTTCAGACTTGAACAATAAAGCTTTATTTTAACCCAATGTAAGGAAGGAAATCATAAGTTGATGCTGTTTTTATTTCGAGATTGATATGGTAGATCCATTTCTTTCGTATCCTTACCATTAGTCGGTACAGGTGTGGTTCGTGCAAAAAAACACATATAAGCATTCTTGAACTGGAACAAATAAAATTTATTATATTTAACTATAAAAATTGGCTAATTCATCAATTACTTAAATCTAAAATAACATCTCATACTTTTAATATTTTTTACATTCGCCCAGCGTACTCAATAAATTTAATATTGGCCTATCGTACAACTGCCCCTAGTTAATGTACGGTTTATTAAGGTAGGTCAGGGTAACGCTAGATCAATGTACTTTCTAGGCCGGGACTACGTCGGGTTAATGTATCTTAGGATTAATTTAGAATTCATTGGGTTAGATCAAGAGAACGTTAGATTAATAGATAAGGTCAAAAGTAAGCTAAAATATATCAAGATACATCAATAATATAGGACCAGAATCTTTTAATCATCAGAACACCTTTGTTTTATAATTTTCCTGTGATCTCTGCCAGTTTTTTCCATTACGATTTTATCGCCGAGATACGAGGTTAATTCTTTTTCAAAGAATTTCTCAAATATCACAGACGCATTACACAAACCAAAAGGTATGATTTTGAGTTACTTTAAGTTGAGTAGATGCCGTCTTCTTTTGATCAGAAAAATTATTTTGTATCGAAGGAACAGGAAAATAATTCTATTCTTAGCGAATGGAGTCATCTTAAAGAATAATATTTTTGGGTACACAAAATCTGAAATTTTGGTGCGTAATACTTTTGATGATTTGTAAATTGGTGATAATTAAAACAAAATTAGTTGATCAATCCTTTGCCTTAATCAATACGACTAGTGAAGTTCATGAACTATTGTACGTCTTTACTCCTTAAAATGAAGGTTTTCTCCTCTCACCTATAGATAATTTTCTGACATATCTTTTATAAGAAGAAAATGCTACAAAGTAATCGAAGTTTTCTTAAAATCTCTTCTAACTCAAAAATAATGTTATATCAGAAATTCTACTAATAAATTGTATGTGAAATAAGGTTGCCATTAATTACAAAATAGAGGCTATTATTAAGAATATCCATAATTATTTCAGATAAACTATTTTGTAGGAACCTGAAAATAAAAATTAGATTTCTGAAAAATCGTTCCTTCCTAAACTGCGAACAAAAAAATTTCGATTCACAAGATTCGAGAAAGTCAAAATAGTAATAGGGATTCATGATAAGTCAAGAATTAAATTTTGCATAAAATTTGCTTAGAATTCAAAGCTTTCTTCTATTATTAGTCAAAGTCTACAGTTGTTATTGCTAAGGGATTTATGATACGTAATATTTTTCACAATTGGTAAAACATAAACCTCGCAGAATAATTTCTATCCTAGATAAATTTAAATCCTCTCAAGTTGTGGTGTTCATCTAAGATTGATATGATTTCTCATGTTCTTTTAATCTAATTTGAAAATTACGATTTATTCATATTATCAATCTGGGTTTTATCGTTAAAAATTATATTGCTAAGTTTTGTGTATGGTTTAGAACTGATATTAATATTACATCTTTGGAGCACATCTTTAATTTTTGCCAAAATAGGTGATTGATTTGAAAGTTCAGAGTGTATATATTAGGCAAACTTATTAGATTAAAATAACATGAAAGTTTTCCTATCTGTTAAATCAAAACGTTGTTACCGTAAAGGGATTTATGATGATATACTTTTGATGATTTGTAAAACTTGCGCAATAATTTTTGTCCGGAAAAATTCAAAATTAATTGATAATCAGAATTAGTGGTATTAAATCACTATATATATTTGGTGTTTCAAATAAACTGTTTGAATAAAGGTTTTTAGTGCTTTATGTTATAATCAAATTTATCTTACGTGAAGATAATCCAATCAACTTACAATCAGAATTAGATTATTAGAAAATAAAGCATCTTCAACTTTCAGGTACATAACATTTAAAGCTTTTCATCTAATATGATTTAAAATGCTTTTAAATAGAGAACTATTTTAGACTTGATAAGTCCGAACAGATTTTGATTGTTAGCAAATTAAGCAATTCCAACCCATAACATATACATTTAATACATTATCTTAAACTTTTGAAGCTTCCAATAATAATTACGTAAATTAATTACTTATCGCAAATAAATTCATAGAAAAATTCTTTACTTGGAAGGAATGATATTATTGCACTATTCAATAATGCCAAAATTTAAAGCTACAGATAATTGTTTAAAATACCTAATATCGTAGTTTTGTGCAATGATCTTGTGAAGTTATTTCAGACCTGATAAATTTGATCTGACATAAATTGTTAGAAAATTTTAATTAAATTTTGAACTAAATCGTATTTTTTTTGTGATGCATACAGTTTGAAACCTCTTCAATAGTAGGGCATACAGATTCTCCTAATACTTTCTCTTCGATGAACGACAATTTGAGGAATCATTTTAACTCGAAGAAAATGAGAGGAAACATCTTTATTGAAGGTAGTAGTTACATATAATTATAACAATTTTTGTGATTCTTCTTCTCTTTCTTTTTCTTCATGGCTATCAATGTATGTCAGAAGGAAATGATTAGGCATCAAAATTAGATTCTTAGAAATTTGTATGTACCCAACTTGTAAAGTATTGAATTTTGGGTTCATAAACTTTAAAGCTTTCAACCGAATGTTTTAATGATGCGAACGAAAATAAATCTCAAATTTGATTCTTAAAAAATTGGATATTTACAACTTAAATTTTGGATATTTCCATCTATTATGATTTAAAACTCAAAGTGTTTATCAAATAGGGAATTATAATTCAAAATATCTTTGTTAATTTATAGAACAAAAACCTTGCAATTTTGTTTTGAACCAAATTCTCTAACCTATAGATAATATTGTACACTTTAGTGATCCCCAGAATTTGAATCTTTGAAATCTAAGATGTTATTGTTGTAAAATTGTTAAAAATTGGCAATAGTTTTCAAACAAAATTAAATCCATTCAGACAGATTGCTAAAAAATAAGTTTTTCTAACTGAAGGATTACATTTTTGAAACCTCCTGTTGATGATTATGCAATAAAATTAAAGTTAAGATGCAGTTATAATGTCCTATGAATCTAGTTTCTAGTTGTCCGCTAAAGAGGAGATCTCCTTCCAGAGACGTACCTTGGTGGAACAAGGATTGAGGTTACCTCAAGATGCAGGCCAGGAAAACTTTCAACTGTGCAAAGACTGCCTATAGACAGGCACTGTCGGAATATAATAAGGAGTAGAGAATATGAGAAAAATATGAACGTTCTATGATGCAGTTACTAATACAACCCCAACAACCAGGTGACACGAGATCACTTCAACACCATTGGGTCAATAAAAAAAAACTGACGGGAGTTATGCAGAGGAGCTTAGAAAAATTCTCAGTTTATTTTTGAAGACACACTTTTCAAGCTCAACTTCTGTGAACTCCCAAGAAAACTCTGCCTCAATTTACGGAAGGAAGCATATTCCTTCCTTCTAGAAAAACCAAAAGCAAGGCTGGTAAACTTATTTATTTATCTATTTACTTATCTTTGGTCTTCTTTCTTAAATAATACACAGTCAAACAAATTATTAAAAAACTATACATAAAATTCATAATTAAATATGTTCTTCCACTCAAACCCAATCCATCACCATGATGTTAAGACATCAAGTATCCTTCTCGACATCTGGAAGTTCCATTTTTGGTTCTTCTTTTATCAAAGTTTCCAAAGAAAATAGACAAGAAATTACACTGTCCGACCAGGTCAAATATCTAGGTTTAATGATGGATGGGAAACTTAAATGATACATGCACCTAGAAAAAACAATCTGCATAGCTACAGCAACATTATGTATATGCCGCAGGCTTTTTGGCAGATCATGGGGTCTGAAACCCAAAATGATACATTGGCTGATTATTTTGGTAGTAAAACCCATCATTACATATGGCTTACTAGTATGATTGGTCAAAACTAAACAAGCAGCAGCATAAAAGATTAAATCCATCGGAGAATTGCCTGTCTTGGCATCACGAGGGCTATGCCCTTCCCTTCTGTAGCAATGGAAGCATTACTAGACCTACTTCCCCTGCAAGAACAAATCAGAAAAGAAGGCATAATGAGTGCTATGAGAACCTACACCTAAATCCGCTACAAAAGTTCCATTGTTTGTTTTCTTCGTAAGCTGAAATTTCTGCAGCCATAGCCTGTTTCCACTGCTCTTTGTCAGGACAGGACAAAGCTTAATCGACTATCAGGGAATCTTCTCTTAAAATACTTTGCTCACTGCAGAGATATGTAACATAATCTAGAAAATCTTATAGTTGCCTTTCTGTACGTGTAACCTCCAACTTCCACTGAATTTTTTGGAACATATTCTTCTGAAGTACTGCTATAACCACCCCCGATTTCATGGTGTGTAATGTTAAAATTTAGTTTTCTTTCTGTACGTGTGGCCTTTCAATATTTCCAACTTCCACTGGATATTTTGGAACATATTCTTCTGAAGTACTGCTATCAGCACTCTCGATATCATGGTCTGTAGTGTTAAAATTTATGTTTTCTTCTTAGATCGAGTCAACTCCCACTGAAACTATTGTTTCTTCAGTAACCGCATCTCCCACTGAAATAATTATTTCTTCGATAATTTTTGTTTCAAAATTGTCTTTTTCAAACACTATAATATCTTGGCTTGTTTTCAGGTTTATAAACTCTCTAACCCTTGACGTTGTCGCCATAAACTACTCTTTGCGATTTCTTGTCCCATTAAAGACGCTTTTCCTTGGCAACATGTGCCATGTCTACACTACCAAATATTCTTAGGTGACTTACAACTGGTTTTCTGCCTATCTACATCTCAAAAGGTGTTTTGTTGCCTAAACTTGATAACTTACAGCTATTTTTGACGTATACAGCAATATTCAATGCTTCTGCCCAGTTTTTTTGACCAATTTTGCATCGAAAAGCATACACCTTCCTTTTCTTGGATGCTTCGGTTTAGCCTCCCAGTCAAACCATTATGTTCCTATGTATAAGGGTTTGTTTTTTTTGGTGGATGATACCACATCGTTTCATTAAGGCTTCAAAGTCCTTATTCACAAATTCGCTCCCATTATCAGATCTAAAACATTTAATTTTGGTATGTTGGCTTCATTTGATAGTTATTTCAGAAATTCAAATGACAGATGACAGATGATAAAGGATAGGTGGCAAATGAGATAATTTCGAAATTCAATCAAAATATGATAAAAAAACTTATGAAAAAATAAAAGGCCTTGTCATTCTAATTCTAGAATGTTTGGAAAAAATTTTCAAAATTTGAAATAGAAAAAATACTAACAAAATAAATTGATGAAAGCTGCTGAAAAATAGGAGGTGACAGGAGGCAGACGACAATCGATAGATGGCAGATGACAGACAACAAATGACAAAAGATAGATGGCATATGACAAATAACAAACGAGATATGGCATATGACAAATGACAGAAAACAGAAAACAGAAAACAGAAAACAGAAAACAGAAAACAGAAAACAGAAAACAGAAAACAGAAAACAGAAAACAGAAAACAGAAAACAGAAAACAGAAAACAGAAAACAGAAAACAGAAAACAGAAAACAGAAAACAGAAAACAGAAAACAGAAAACAGAAAACAGAAAACAGAAAACAGAAAACAGAAAACAGAAAACAGAAAACAGAAAACAGAAAACAGAAAACAGAAAACAGAAAACAGAAAACAGAAAACAGAAAACAGAAAACAGAAAACAGAAAACAGAAAACAGAAAACAGAAAACAGAAAACAGAAAACAGAAAACAGAAAACAGAAAACAGAAAACAGAAAACAGAAAACAGAAAACAGAAAACAGAAAACAGAAAACAGAAAACAGAAAACAGAAAACAGAAAACAGAAAACAGAAAACAGAAAACAGAAAACAGAAAACAGAAAACAGAAAACAGAAAACAGAAAACAGAAAACAGAAAACAGAAAACAGAAAACAGAAAACAAAAAACAGAAAACAAAAAACAGAAAACAGAAAACAGAAAACAGAAAACAGAAAACAGAAAACAGAAAACAGAAAACAGAAAACAGAAAACAGAAAACAGAAAACAGAAAACAGAAAACAGAAAACAGAAAACAGAAAACAGAAAACAGAAAACAGAAAACAGAAAACAGAAAACAGAAAACAGAAAACAGAAAACAGAAAACAAAAAACAGAAAACAGAAAACAAAAAACAGAAAACAGAAAACAGAAAACAGAAAACAGAAAACAGAAAACAGAAAACAGAAAACAGAAAACAGAAAACAGAAAACAGAAAACAGAAAACAGAAAACAGAAAACAGAAAACAGAAAACAGAAAACAGAAAACAGAAAACAGAAAACAGAAAATAGAAGGCAGTAGACAGAAGACACAAGATAGATTACAGATAACAAACGAGAAATTGCAGATGACAGAGGACAGATGATAGATAATAGAAGACAGAAAACAGAAGACACATATTAGATGACAAACGAGAGATGGCAGATGACAGTGGATAGATGATCGAAGGCATAAGGTAGAAGACAGATGACAATGACAGATGACGGATGACTGATGACAAACGAGAGATAGCAGATGATAGGCGACAGGTGTTTTGTCGCCTAAACTTGATAAGGTATAGCGATTTTTAACGAATACAGCAGTATTTTGCATCGAAAAGCAAACACTTTGCCTTTTCTTCGATGCTTCGATTGGCTTCATTTGATAGTTATTTCAGAAATTCAGATGACAAATGATGAATGACCGATGATAGATGGCAAATGAGATAATGAGTGAATATTTCGATATTTAATAAAAATATGACTTTTGAAAAAAATGAAGGCCTTGTCATTGAAAATTCTAGAATACTTGAAAAACATTTCAAAATTTGGAAGAGAAAAAATACCAACAAAATAAATTAATGAAAGCTGCCGAAAAATAGGAGGTGGCAGGCGACAGATGACAGATGACAAACGAGAGATGGCAGATGAAAGACAACAGACAACTAATGAGAAAAGGAGAGATGGCAGATGACAAATAACAACCGAGAGATGGCATATGACAGAGGACAAATGGCAGAAAACAAATGGCAGAAAACAGAAGAGAGAAGAGAGAAGAGAGAAGAGAGAAAAGAGAAGAGAGAAGAGAGAAGAGAGAAGAGAGAGAGAGAGAAGAGAGAAGAGAGGAAG
>OZ018387.1:13198587-13395562 GCA_963969525.1 Ontholestes murinus | reverse complement strand
GATAACAGAAGACATAAGTTACATGATAAACAAGAGATGGCAGACGACAGTGCATAGATGATCGAAGGCATAAGGTAGAAGACAGATGACAATAACAGATGATAGATGCATGACAGATGACATAACAAACGAGAGATGGCAGATGACAGACGACAGATGACAAACGAGAGATGACAAGTGACAGATTACAGAGGGCGAATTACAGATGCCAGATAGCAGAAGACATATACCAGATAACAGATGATACATGACAAATAACAATTGATAGATCACATAGTAGAATTTAAAAAAAAATGTATGATAGATAACTGATAAAATAGCAATTACGAAATAATGGGTGAAAAATAAAGTCAAGCAAAATATGATAAAAACTCACGAAAAAAACTCTAGATTGCTTGAAGATGACAGATAACTGATGACAAAACGAAAGATGATAGATGACAAATGACAGATAACAGATGACAGATGACTGATAACAAGTGAGAGATGGCAGATGACAGACGATAGATCATATATGATAAACGAGAGATAACAAGTGGCAGACGCTAGATGACAAACAAGAGGTGGCAGGTGACAGATGACAGACGGCAGATTACAGATGACAGATAGCAGATGACAGATGATAGTTGACAAATACCAATTGATAGATCACGTGGTAGATACCAGATAATATATGAGAGATGACTGATAACAATAATAGGTAAAAGTCGAGAAAAATATGATGGAAACTCAGTAAAAACTCTAGATTGCTTGAAGAAAATTCTCAAAATTTTGAAGAGACAGATGACAAATAATAGATGACAAACAAGATATGATAGATGACTGATTACTAATGATAAACGGGAGATGGCAGGTGACAAGCGAGAGATAGCAGCTGACAGGCGGCAGATTAAAGATAACAGCTAGCAGAAGACAGATAAAAGATGGCAGACTATAGATGACAAATAACAATTGATAGATCACATTCTATATATCAGATAATTGATGATAGATGACTGATAAAAATAGCAATTGAGAAATAATAAGTGAAAATTTCGATAAAGTCAAGCAAAGGATGTTGGAAACTGGATTATCAGATTAATGAATAAACGTGCTGTCTCCTTGAGTATCAAAATAGAACTGCATTATTTTGTGCAACCTTACAAACCTCAAATGTCAAAACTGCCAACAGCTTAAACTAAAAATATCCTAACTACATCTAAGCTTAGATTTAACATTTCAAAACACCGGCCAAATTTGATTTTGTATTGTACTTTAAAGTGATTTTTGACAGTCGCCAAGACAGCCCGAATTGAATCAAAAAACTAAAACATAACTCTGTAAGATGGTATACAGATTTTATACATCAAAAACGGAATCAGTTCCTTTCGGACAAGGCCCATCAGTCCTACAATCTAAATCAATAGCCTTGTAAAAAATGTGCCCAAGTTTGTACAAAGGGCACACATTTCTCTGATCTCAGACAAACAGGCTGCCCTCAAAGCGTACAGCTTCAATTCTAAAACTGCTTGGAAATGGAAACAAGCTACTTTGTTGACTTTGACCAATTGGCCGAGGTCAACAAGTTTACTTTATGCCAAGAAAATATAATACGCAACGAAAGTGTGATTGTACTTGCCATGGAAAGAGTCTCTTATTTCCGTATTTTCCATTATCATCAATTTAAATATTATAATGCATTTCTCACTGGAACCAATATTTCAGATTTTTGGGTTACCCGGATTCTACCAATTCTTTAAAGCATTGACTTTAGAGATTCAATTCTTGAGTGTTTAGTGTTGAAATGAAATGATGCTGGAGTTAATAGTGGGATTGATTTATCACTGAGTAAAAGTAGATTCTCTTGATGCAATCTTTATGTCGTTTATAGGATGAAATCACACATTCGAATAAACCTCTGTGTGAAGTAAATTAACAATATTGCTATATGTAAAGAAATGTCATACATTTTATTTATTACATAATTTAAAATTTAACTACTACGAATGCATTATTAAACGTACATTCAATGCTTTTGCATAATTAATAAAGGTGCATAAACTATAATTAATAAGTAAATCCTACACGTGATATCAACCATGAGGAATTTCTTTTCAAATTGCAAAAAAATATAAATATTCTATTTAAATAATCATCGAAGAAGGCGTTGGAATTTCACAGTACACATCGAATATATCACAGAATTTAATGTGATTAAATCAAAAAGACATTTTAATATGCAATTTACATAGAGAAAAATATACGTAATCTATTCAATCGGCCTCTAACAGTAATATTCTGAGCAACACGACATTAATCCCCTTAATGCTTTTGAAAATATTACGCAAATTGCAGGAACGCACACACACACACAAACACACTAATCCTCGCACAACGCCCACGCGATCTCCATCTCTAATAACTTTAAAAGGCGCATTTGCATAAAGTAAAGGGCTCTTTGGAATTCCGCAGGATGCCCCATTAGAAATTATGCCGGCCAATTAAAGTGCGGTTTTTTTTCCTGTACAGACGGAACGCATTTTCCATATGCGATCGTGGATTAACTGTCCGGCCTCGGGTAATTATTATAATCCGCTCAGTAATTTCCTCTAATTAGCCGATAGCTCAATTACGTTATTATTGCTCTTGATGGAGAAATTGCGCGGAGTGCACTAATTGATTAATTTGGTAATTAGGCGTAATTAGTGTTCCATTAGATAATGGGATATGTGGACTATTAGGGAATGGCCAGTGTATGAATGAATAAACATGAAGTTACCTATCTTCTTTTTTGATTTGTGTAATGAGATATTACATAGGGTTATAAAAATTAAATTTGGTATAATTAGTAGTAGTGATTGTCTAGCGACCAAATTATCTATTCGTTATTTATTATTAATGTAGTTTACTTAAATTGTGTGTTATTTTACTAGATAATATTTGATAATAATTATAATAATAATAATGTATTTTTTTGTTTGTTCAAATTACAAGCTTATACACATTATTTGCTAGTAACATTATGTTGTTTGTTGCAAGGCAATTTTCCTGTTTGTGGACCTTCCTTCGAGGATTTCTGGGTTGGACCCTATATCGAATTAAAAAAAAGGAATTACTTTTAGTGTTACTAATTTAAATATTTTATATTATCTTCATTATCGATTAGAAACTATTTACTCACATAATTCTTTTTTTTGTTATTTTTAACGACCGACGCATTACAAAATCGCTTACATTTCATAACCTAATTGATTTATATATGTAAATGATGATTTTATTGTGTACCGACGTTATTTATACGGCGGCCGGGGACCGTACAGATTTATTGTGTACATGCAGCTATTTGATTGAATTGCTTGTTTTATTATAATGAGCGTTTTCTCTATATGGGACTTAATTAACGTACGCCTTGTAAAAATGTATTCGGGATGTAATAAATCGGACACACCTCTTCTTATATTGGCGCAACAAGAACTTAATCAAATGGGACCGCGTCGCGATTAATGTTATAATTAATGTATTAATTTTATTCTTTCGTTCCTACCGCGGGAAACGAGTTAATAACAATAATTTTATGGTAATTCGAATACCTTTATTTTCTTATGAATTAATTTCAACTCTGTCGATGCATTTTGTTGTGCGGCCATAATGTAATTTTATTCAGTTAAAAAATTAATTATGCGTGTAATAAAGTTAAAAATCTAAAGGCTGAAGAAAACGTAAAACCTTTTACATAATAATTATTCCTTTTGTTGAAAAATATCAATTTAGTTTTGTAGATTACAATTTACGTAATAATTAGAAAAAATATATATAAATCTTTCATAAACTCGCTACTTTGTAGAAATCTGGAGGGCAAATTATGGAAATATGCATAAGTGCTGAAAGTTTCTTTCTAGAAACCTTAAAAAATTTAAAAAGAAAATGGTTGCCACCGTTACTACTTGGTAATAAATGCTTACACAGAATTCTTTTATTTATTTGTTTACGGATGGCCATTAAATACAAATAGTTATAAACACAACATATTAAAAATTGAAAAATTCACTATTTTTTTAACCACAAATAATTTGACTCAAAAAAATTTCTAAACTTAAGGAAGAAACTACTAAAATTCTAGAAATTTCGCAGATACATAACGTAAGAAAATATTTTAGAAACCTCGAAGAAAGTTTTCACAATTTAGAAGAAGAGAAGCAGAAAATCTGAAAGAGAAATAACTAAAAACATTCTAAAATATAGAGAAATATGGGAATAGCCTTGAAACTTCTTAGATAGATAAAAACTTGAAAGTTATTAGGTACATACAGAAAGTAGGTAGCTTTAATATGTTATAAAACAATCGACGTACGCTAACGGAAAACAAAATTGTAGCACTTTAAACTGAAATTGGAAAAATTTAAAAAACTACACCAAGGGACTAAAATTTTTTTATCACTACAGGGATTGACTTTAAACTTATTAGGCGTATACAGGAAAAACGCAGCTTTAATACTTTATAAAAAAATTGACCTATCCTAATAGAAAACAAAATGGCAGCACCTAAATCTGAAATTGTAAAAATTGTAAAATTTTGTGTGTAAACCGACTAAAAAAATTCTAAAAGTTTATCACTACAGGAATTCACTTGAAACTTCTTATGTACGTAGAGGAATAACGTAACTTTAATATTCTGTGAAACAATCGACGTATGCTTACGCAAAACAAAATGGCAGCACTTGAAACTGAAATTGTAAAAATTAAAAAAATGCATTCAGCGATTTAAAAACGTTCTAAAAGTTTTATTACTACGGGAATTGACTTGAAACTTATAAGATACATATAGAAAAAGGATAGCTTTAATATAGTATAAAATAATTGACGTACGCTAACTGAAAACAAAACGGGAGCACTAGAAACTAAAATTGGAAAAATTGTATCAAGCGATTTAAAAATATTCTAAAAGTTTAATCACTACCGGAATTGTCTAGAAACATATTAGATGTATAAAGAAAAAGCGCAGCTTTAATATACTATAAAACAATCGATGTACGCTTTCGGAAAATCAAATTAAAAATGAAATTGAAAATATTGAAAAAATGCATCAAACAATTAAAAAAATTCTAAAAGTTTTATCACTCCAGGAAATGACTTAAAACTTCTTAAGTGTATACAGGAAGAAAGTAGCTTTAATATACTACAAAACAATCGAAGTAAGTAAGCTAAGGCAAAATAAAACGGCAGCATTTAAACTGAAATTTTAAAAATGCACTAAGCGACTAAAAAATTTTATCACTACAGGGATTGACTTGAAACTTATTAGGTGTATACAGGAAGAACGTAGCTTTAGTATTTAATAAATCAGTAGACCTATCCTAATGGAAAACAAATTGGTAGCACTTAAAACAGAAATTGTAAAAATTGTAAAATTGCATCAAGCGACTAAAAAAATTCTAAAAGTTTTATTACTGCAGGAATTGACTTGAAAGTTATTAGGTACATACAGGAAGAAGGTAGCTTTAATATCTTATGAAACACTAACAGAAAACAAAACGGCAGCACTTTAAACTGAAATTGGAAAAATTTTAAAAATGCACCAAGCGACTATTTTTTTTTTAAATTTTATCACTATAGGAATTGACTTGAAATTTATTAGATGTATACAGAAAGAACGTAGCTTTAATATTTTATCAAACAATCGACATATCCTAAAGGAAAACAAAATCGCAGCAATTAAAACTGAAATTGTAAAAATTGTAAAATTGCATCAAGCAACTAAAAAAATTCTAAATGTTTCATCATTACAAGAATCGACTTGAAACTTCTTAGGCGCATACATGAAGAACGTAGCATTAATATTCTGTAAAACCATCGATATATACTGTCACAAAACAAAATGGCAACAATTAATATTGAAATTGTAAAAATTGAAAAAATGCATCAAGCGATTTAAACATTTTAAAGGTTTTATTAATAGTAATATAGAGGAATTGACTTGAAACTTATTAAATGCATATAGAAAAAGGGTAGCTTTAATATGGTATAAAATAATCTACGTAAGCTAACTGAAAACAAAACGCCAACACTTAAAACTAAAATTTGAAAATTTCAAAAATTTCATCAAGCGATTTAAAAAAATTCTAAAAGTTTTATCACTGCCGGAATTGCCTTGACACGTTTTGGATACATAAAGAAAGAGCGTAGCTTTAATATACTATAAAATAATCGAGGTATGCTGTCGGAAAACAAAACTGCAGCCCTTAAGAATGAAATTGGAAAAATTCAAAAATGCATTAAGCAATTAAAATTTTTTAAAAGTTTTATCTGGCTTTAAATGACTGACTTGAAACTTCTTAGATGCATACAGGAAGAACGTTAATTTAATATACTACAAAACAATCGACGTACACTAAAGGAAAATAAAACGGCAGCATTTAAAACTGAAATTGTAAAAATTAAAAAAATGGATCAAGCGATTTAAAAACATTCTAAAAGTATTATTACTACAGTAATTGACTTTAAACTTATTACATACATATGGAAAAAGGGTAGCCTTAATATTATATGAAACAATCCATGTACGATAACGGAAAACAAAATCGCAACATTAAAAAAAAAAATTAAAAAATTGCATCAAGCGATTAAAAAAAAACTAAAAGTTTTATCACTGCCGGAATTGCCTTTAAACGTCTTAGATATATAAAGAAAGAGCGTAGCTTTAATATACTCTAAAACAATTGTTGTATGCTGTGGGAAATCTAAACGGCAATCCTTAAAAATGAAATTGGAAAAATTGAAAAAATGCATGAAGCAAATAAAAAAATTCTAAAAGTTTTATAATTGCAGGTATTGACTTGAAACTTCTAAGGTGCAGACAGGAAGAATGTAGCTTTAATATACTACAAAACAATCGACGTTCGCTAAGGGAAAATTAAACGGCAGCATTTAAAACTAAAATTGGAAAAGTTGAAAAAAATGCATGAAGTAATTAAAAAAATTCTAAAAGTTTTATCACTGCTTGCATTGACTTGAAACGTCTTAGATATATAAAGAAAGAGCGTATCTTATTTATACTAAAAAAACAATCGACATATGCTGTGGGAAAACAAAACGGCAGCCCTTAAAATTGAAATTGGAAAAATTGAATAAATGCATCAATTATTTTAAAAAAATCTAAAAGTTTTATCACTGCAGGAATTCCCTTGAAACGTCTTACATACATAAATAAAGAGGGTAGCTTTAATACACTATAAAACCATCGGCATATGCTGTCGGAAAACAAAACGGCAGCCCTTAAAAATGAAATTGGCGAAATTGAGAAAATGCATCAAGCAATTAAAAAAATTGTAAAAGTTTTATCCCTAGAGGAATTGATATAAAACATCTTAGATACATTCAGGAAGAACGTAGCTTTAATATACTACAAAACAATCGACATACGCTAAGGGAATATAAAACGGTAGCATTTAAAATCGAAATTGGAAAAATTAAAAAAAAGCATCAAACGTCTAAAAATTCTTAAAGTTTTATCACTACAGGAATTAACTTAAGGATTCTAATTTACGTTGAAATATGTCCAATCTTTAAAACAGAGTATTACTTGTTTACGAAAGAGTCGCGCGCTTTTTTTTTTTTAGTATAATACATCTTATTGATACCATGTAATTTTAGGGAAAACCTTTTGTATCTTTTACTAAAGGATGGGATAGAGTACAGTTACAGTTTGAATTTTTTGAAAACTACAACGGTAATAATGCCGATGTAATTCCTAAATTTTAAAGTTCTGCTCTTACTTTAAGTTTAGGTGTATATGTAGGGTGAGTGGATGGTCTCTATCGCACCCTATAATCAGTACTAAAAAATAATTTGTTTATAACAGTGTGAATGTATATTTGTACGATAATCTATATCTTTTGCGCGGTACAAGTTTTAAAAACCGAGGAGTATATTATATTGATTGGAGGGTGGGTTAGAGGCCACTTACCCACCCACACATACAAATGAAATTCTTCGCCATTCACAGATTTACAAAAAATTTAGAATTTATTTATTTATAAGTACTTTATCAAACTTGCTTTACAAATACAATTCATAAAAGATGAAACAAAAATATACGAACAATTTCGACAGCAAGCTGAAAGGCGGAGTTCACTCTTGATACTTATATGTTTAACATTTAAGAACAATTTTGTAGTTTATTTATCTGCATATATGTAATGTGGGTGGGTGCCCACTAACCCACCCTTCAATTTTTAAAGTCCGATTTTTTTATGTGTTCTTGCTTAAATGATTGTACAACAGTGATTATTTTAACGTGTTAAAGCACTGTAAAATAGGGTTGTAGCTTATGTATGTAAGAAGGGTGGGTGTCCATGAAAAAAATAATAAAATAAAACTCTAGAAATAATACATATAACTGGAAAAATAGAAATTATAAAAAAACAATTGTTGGAAATTTCTAGAACCCTCAGGGCAAATTATTAAAATTTAAAAAGAAATTACTGAAAAATTTTAGAATGATTTTAGAAAAATGCTATAAACTTCGAAGAAATTTATGGGAAATTACTGAATATGTTCAGAAATATAGAAGGAAATTCAAAGAAAATTCTAGAACATTCGAAGAAAATACTCTAAATTCTAAAAAAGAATTACTGAAATTAAAAAGAATATTGGAAAAAATATAAAACCTAATAGTGAATTTACAGGAAATTTGTAGAATATAAAAAAAAGTAGAGCTTTTAAACAAAACTTTTGCACTAGGTGGTGTAAGACAAATTTAGAAACCTTGAAGAACATTTTTGTTGAAGTTGAAGATGAAGGTGCTAAAATAATTGAAATCTAAAAGAAAAAATTTAGAAGGCTGGAAGAAAAATTAAAATACGGAAATGAAACAGAATATTCCAGAGTCGCCCAAGAAATTGATGAATGGTTTTGAAGAAAATATATCACAATTTGAAATAGAATATATATATTTCTATATCTGTCATGTTGACATTTAAAGCTAAAAAGTCTGTCCTAAAACGAGACAAAAAGTAAATAAAAGCATTTATAAATGAATCCGTATGTCCAAGAGGATATTATTTACCCCTTCAGCATCATGGGATAAGAAGGGTTTGAGTGGAAGAACACTTTGTGATTGTGAACTCCGCCTGTGCTTCTTTCGCTCAAAATTTGACGTATGTTTTTTTACTTTCCCTATATAGTATATTTTACTTTCCCTATATAGTATATTTTACTTTCCCTATATAGTATATATAGTTTACTTTCCCTATATAGTATATATAGGGGAAGTATTGTTTTCGTGCGTGAAAATGTTTGTGGGCGCTGTATCTCAAAAACGAACGATCTGATTGAGATGAAACTTTAAACTTAAGGTTTTATCGTTAAAAACTGGAACTGAAAAGCTTTTGGTAAACATTCATAAACCGAAAGTGGATGTTTACTCGAGGCGTATTTTTGTTTTTTTGTGGTATTTTTCTAAATATTAAAAATATTAAAAATTGGTTCAAACAAAAGTTAAAGGGAATGAAAAACTGAACAAGTTCTATTGGAATATGTTTTTCATAAAATTCTTAACTTTCGAGAAAAAAAAATTAAAAAATAAAATTTTGACATTTTTTGCCAATTGCTAATAAACTATTAGATTTACATGAATTTAATATATACATAATTGTAGAGAATTTAATACTGAAGAAATTATTAAGAATAGCTTTTTTGCGAAAACCTCATAGTTTTCGAGTAAAGTATAGGGAAAGTACTATGATGGCCACATCACCATTTATTTAAATTAATTTGTTGTATATGTAATTTTTAAGAAAGCAGTCGAAAGATATATTAATAAATAAATCAATAAATGTGCTAGAATACTAAACGTAATCCGAAAAAGAAATTACTGAGAATTTCTACGAAGATGATGATTAAAATTTCTGGGAATAGTATAAACACAAAAAAAATTAAACCCTAAAAATTTTTATTAAAACTTCGAATAGTATAAAAAAGAAATTTTTGAAATTTGGAAATTCTGAAAAACTAAAGATGAACTGCAAATAATTTATAAAAATATCAAAGAAATGTTTCTGGAAAATTATAGAACTATCAAACTTTAAACTTTAAATCATTTTTTCAAATATTTAGTTTGCAGCGTTGCAATTTTATTTAAGGGCATATAATGCTAATAATTTTGACAGAAAATTATAAATACATTATTTGCGCACGACTTTTTCTTTGATTGGTTTAATTTTTACTACATTTAAAGTCATTAAAGGCATATTTAACTCATTAAATTTTAAACTGATTGATGAGGAACTTATCTAATTAATAATAAGTAGTTAATAATTGTAATGAGTTAAATAAAAATTTTAAAATCACTTATAATTAAAATTTGAGTGGACAGTATTTTAAATTTGTTTAAGCATGTAAAATGGCAACAATTTTAAGAAAAAAACTATAAACACATTGTTTGTGTATAAAATCTGAGCTTTTGCGGCTTATTCCTTGATTGGTTCAATTTTCATAATATTTCATATCTTTAAAAGTAGTTTTAATTTTGTTTAAACACTTACGATGGCAATAATTTTTTCAGAAAATTTTAATGATTAATTCGAGTATTACTAAAGCTGAATATTTTTTTTGGTCGATTCAATATTCAAACATTTGAAAACGTTAAAAGCAGTTTTAATTTTTATTATTTACTTTACTTCTTTGCAGTTTTCCTTAAAGGCATATAGTGGCAATAATTTTAGCAAAAAAATATTAATATATTATTTACATATAAATCCTGAGCTTTTAAGGCTTATTCTTTGATTGGTGCAATTTTGAATATATACTTATATATAACGACTTGTTTTAACTTATCAAATTTTGAGTGTAAAACTTTGTAATTTTGTCTAAACGTAGAGAAACAGCAATAGTTTTGACCTGAAATTATAAACACATTGTTGTTGTATAAATTCTGAGCATTTATCGCATATTCCTTGATTGATTAAATTTGCACTATATTTAACCCTTTGCACTCCAGCCATTTTTTTATAATAATTATAACAAAACAAAATAAAACACTTACCATTGTATAAACATAAAATGCAGATCATACACATTGTAACGCAAAAATAAACACTTTTGATTATCTAAAATTTATGAGCGCTGAGTGAGATAAACAAGCGTGTCGCAAATGCGGCGACAACAGATTTATTCCTAACATACGAAATGTCGCAAATGCGGCGACAATGGAGTGCAAAGGGTTAAAGACCTTAAAATCAGCATTGATTTATATAAAATATTGTGCTGAGTTTGTAATTTTATTTTTATTTATTTTTATTTAGATATTAATTTTAAAATACTGCGGTCTATTTCTTGATTGATTCAATTTCTACAAAATTTCTAATAATTTGAAGCCCTTTTTAATTTATCAATTATTACGTTTGCAATGTTAAATTTATACACAGAATAATTTTGAGAGTAAATTGTCGATACATTGTTTAAGTATAAATATTAATCTTTAGAATAACATTTAATTATTACTTTAATTTTTATAATAGTTTTTGTTTCAATGAAAATAATGGCAGTGACCGTTACTATGTGGTAGTTCATTTTAAAAGGGTAAATAAAAATAATTTTGACGTTTTTATACCACTATTTATTGTATAATATACACAAACAAAGTTTACAATTGAACAACTGATAATGACCTGCAAAGGCCGAAACTATAGATGTGTCAAAAATTGATAATATCTTATTTTTTTATGATTTATTTTCATATGATAACTACAAAGTATTTACTCATTGTGTACAGTTTAAAAATAAGCTAAATTTCTTGCAAACCTAGAAAATAATTGTAAAAACCCAGTAACAGTAAACTTAAAAAGCAATTGTAAAAAATGCTTGTAAATATAAAATTAAAAAAACAATTTACACATTAAAATGCATGTAAAAATAAAACTTAAATAGAAGTATAAACACAACACATAAAATATTAGATAAAACTTAAATGAAATGTAAAAACACACTCAAATAATTCTAAAGATAAAACATTAAACAAAAAACACTTTTTTAAGTATTAAATATTTAGTTTATAGTATTGTAATTTTGTTTAAACACACACTATGGCAATTATTTTCTCAGAAAATTGTAAATCCATTATTGTATTAAATCCTTAGCTCTTGAGGATTATTTTTTGATTTATTTCATTTTTAGATTTTTTCAAGTCATCGTAAACTATTGTTTCAAATATTAATTATTGTTCCCTGTTGACAACAGCCATGGACCGGTTTCGCTCTATTCTGGATCTCATCAACATAGCATAACTAGACACAGGGGAAAGAGATTTACTTTAGAGTATTTAACTATTTAACATCCAATCAAGATATTATCAAAAAGTGTCATCAATAGTCTAAGCGTTACACTAGATCAAACAAGGATCTAGTGCAACGCTAACCTTTATTGTAATATCTTATCTGAATATGTTATGTTATGTATTGATGTATCAAATATTGAGTTTATATTGTTGTGATTTTGTTTAAACACATTCAATGGTAATAATTTTGACAGAGAATTCTAAATACATTTTTTGAGTACAAATCCTGACTTTTTGAACAGTATTCCTCATTAGAAGGTTAATTACTTGGTTAAACACTTGGTTTTGTTTCACTAAAATAGTGTTTAATTAACATTCTAATTAACATAAAAATGTTTCACTATGGGTTAAGTGAGAATTTAATTCATCGTACTATTCCTAAATTGATTCGATTTTTAAAATATTTTAAATCGTTAAAAACAGTCTCAATTGATCAAATATTAAGTTTTTAGTTATTACATTACTAAAAACTCTTAACAGCTAAAATTTTGAAAACAAAAGATAAATATATTACTCCTATATAAATTCTGCGCTTTTCAAGTTTCTGCCTTTATTGGTTTCACTTTTACAATATTAAAAATTATTTAATTGGTTTTAATGTATAGTATTTTAAATTACTTTAAATATGTAAATTTGACAGCAAATTTTAAATAAAATATTTTCTTACAAATTGTCACAATTTCACCTTAATTGATTATGTAATTTGTTCAATGTTTGCAATTTTTTGTGTAGCTGCATTTTCATATATTGATAATTATTTGAACAGAAAAGTATACACATAATTTGTGTATAAATCCTGAACTATTGAAAATTATTTTTAGATTGGGAAATTTTTTATTATACTTCGATTCGTTAAAAGTAGTATAAATTTATAAAATTAGTGAAGAAAGGAAATCAAATCGTGTTTTATTAGTATAAATTTAATGTAATATTTTGCAAGTAAGCAGAATGGAAATAATTTTGACAGAAAGTTGTATATACATTGTTTGCGTGTAAACTTTGAACTTCTAAAGTTTATTCCTTAATTGGTTTAGTACCTAAAAAAATCCTTGTAGAAAAAAAAAATACATCCATTAAAATATATTTTTTTAAATAACATCCTGCATGTAAGTTCCTACAGTCTCTGCATCATATTATTCCTAATATGGCTAATACCATAGATATCCTAATATACTAGATTTTTTGTTTTGGCTACTTAAAACTTTACTTTAAATTTTTACCTTGTAGCAGGCCGACTAAAAATAGTAATAACCTTGAACCTCATATTTTAAGTCAGCCTTCTATAAAATTTTTATACTTAATTTAAAGGAACGTCTAAGTAGGAGACTTCACAAAAATGTCTGGAAGCTCACTTAATATCACATCGTTTTCTTTTGTTCATTGTCCAGGTAATTGGCAAAAAGCTGCCATAGATATTAGTGCAGAATGTTATTTTGATTTTGTCGAATTTTCGCTCTATAATTTGTGCAAATCTCTGTACTTGTAGTACAACAAAAATTAAAATGGACACCTTAAATATTGTTTGGCGTATGAACAATTTGCACCCGGCCTAGAAGGTTTTTTGTCATTGTCTAACCAGTTTATTCCAAATTATATATTAATGCTTGATCGTGACATCCACAATGCCATTGCTCTTGTAAAACACTATTGTCGGTAATGGCGTATTTGATTTTTGATTTTATTAGTTGACTCTCTCTTCACAATCAGCAGTCTTCTCTGTCTGTCTAATTGACCAAGGAGTTTTGAATTATTCCAATAAGTTGTGGTTTTAATATTTTTAATATTATGATAACTGGCACATCCTTTTTGTTTAGATATTTTAACATCAACTTCTTGAGTGTAATACTTAGATTTAAATCATTGTTATCAATATTTCTAATTCTGCATAACTTCTCTTTTTCCATCTTCTTCAGAGGTATTTTCAAAACTAATAAAGCAGGAGAAAAATATCCTACAAACTTTTATTTACCTTTATGTGTAGAATTCACAATACTCTTTTGGTCAGCGATTTCCTCTAAATTATCATTAATTATCATTGCACTTCTTCCTAGAACCGAAATTTTTGGTGATAAATTTACTCGGACTCTACAAATAGGACTTTTTTCTAATTAACGTTTAAGTTTCAATTGTAAGGCTTTAGCATTCATAATGTCTGTCCCAGATATTATAAGTTAGTGTTAAAATAATGATCGTGGAGTTTCTATTTGTAAATATTAGTAGTTTTTCCTGTTGCAGTTCGTACGGTAATTTGATATTAAAAGTCCTAATTGCACCAGTATCTGTTTTTTGTCAATATATCCATTTACAAACATTGTATTGTCATGATGTAACACGTAAACTTATTTGCAGTATTCTTTTGGCATGGTGCTCATCAGCCTTTTTTTTAATTGACGTCTGATACCTTAAAATTTGTTATATTTCAAGAGCCAATCGTTGTTTTCGGTTGCCCTTTATTTTCTCCACTTTTGTATCTGTTATTTCTGCTCTCTATAATATTTCCAAAATGTTTTGGGTTGTATCAGGAAATGAATTATTTTAGCTTTCGCAAAATTTTTGAAAACAGTTTTAAAGTTGTGTATGATAAACATATTGATTTTTACTCATTATTTCCAGATACTTTTTTATGTTTCATATTATTCTTTTTACTTAAGTATAATTTCCAAAAACAATATGTTGCATCTGTGTTTCTACATCCTAGTAATTTTCTGATGCAGAGGCCTAAAATTGATATAGAAAATTTGACCATCAGACTGAGGTGATTGCGTCTTCATTTCTTTAACAAGATAAGCACATATTTCTTTCATGTAATTATTTTAACATTTCTTTGAATTTTTAAAATTTTATGTTTATAAATATTTCATATTTGATTCTTTCAGAACTTTCAGGAATCATTACTTGATATTTCTAAAATTTACCAGCATTTTTTGTTTTATTACATCAGAATGCTCCTGCATAAATTTAATTAGGTCCAGGAAACTAGGACATTATGCAATTATATATGTGTTTAATAATGCATATAGATTGATGATTATTAGTAGCAATTAATAAAAACCGCAAAAAAAAACTGATTTATTACCGTCGTGACAGTTTGGGAAACGAATTTTTAATTTCGTACACGAACGTATTGGTGATTTTCAGCAGGAACGTGAGGATCGGGTCCGGTCCTGGTCGGACGTCGGCAGGTTCTTTTTTTCGTTTCTTTTTTCAGAACATTACTTGTGGATTCCTGTTGGATTTGTCGGCACGGCACAAGGCAAAGTGAAAGAGTGAGAAGGAGAGAGATTGTAAAGCGGCGCTCGTGAGCAGGCAAGTCGCTCACCTAACCGAGGACCACACACGTCGAATTCCTCCCCCTGCGTCTCGCATCCCCTCGCCCAAAAGCTCGACGGAACGAGAACTTGCGGCGGCCAGCAAGAGATGGCAGCCGCACACTAGTTGCGACTACAAATTGTATTTATAATACAACCGATTGACTACTGTATAATTATGCCAATAAAGTTGATGAAATTATACAATTAAATATAAATATAGGATTTTTCAAGTTTCAATTTACGAAGATGTTTTAATAATTGTTGAATAAATCTACATAATAATTATGCAAAAATAGTAGTCACGCATATGAGAAAAAAATATACGCATTTAATATAGTAATTTATTTTGAAATTATTTAATTCTAATAATTTCGAAAATAATTTAAATATAATTAAGGAATTATGTCTTAAAAATGTTCTTTTTCAATTATTGAATTCTATTATAATATTCTACATAACACATATTGAAAGTTAATTAATTTCTATTTATAATAGTTTAATTACTATTAACAGTGAACTCTACCAGTGACTCCTATATCCTAAATTATTTGTTTATTTTTTATTAAATACATATGTGTATATCATATAATATGTTTTTGCAATTTTGTAAGCAGGAGACACAAAGACAATAAAGAATAAAGAATATTTCAGATGTTGACAGAATGCCAGAAAAAATATTCAAACAGATTCAGGTTTTTAATTTGTAGAGACGTATAGAAATTTGTTGTTGAGTTATGTGAAGATATGATTAAAACTTGATTAAAATACTAACACTTTCTTCACAATTAATTTTTATTTCACTAGATGTACATTTCGGGTACTATGCACTCATATATAAGCTTATAAGCTATTGATAATGAGTGCATAGTACCCCAAGTGTACATCTAGTGAAATAAAAATTAATTGTGAAGAAAGTGTTAGTGTTTTAATCAAATTGTAGAGACGTGACAATAAAAAAGTGTTTAGAAAACCTGTTGTAGCAATTGATGTATAAAATTATTTTGGAAATACTATAAACAATGGCTTTAAGTTATGATATAGAGATGTTTTCTAGCAGATATAAACACTTGGACATTTCATTTTAAAACGTGATGATTTTTGACATCACACTTCTCAAGTTCCGAATCTTACTATTTGAAATTAAAAGATAAAAGAAGAAGAAGTAATTTTTTTCTACTTAAAAAAATATGTTAGGTTCTTAACTTTAGTTATGTTTTTAAATCTAGATACCTTATACAAAACATAATGTGGGAAAATTATAGAATTGTGAATCTATTTTTAAATCAAAAAGGCAGTGATTTTTTTACAAATAGCTTTCATCAGTTCTAAAAGGTTGTACTTGCTCTTCAAATCGAGATACAAGTTTTGAAATATAATAATAATAATAATAATAATAAACAAACTTTATTTCAAATAAATGGTCACAAAATTAATACAAAAATTCTGGAACATAAATGAAATTGTGTCATATAACAAAAAAAATTAACTAAAAACTAAAAATCGAAAAATTCTTTTATTTACTTTTAATATTAAAGTATTCGTTTATATTATATAATTCTGCTTCCAGCAGAAAATCATAAATTGCTGTTTTATACTTTTTAAGCGAATTTAGCCTCTTTATACACAATGGTAGAGCGTTATAGAATTTAATATACTGCACGAATAAAAGCATTTTTATATTTGAGAAAAAAAAAAACATTTTTTCTTAGTAGGGAATGTTTTTAGCAAATATAATAGAGATTAATTAATGTATTATTGATAATGGAATAAAAACTTTCTTTTTCATTATGATAAGTTACTTAGATGCCAATGTAGTTTTACTTCTTCTTTGATGGTACTACAGCCCAACTAAAGTAATTCCCTAATTTTGGGCAATTAATGAACAATTAGTAGATTATAGGATAGAAATTAGTCACATATTAAATTATAGGAAGAACCTTATTAGGTTTTCAAACGGGTCAGTATTCTTAACTCAGAATATAAATTTGTATGTTCTTTTGATATATTGTAAAGCAGTTTTTGACATAGGAAAATACTTCTCTAAGAAGAAAACATTTTATTCTATTGCTTTCCTTATTAATTTAGCTATAATTTTGACAACTTGCTCATCAAGATTAATCAATATTTGTTATGGAAACTCTTTTCAAGTTTCCAAAAAACACTTTCGCTAGAAAAATAATAATTTATTTACAATGCATTATATAACTATCTAGAACTAACATATATTTTTTTGCTACAAGATAAGGAATGATTGAACGACGTGTTGATTGTAATTAATCGCCACATAGAGCCCATTACGAAATATCAAGAAGGTCAATCAAATCGCACATACCAAACCTTTCTGAACATGTTATACCATTTGGAAAATATTTTAATGGTACCACATCGGTCTCCTTACCTAATTAATCACACCGTATAAATATATGAACGAAAAAAAAAATAACGCACCTAATCTATTAATCACGTCCAATTATTTCGAGCAAATATTAACTCAAAAGATGGCCATTAATTCGAGAAAATTAAGATTGATTCGTGTGTTTGCGCGTGTGCGTGTTTGCATCTGTGATTATCATTAATTAACATTTGTGAGTTTTAAGTTCAAGGTGCGATGCATAGAGAGAGGTGTTAGTACACGTGCGCATTTGGCTAATTGAATGATTGAAGTGTTGGAATTGCTAATAAGTATGTGATTAAATTAATTGACTATTGATGAATAGGCATTTAACTTCTGTTGGATTTCGTGATGTTAATATTTTGATTGAGTGATGAATAGATGGATAGGTGAAGATAGATTTATTTCATCAAAATTATATGTTTACTTAAGTTGTTCATTATTCTTTGAGCTTAGAATGTTGGTTGTTAGATACTTATAAAAAAAGTTATAGTAGAGTTTAATAATTTTGAAAGGTAAAAGTATCAATTTCCTATTAATTGTCTATTCCACAATATTGAGAATAATGTGCTTTTGATAGAATTGATGAAACGTCTACATATTTTATGGTTTCAAATTTATATATATTTTTAAAACCGAATAGTTCAGCTATAGTCAGGGTTCATAAACTTTTTCTTCCTTCAGTTATAAATGAGTGATTCTAAAGCAGCTGGTGTAGATTTTGCTTGAAAATTAAGCAAAGGGAGTTTTTAATATTACTCATGTCCCACTCATAATCATCATCATATTATCTCATCACAATCCATTAATTGTTGGTGGATTGGCTTAATCATAATTTTTGCTTTTTGATTACTATGAAACCCGACTTAGATATTTGAATAAATAAGTAAACAAGATTAATTAGTCATGTATTTTATAGTATCTTATGACAATATCTTAATAATAATATTGGTGGTGGATAGGCTCTGCTTCATCAAGGTGTAGATATATGAAGATGAGAGAAACTTAAGAACAATCTTCTATTTTTTTAAGCAGACTACAATGAGATCGAATTTAGAAACTTGAAGCATGAATGAACAAGAATCTAAGCATATGACTCATAGTATCTTTTTAGAAGATCTAATACATTTGTTGTATATGTAAAAATAAGAGAAACTTGAGTACAATCTTCTAATGTTTCAAATCAGATCACTACTAGATAAGCCCTCAAAAATTAAAATATAATGAAACAAATAAGATTGTAAAATCTATTAAACACAATTTTTACTATGTACAATTGAATTTTTATTTCAGTTTTTGTCGGACCTTTTGATCTTAGACTACTTACATCAGCGATCTCGGAGTTTTAGTTGGTAGGAGTATAATACTACCCTATTAGAAGGGTGTCTATGATAGATTTTCTCTCCTCTCGCCAAAAAAATAAGTAAACTGCCTGATTGCAATATTGTACTTCATACTTTAAAATTAGAATGATGGTAGAATTTTCAAAAACCTAAAAGATTAAAACTAATTTGTACAACTGTTTTGAATCTTTTAGGTCTTTGAAAAACAGGCAGTTAACACCAAGGCAAAAAGAAGACGTAGTCAATGAAATAAATTAAGTCAACACAGGAGAGGTTTATACAGTTAATAAATAAAGTTTTGGGATTACAGAAATATAAAAAAATAAACATTTCCCGAAAAACAACTCACAACAATCACCCAAGAAAATACTGTAAATTCTTATAATGTGAGAGTTAAATGAAAATTTTGAATTGAAGTTGACTCCTAAATTTATGGTATGAACTTTTATAAGGTCAGATGAACCGATGGTATAAGTAAAATTATTTTTTTCTACTCCCATAGTAGTAAGTAGGCAATAACGCAATCGTTTGTTGATTAGTAACCATGGCATTATGATACATGCCTTAATGAAGAAAAAAGTAGCACGTAATATATTACGTAACCATTATTATTACGAAACTCAAATCAAGTAGCCTAGACAAATGAATTTGACATTTATCGTTGTTGAATACATATTACATTGACGTTATTTTGGTTTAATTATTAATAATAATTCATTTATTGATTGTTAAAATCAGTGAAAGTGACTCCACAGAAGAAATTGTTGGAACTCCACCAGAAATTAGGCAACTAGCAGAACATACCGCAGCGGATCTTCTCCCGCAAAAATCCAAAGAGCGTTATGAAGTGGTTTACGGTAAATTCATGGATTAGCGTATGAATAGTGTTCAGTGTTGTTCGGAAAATGTGTTATTAGCCTATTTTGGGGAAATAAGTAAGAAAGACAAACCTTCATCTCTTTGGGCCATGTATTAGATGCTGCGAAGTGTTTTAATAGTAAGCATAACCTCAATATTGCAAAGTATTCCAAATTATAATGAATGGGAGTAGAAAATAGTACACAACTCGAGTTGTAAGTCACCTACGTACTCGTGGAATTACTGCACTCGCCTAACGGCTCGTGCGCAACTTTTTCCACTCGTACGTAATGTATGACTTACAACTCTCGTTATGTAATATACTATTATCTCCACCTCTAGATGTTGTCAAAGAATAATAGCACTTGTTTACATTTAATAGTAACTTGTTTCTAAAACACCACGAATAAGATCTTCTTGTATGCTGCAACAGTCACTAAAGCTACAATTTGATTCCAAAATTTTCGTCGTCGTTTGCATATAACAAGAAAAGGACCAACCTTCTGTGGCAGATGGTTGACCTGATAGCCATAACCAGGGAACTGATAATCATCGTCTATAAAACTGCGACAGCATAGTTGTTTAGGTTGTGGGTGGTGGGAAATACCAACTAGAAGATAAAGGATTATTACCTTCTAATTGACAACAACAGGTTAAGGTGGCCTTAAAGCTTAAATACCAGGGCGCCTATCTAGAGATCATCCCGTTCTGTAGTTCCCATCAACTTGGAGTTGCAGTCCGAACGGGTGCAACTACCAGACTCCTGACCAACACAAGTAGTCCATCGGAAGGAAAGAGATACATCCCAGTATGCGCAACTTATCTAACGTCGAAAATTCAGGCCACGCTTGATGATTAAACAAGTGGGAGCCGATGGACCCGACTGCTAAAGGAATCCTCAAAGCAAATAAGATCTTCCTCTTAGGAACAAGGGAGTTTGAGGAAGATAATGAAAAAGAAAAAGGATTATAACAACGGAGGCAAGAAAGAAAATCGAGCCAATAATTATAAGGACACCAGGAGAAGTCTGTAATGATTCAATTGGTATTCCTGTTCAATCGATCAGCCCTTGATCGATAACTTTCGGACCATTCCCACTAAGAACATATTATTAACATCTGAAGCCCTCGTACAATTATACATTATTTACATTATTCTGTAATTAGTTAAACACTTTTGGATAATAAATATATATTATTATTACTATTAGTAGTAGGGATGGTGAATAAACCACAATGGCAACATTGTAAGTTGTGCGTGGAAATAAAGTCCATTAAAAAGGTTTTTATTTACTAATATATCAGTTTTTAGAATGTATCTTCTTTAAAGAAAATAAATTTTGTCACCGCATCAAAACCTGCACAGTTCCATTTAATCTAGTTGTTAAAGTTCCAATTGTATTTTTTTAGATCAGGGTCCATATCGAAAGTGTTAAAGCTATTTTGGCTGAATTGGTACAGTTTATCTATTTGTAGGATGGGTGTGTAATCTCAATTAAAGTTTTACACTTTAGGATATTAGTGCAGGGCTTTAGATAATGGGTGTTAATCTTTAATCTTTAATTTAATCTGTGTGTATCGTGGATTTAGAAATGGGAAGAGTAAAAAACCATGAAAGTCAAATTACTAGAAAGGTTATGGAATTTAAAAAAAAATTTAGTTTAAATTTAAATATATTCATATGTAGGGTGGCCGGGTTTTTCCAAACCCACCCACCAATGAATAAAACATTTAGATAATTTTATACAATACACTTACATTTACATTTTATTCAATACCTCTGAAATTATAAAAAAATATGGACGTTATTTATACTGTAAATCTCTATCAAAGAATTTTTCTGTAAATTAGCATACTAGTAATAAATGTTGAATGGTGGGAAGTAGCCACGTATCCACCCTATATTTAAATAAACTAGCAAAGGATACTTCACAATAAAGACTAAAAATTAAGTGTTTGAGAGTATACCAAAATTGTTAACAGAATTCATTCGATAAGAAAAGATTTCTAAAAGGAGGAATCTAATCATATTGCATTAAATTTGATTTTATGACCGGAAATTGTGGAATGAGATAGTGATAACTGATAATAAGTACTCATATTTTCTTAGAAGGTATTAAGTGTAGTATCAAAAATTTTTACGGCAGTATCTTCAACTTTTTAATTAAATTGTAAACCAAGTCAAGTCAGGATTATTTTATGCTTCGGGATTTCCAAACAATGTTAAACTGCATTAATAACAATTATATTTTTCAGTTTTTAATGCATTTAGCAAACTGTTTATATTAAGTCTAGTAAAAAGAAATCCATTATTTTTGGATGAAATTGAAGCCTTTAATTACCATAGTTAGAATGATCTCATTTAGGTCAAATATGGCCGTTTTGTTCGATAACTTGTTGCCATTTTAAATGTAATTTCACTATGCCTCTCTCATAGAAGTCCTCGTCCCTATTGGCAAAAAAATTGTCGCAGTCGATTTTCATAAGCCTTTCTAAAAGCGAATTTTTCACCAGCAAAATTGTTCACCATGGACAGGAACAAATGGTAATCACTTGGTGGTAGATGCATAAGAACCTCCCAACCACCCTCCCGGAGCTTCTGGTGAGTCACTACCAATGTGTGTCGCATGGCGCTGTCCTGATGGAACACACTTCGTCTCTTATTGGCCAAAGCTGGTTGCTACCTTTAGATGGTCCAATTGTTGACAGTACAGTTTTGAGTTAAGAGTGTTGCCCTAAGGGAGCATCTCATAGTAGATAATTCCCTGTTAATCTCACCACACAGACAGCAAATCTTCCTAGTCGTCAATTTTGACTTGGCCACCGTTTCCGCCGGCTCACCACGATTCGACCACGGCCGTTTTCGCTTGACGTTATCGTAAGAAACCCACTTTTCATCACCAGTCACCAACGGCTTCAGACATGGGTCGATTTTGTAGCGATTTAATAGCGATTCTCAGAAGAAAATTCAGTCCATGAGGTTGTTTGTGATAACTCCACATCGAGCTTCATTAGGCTAGAATTAATAGCCGTATTCAAATGGTTCCAAATCTGGTTGTGTAATCTTTAGCTTTTGGGAAATCGAAACAGTGCTTATATGGCGGTCGGACACGATAAATTTAAAGACATTTTCGATAATTGGCCTTCCAGTGCGTGGGTACATCTTTGACATTGAAATTACCGGAAGGAAATAAACACTATTCACATTAATAACTTTGTTTGTATAACACGAAATTTATTTCTGTGACTTAAGTTTCGGCAACTGCATGTACCATTTTCAAACATAAAGTTTATGTTTATGTATGTGTTAGACAAACAAAGTAATTAGTGTGTTTCATTTCTATTCAACATGTATAACGAAGTAGAAGCCTTCAACATCAACAACTATTCACATTTTTAGCTGCCTGGTTTTGGCTTTATCGAAAAAAAAAATGTAAAATATAGCGTATTTTGCAAGTGTCCAACTTTGACACGTGCTCAAACAATAATGAGTCAACTAATCACAAAACTGTCAGAAAAATGTTTTTAGTACGAAATCTCATCTTTCTAACGCCATCTAGTGGAACCTGATCGGATTTATACAACGCAAAATACAGATAACTAAACCATTCATTGGAAAAATAATTGATTTCTTTTTACTACAACTGATTTATGAATATTCTTATTGAACATGTGGCAAATGTATAAATGGAACCTACATTATAACATTACATCTTTTGAGTGAACTTTACACACAAGGTCGCCAAACAAACCAGATGCATCATATAGTAATAACAGTATTCGCCTTCTGAAAATTGAAAAAAAACCGTTAAAAAAAAATCACAAATTTAATTTAAGCTAGAAATCTGCTTCCGCCTGAAGCCAAATTTTTTTCCATTGGAGTCAAGGTTCCTGAATAAAATATTAAGGTTCTTTTGCTAGATTTCAACTTTCATCTCTATAACACTAGTGGCAATGAATTAGAATAGAATAGAATAATCAAACTCGTGTGTTAAAATAGCAATGAATGATTCAAGCTGGCATCATGTAATGTTCCTCAGGGCTCTGTGTATGGGCCGTTGCTGTAGAACATCGCTTTCTATTGCCAGAAGGCACAGATATCACTGGTTTCGTGATCTACATCCTGATCGTTGTTAGGAAGCTGGAGATGATTGCTTTAAGAGCCATTACATAAGATGCCATCGTGACGATGAAGAACAATGATGTTGACGATGGCGGCAAAGAAGCGGAGCAAGACGATGATGTTGGAGCATCAGGTAAAGTGTGTAATGATCCTACTGGTATCCCTGGTCAATAGATAACTTTCAGACCGTTTTCACTAAGAACGTATTATTATCTGAGCATAAATACACATAAGTGGGGATGGTGAATAAACTACAGTGATAATATTGTAGGTTATGCGCTCTTAGGTGGGATAAATTCCGTTAAAAGTTTACCTTCTTTAAAGTAAATCGATTTTGTTACCAATTCAAAACCCACACAGTTCCATTTAATACAGTAACTGCTTTTCCTACTATTATTTTATGAAATTGGTGATCATCATCATCTCTTTTTAACTAATTAGAAACATACAATGAAACTACGCTAACTAAAGTAATAAGTGCTTCGTTCTTTTATATTTCTGAAGTTTCGAATTTTAATCATACTAATTCTTTTATTGAATGTTTACAAGAACGTCGAATTTAAAATTTATTTTACAAATCTTAGGAAACAGATAATATAAATAAATGAAATCTACAAATTAATTATCTTATGATATCAAGATTTGCTTAATCCATCAGAGATTTATGTTTAATTGGATTTGTGTTATATTGGAATCTTTAGTATAGGTTACTGTTTTCGGTAGTCCTTGTATTTATATAGAAAAAAATTGAAAACTTAGTAAATTTTTCATAAAAAACTCGAAGTAAAAAACATGAAAGTTTCCAATGACTCTCCAAACATATTCTTCAATTTTTAATGCATTTAGAAATCTCTTCATGCATCAGTATTCTTATTTAAGATGTGCCAAATCAGTAGAAGGGATAGATGGACTTTAAAACTTTTAGTCACTTGAAGATAAAAGGTCTCTACTCATTAGGATGAAGAAACTTCTCAAATAGACCAATGCAATTGCAATAAAAAAAAAGTGATAAAACTAGTATATTACCGGTTCATCAATTTTATTTAAAACTAGAAAAGTTGAAAGCTTTCTATTAAAATTAAGATTCCAAAATATCAAGGTTATTTTGATTAGATTTTACTAGATTGTCGGAAAATTCTGAACGAGGTTCATTTTGCGAAAAATGCTTGGGCAAAGAAGACACAATTTTTGGAAAAAAATTGAGATAAGAAATTCTCTGTAACTTTTTATATGAAAATAATAAGTGCGTTGATATTTGATGACATAAATCCTCAACATATGGTTCATATCTTGTTTATTCAAAGAAAATCAATTGCCCATCTTTAAAGGTAAAATATAGGTCATTATTGAGTCATTTATTATTGTTTGCATAGAAGATTTAACAAAAAAATAATCTAAAAAATGAGTTTAATGATGGGCCAATTAGAACCTAATTGATCCACCTACACACACACACACACACACACACACACACATATATATATATATATATATATATATATATATATATATATATATATATATATATATATATATATTACAAAAACACACGACTTAAATTATGTCATTATCTATGAAGACATTAAACCGTCGAAACTTAAGTTGTGTGATTTTGTAATATATGTATTATATATATACACGTTGTCCCCTGAAATTTTGAATACGGGCATTTAAATTCGTTACTTGTTACTTAGTTACCACACTCGTGACGTATTTTAATGGACTGACCAACGGGAAATAATCAGTAATTTCTAATTTGTAATAAAATAGGGAATTAAAATGAAACATATTTACACAATCTGCCGTAACGTATAACAAATAACTACAATTTTCATCTTATTCAATGTTCGAAAACATATCTTTATTGAGCCAAACAATATCCCAGATGATCATAAAATTCCTGTTAACATTTTGAAACTATGTAAGTCAAATTGACATGCATATTGCAGCAAAAACCATAGCAACCAATAATAATAATAATCGAGATACAATACACACATTACATTACCCATATTCAAAATTTCAGGCGACAACGTGTATATATATATATATATATATATATATTACATAATTTTTAAACATAGTAAATGCGTTAGTTTAGTGTTTATCATGAATTACCACGTAATAACAGTCGCCACCATTCCTTAAAAGGTTTTATGTTAAGCATCAAAAATTTGTAAGGCAGTCTGCTATCTTTAACTTTTTAATCTAATTGTAAAATCAAAATTCTTTTAAGCTTTGTTTATAAAAAAATGTGAAACTGCATTAATGATAATCATATTTTTCAGTTTTTAATGCATTTAGCAATATCTTTATGAATACTAATAATAATAATAATAATAATATTTATTTACATAAAATAATAATAATAGAGTTAAGCAAATGAAATTATAATATATATTGAGTAAAAGGAATAAGTGAAATCTAAATTAAAACAGTAAATCTATTGAGTGAGCTTTAGAAAAAAGTTGAAAAAACTGCCAATATTGTTAAGCAAATCACTTGTATCATATAGCAATAACAGTATTTACCGCCTGACGATTCATAATTTAATTGAATTCTAGAAATCTGCTTCCGCTTAGAAGTTGAAACCAATGTTCCTGAACAAAATATTAAGGTTATTTTGACTAAATATAAATATTAAATTAGAAATAACACTCATGTGTTAAAATACCAAGCCAAGAACGTGTGGTATTCCTTAGGGCTCTGTGTTTGGGCCGTTGCTGTAGAACATGGCTTTCCATTGCCGGGTGGCACGGAAGAACGTGGTCAGGAAACGGGAGATGATTGATATCATAGCCAATATATAGGATGCACCACGGGCGTCAACCAATGGATGATCGCCCATAAGACTGCAGTAGCATAATTGATCAGGCGGAGGAAGGAGAGAAATGTCAACTAGAAGATAACTATACTTGGCTAAGGAGTTGAGGTGGCCTTAAGCTGTGCATCCGTATGGAAGCCAACTTGCTCTGAAGTCCGTAGTTAATGCCGCAATTGGTCGCAGCTAGTAGGTCAATCTGAAGACTCCTAGCCAATACAAGTAGATCATCGGAAGGAAAGAGATACCTTAAGGTGAGCGCAACCTATAAAAGGCCCAGCGTAATATCGATCGGCAATACTCATTCAGACAATGTTCGATGAAGATGAAGAAGAAGAAAATAAAGGACTATGATAATGAAGCCACCAGGAAAAGTGTGTAATGATTCCACTGGACTCTCTGTTAAACTGATCAGCCCTTCATCGCTAACTTTCAGAACGTATTATTAACATCTAAGTTCCCCGCACAAATATACATAAACGATGATGGTGAATAAACCACAGTGGTAACACTATAGGTTGTGTGATGAAGTTCGTCTTTTTTATGTTTACCTTCTTTAAAGAAAATCAATTTTGTCCCCGCATCAAAACCTGCACAGTTTCATTTTATAAGTGAGTCTGTTTTGTATAGAATTATAGAGTTTCCTGTTTGATTCTATAACACCAGTATTCATCATCAAAGTTATAAGGGTATTTTGGCTGATTCGGTACAGTTTATTTTAAATGTTTGTATCATCCCCACTTGTGTTTTAAAAATATTCTACACTCCCAAAATTTGAAGTACGTTGTTTTTAATTGATTTGTTGTATACATACTTTTTTAAGATAGAGACACAAAGATGTATAAATAAATAAATAAATAAATATTGTAATCACCAGTTTCATCTCTATTTAAGTAATTAGAAACATACAATGAAACTACGTTAACTAAAGTAATAAATGCCTCGTCTTTTTATACTCTGTGTTTGGTCACCATACCTATTTCTTAATTAAATGCTCAACAAGAACGTCAGCTTTTATATTTTTTACACAAAACTTAAGAAGCAGATAATATATGATAAATTAATGAAAGCTACAAATTAATTATCTAAAGCTGTCAAGCATTATTTAATCTATCTGAGATTTGTGTTTGATTAGATTTGTGTTTTATTGGAACCTTTAGTTATGGTATATAATTAGCTTCTGTTTTATGTTATGCTGTTTATTTATTTATTTAATATACTTTAACTTTCTTTCTAACAAAATGCACATGAATATATAAAAATATAATATAAAACATACAAACATTTTGGATAATGTCCTTACATGTCTGCAGACAAAGACTAAAAACTTAGTTAATCTTTCATAAAACTTTGTTGAAATTGAAGGCTTCTACTTCGTTATACATGTTGAATAGAAATGAAACACACTCATATGTTTCATTTCTTTTATAAAACTATCATGAAAGTCTCCAATGATACTTCAATCATATTCTTTATTAATAATTTAAAAATACGAAAACATTTCGTAAATCTACAACAATGAGTCTTACTAAGACTACAAAACAAAAGCTAGGGAAGTAGTTGTTTCAAATTAATTTGTTTTGTAGTCTTAGTAAGGCTCATTGTTGTAGATTCACGAAATGTTTTCGTATTTCTAAATTATTATTTAATTTTCTACAACGAACTAAAGGATTTTAATACATTTTAATATTCTTTATTTTTTAATGCATTTAGCAATCTCTTCATACACCAGGTATTTTTATTTTAGATGTTTCAAATCAGTGACAAGATTAGGTGAAAGATGATTAAAACATTAAAAGTTTTGAGTGAACTGAAGATAAAAAGTCTTTACTCATTAGGATTTAAAAAACTGCTAATATTCTAAAATAAACCCAATGCATCATGACAAAAGCAGTATTTTCCTTCAAAAAAAACTTGTATATTGTCTTCTCATCACTTTTATCTAACACTAGAAAAGTTAAAAGATAAAGATTCTAAAATATTAAGGTTATTTTGACTAGATTTTAACTAGATAAGCGGAAAATGTCAATGAGGTACAGCTTACGTACAATGTTTGTCTAAAGAAACGACAATTTTTGGAAAAATCTTGAGAAAAAAACCCTACAAGCTATAATAATAATATTAGCGTTGTATAATGATATAAATCCTGAAGCTTTGGTTCATTTCTTGGTTATTCGAAGGAAACCAGAAAGATAGTGTTAGGTCATTATAGTTGGTTGCGTAGAAGTTTTCACAAAAATGGAATCTAAAGAATGGTTTTTGCATTATAATTAATGCTGGGCCAATTAGAGCCTTATTTGTTTATCATCTACACGACCATATATTGCCAGGTCAACTTCAATGGTCACCAAGTTAACTTATTGTTACAGTTACTATACAATTTAAGTGAAGACATTGAAATATCTTCACTTAAATTGAACACCCTGTATATAAGAAGTTTTCAAAATAAAGAGAAACTATTAGACTATTAAATGAAAACATTATCGACTATCACTATAATTTTCAGTGTTTTTTTAGCAATAGAAGTTTCAGACTCTTATAGCACATGCGTAATGGATGATGGAATATTAGATTTAGTATCTGTAGATATTTTTTACGAGTCTGTTATTTACAGGGTTTCTTTTGAAAAAAATCCGAAGGAATAATTTTGCCAGCAATATATAACCAGCATAACCAAAGAATTGAGTTTATGTTGGCTGAATTAGTGTGGCTTATTTAAATCGGTTTTACCTTTAACTCTTTAATTAGTGTCTTCTCTGCATTTTCCTAACTATGAAAGTAATTATCTGTGTCATCTATATATAAATAATTAGAAATATGATGATGATTCATCATACATCTTTTTGCAATTACCTATTTAACAGAATTAAAGTTCTTTGCTGGATATTTGCTATAGAAGCCATTGTCATATCAAAACCGCCCAACATTTTGCACACCAAGTTGACGAATTGGCTCACTTCTCAAACATTGAAGAAGAAGAAGATGATCAACATGAGAAGTCGTGAACTCCGTCTTCAAGATCTATGATTCAAATTTGAAAAGGGTTTCGTGTATTTATGTATGTATTTTATGTAAATCGAAAAGGATTTGTAAAGTAAATAAATAAATTAAATAAATACTCTAATGCAGAACACTAATCAGTTACATCATTTCGTTTACGTTTTCATACACTTCAACAAACAGGAAATATCATTTTCACTAAATTACACTTCCTTCTGGATTTTTCATAATTAAAAAAAATACACCGATTATAATTCTATATATAATAGTTGATTTGTTTTTTTTTGTAAATAGTACCGTGATTTATAATTATTATATAATTGATTTAACATCAAGTAAAGTACTTTTTAATTACATTAAGTTTTTATTAGCGGTAATAAGATGATTATTTTTTGGAGTGATTATTATAAACTGTCGAAATAACACAAACCTCAGTTAAGACGTGATTAACCGTTAATTTCTCCTTGTTGGCTCTGCGGTAGGTAAGAGGTGAAACATTGAACTGACGATTACTTACTTGGTAATGGGCCGCCATTGTCGGTGTATTTATTATTTTATTCATTCGGTTTCTATGGCGAAAGAGCCGTTTAATGGCCGTAGGTGTAATTAATGGATTATTTGTTTAAATTGTATGTTGGGCTTTATGTATGGGTAGAGAGCGAGCGTACCACTTATTGTGGTTTAATATGCTCAAATCGATGCATTCACCGCACCGGGGAATGCCGATGGCCGAGGTAATAAATTTCGCCCCGTAAGTAGGTATCGGATTGATGGCGGGTAATTAAGGTACTGTCCGCTGGTGGGATTTCAAATTTCAATGTCTTTGAATTGGCTTTAATGAAGCGATTGCGCGCGTGAAATTGTATACAGCGGCGTGTGTACATTGCTTTGCAATAGGATTCGTGTATGGAATCGAAGGTCTTCATCGGAAAAATTAACTACAATTAATCATAGATGTTGTAGTATATAACCAAACTCATGTATTTATTAGAATTTTAATGTAAACCTTATAAAACATAAAATCTAAGAATTAGTTATTGGTTATTTAAAAGCAACGCAACACGAAATAACAGTTTTAGATCATTTTCGCCAGTTTTTTTGATAATACAAAAAATAGATGTTTCACTGAAGTGAGAGCATGAAATAATTTTTTGATTTGTAAAATTTTTTGATACTTTTCACTTCATATTAGAAGAGGATATCTGTAGAATCCAGGATCAAGTCATTTATAATAAACATGCTTATATAATTAGTATACGTTCTTTATTTTAGTTTTATATGAAGGTCACACAAAAATAAATGTGGATAAAAATGTTCCTGTCATACTATTTTGAAGTTTAAGTCATGTTAAACGAATAATTTTCTATGGACGTTAATATTAAACAAGCTTGTAGAGATAGATTCCTTAGCAATTTATATATGCCTAAGACAAAAGGCAAAGTGGTTGATGATCATTTTTGGGCCATTAAATCTAGTCTTTTAAATTTGTCTGTTAAAGTATAGGCGACTAAAATTGTTATAGGGTAAGATTTATTCTACCGAAAAAGTCTTTCTTTAAAGGAATAAAAAAATGTTTATCCACTTTTGCAAGAGATTGTCAAATTGAGTTATACAAAAAAGAAAGTAATACGAGGTTAATGCTATAAGCAAAACCAACAGTTTGATAATCTCGCTTACTTTGTTTAACTTAGGCCACAAAAGTAATTTCTCTGTAGAGCTCTCCGTTGATGGCCTTGCCAACATCGTCGATAAAAATGTATAAACAAAAAATGTCACCAGTTCACAAGAGAATATCTTTTTGTAGATATTTTGGACTTTCTGCGAATTAGAATATCTTATACATCGCAATTTATTAATTTTTTTCTTGTTGGAATTTTTTAGGCGAGAATATTCTACAAGGAAACATAATAAGTTCTGTTGAAATTTTCTAAATTTTTAAACATATATATCACCACAAGGTTTCCATTTTCCAAAAATATTTTATTTTCTCAAGAAATTTTTTAAATATTTCGGTTCAAATTTTTAGAATTTACTTCAAGGTTTACAGAAGTTTTTAGTAATTTCTCCTCTTAAATAAGAAATTTTTCAAATATTTCGGTTCTAATTTAGTAAAGTTTTTAGCAATTTCTTCTCTTAAATTTCTTGAATTTTGAAAAAAACTGTTGTGTTTTTTCCATTGCTTTAAATCGTAACAATTTTATTGTAATGAATTACTAAAATTATTATATAATGTTCCAATTTACAAGAATTATCTTCAAGGATTCTAGATATTTTTATCATATTTTAAGCAGTGTTTTAATTTTTTTGACAGATTTTAGAATTTGTAAGGAAATTCTCTTTCAAATGTTTTTAATTTTGTTAGCATTTCGGATTTCATTTTATTGGAATTTTCCAGGAATATTTGCTCTTTATTCTAAGAATTTTCTTGAAGGGTTTACTTCGAGGTTTAGAGAAGTTTCCAGCATTTTCTCCTCTAAATTTTTTCAGCATCTTGCATCATTTGGTCTTAATCAAAAATTTCTTGAATTTTCAAAAAAAATTCTGTGTTTTTTCCATCGCTTTAAATCGTAACAAATTTTTTGTAATGAATTACTAAAATTATTTATAATATTCCAATTTACGAGAATGTTCTTCAAGGATTCTATATATTTTATCATATTTTAAGCAGACTATTAAATTTTTTGGTGGATTTTATAATTTGTTAGCAAATTCTATTTCAAATGTCTTTAATTTTTTTATCATTCCGGACTTCATTTTATCGGAATTTTCCAGAAATATTTGCTCTTAATTCTAAGAATATTCTTGAAGGGTTTACTTCAAGGTTTAGAGAAGTTTCCAGCAATGTATCCTCTAATTTTTTTAGCATGTTGCATCATTTGGTCTTAATCAAAAAATTAATAGAAATTTCTGTGTTTTGTTCATCGCTTTAAATCATAACAAATTTTTTGTAATGTATTATTAAAATTATTTTTAATATTCCAATTTACAAGAATTTTCTTTAAGGATTCTAGATATTTTTATCATATTTTAAGCAGAGTTTTAAAATTTTTTGATAAATTTAAAATTTGTTGGGAAATTTTCTTTCAAATGTCTTTAATTTGTTTAGCATTTCGGACTTTTCCAGGAATATTTGCTCTTAATTCTAAGAATTTTCTTGAAGGATTTACTTCGAGGTCAAAATCAAAAATTTAATAAAATTTCTTGAATTTTCAAAAAAAAAAATCTGTGATTTTTCCATCGCTTTAAATCGTAACATTTTTTAAATGAATTATTAAAATTATTTATAATCTTCCAATTTACAAGAATTTTCTTCATTTTATCATATTTTAAGCAGGGTTTTAAAATTTTTTTGGTGGATTTTAGAATTTGTTAGCAAATTATCTTTCAAATGTCTTTATTTTTTTCAGCATTTCGGACTATTTTATCAGAACTTTTCAGGAATGGTTGCTCTAAATTCTAAGAATTCTAAAATTTCTCAGACATTTTTCATATATTTTCTACTATTCTTAGAATCTTCTAAAAACTCTTTCCCAAGTTTTCTATTTGGCAAAGATTTTCATAATTACGTTTACAACTCACTATAAGCAATTGTCCTTTTTATATAATACAAAAGTACTTTAATATTAAGTATATTTAGGCGTTTTTAGGTGATTTTAGTGAATAGTACTATCTTGAGAATTAAAAAAAAATGTAATACAAATTCTAATTTTTCTTATTCTGGGTTTTAACTCTTGCCATTTTTAATATTGAACTCTTGCCATTTTGTTTATAACCTTATATTAGCATTATAAAAAAAAATATTAAAAGTACGTTAATTTTAAGTATACTCAGGAATTTTCAGGTGAATTTAATGGATGTTACTGTTTTGAGAAATTTTGAAAATACTAGATTATTATTTCACATTTTCTCACCTGAGGTTTCGACAACTGTCATTTTGTTTACAACTGAAAATCGGCAATTGTTTTTGCAGAATTTTAAAGGTAGATACATTATAAGTACTATCAATTATTTTTAAGTCAATTTTATGTGTAGTACTACTTAAAAATAATAATTAGAGGACAAGATGTAAATTTCATTTCTTCCTATTTAAGGCTTCAACGGTTGCCATTTTGGTTTCACCTTTGTATTATCAATTGTTTTTATTATTTTACAAAACCACATTTATTCTAATTATATTTGTCTAATGTCAAGTAATTTTCTTCTATGGTACTATTTTGAGAAATTTTTTAAAATCGAGATGCAATATTCATTTTTACTTACTTTCGGCTTCAACAATTGCATTTTGTTTATAAGTCAATATCAACAAATTTATTTGTCTTTTTATTAAAATTACATTAATTTTAACTAAATTTATATGTTTTTACGTCAATTTTATCGGTAGGACTGTTTTGTGAAATTCTCAACAGACGAAATGCAAATCTCAATTTGTCTCACTCGTAATTTCAACCCTTGCTACTTTATTTATAACTTAATTTAGGCAGTAGTGTTTTGATATGTCGTAAAGTACATTATTTTTAAGTATATTTAGTCAGTTTTAGGCAAATATAGTAAGTAGTACTGGTTTGAAAATTTTTTGTAATAAGAATTGCAAATTTTATTTTTTTAATTTCAAACCTTGCTACTTTATAACTTAATTTAAGCAACAGTTTTTTTGGTGTATCAAAAGTACATTAGTTTTACGTATATATAATCAGTTTTAGGTGAATTTTGTAAGTAGTACTGGTTAGAAATTTTTTTTATAAGATGAGATGCAAATTTAAATTTTTCCCACTCGTTATTTCAACCCTTGTCAATTTATTTATAACTTGAAATAATCATTAGTTTTTTTTTGATATGTCAAAAGTACACAACTTTTAAGTATATTTAGTCAGTTTCGGGTAAATTTAAGACGTAGTACTGGTTTGAGAAATTTTTCTAAGACAAAATGCAAATTTCAATTTTTCTCATTGGTGATTTCAACCCTTGGTACTTTATTTATGACTACATTTAGGCAATAGTTTCTTTAACATGTCAAAAGTGTATTAGTTTTAATTATATTTGGTCAGTTTCAGGCAAATTTAGTAAGTAGTAATGATTTGAGAAATTTTTGTAAGACAAGATGCAAATTTCAATTTTTCTCACTTGAGATTTCAATTGTTGCCATTGCGTTTAAAACTTGTTATTGGCAAACTGTTTTATATATTACAAAAATACATTAATTTTAAGTGAAATTAGACAATAGATTTTAATAGATTGTACTATCTTGAAAAAAATTTTATAACGTGAGATGTAAATTTCATTTTTTCCCACTCGTAACTTCAACCCTTGCCACTTTATTTGGAACTTAAAACAAGCATTAGTTTTTTTGATGAATGTCAAAAGTACATTAGTTTTAATTATATTTATTCAATTTCAGGCAAATTTAGTAAGTAGTACTGGTTTAAGATATTTTTATAAGACGAGATGTTATGATTTAAAAATATGAATTCATTACGTAAATTGTGTTCGAATTTTAAAAGTATTACTCCTAGTAAATTTTCTACAACCGCCTAAATTACTTTAATATATTTTATTGTTTCATAAGTTTATGTTCTGATTTCTAAAGTTTTCTTTGACGATCATAAATGTTTTCAGCAATTTCAATCTTAATCAAAGAAAATTTTACAGATTTCTAGAAATTTTTTTTGAAGGGTTTACTTCGAGGTTTAGAGAAGTTTCCAGCAAATTATCCTCTAATTTTTTTAGCATGTTGCATCATTTGGTTTTAATCAAAAATGTAATAGAAATTTCTGTGTTTTTTCCATCGCTTTAAATCATAACAAATTTTTTGTAATGTATTATTAAAATTATTTATAATATTCCAATTTACAAGAATTTTCTTCAAGGATTCTAGATATTTTTATCATATTTTAAGCAGACTTTTAAAATTTTTTGGTTTATTTTAGAATTTGTTAGCAATTTCCATTTCAAATGTCTTTAATTTTTTTTAACATTTCGGACTTCATTTTATCGGAATTTTTCAGGAATATTTGCTTTTAAGTCTAAAAATTTTCTTAAAGGGTTCTAAAATTTCTCAGACATTTTCTCATATATTTTATACTCTTCTTAGAACTTTCTAAAAATTCTTCCCGAGTTTTCTATTTGGCAGGGATTTTTATAGGTTATGATTTAAAAAAATGAAAAATAAAAAGGAATAAAAGAATAAAGGACTTTAATATATTTTATCGTTTCATAAGTTTATGTTTATAAAAGTAAATCCTATAGTAAGTTATTTTAAGCAGTCTTAAATTTTTTTGATAGATTTTAGAATTTGTTAGGAACTTCTCTTTCAAATGTCTTTAATTTTGTTAGCATTTCGGATTTCATTTTATCGGAATTTTCCAGGAATATTTGCTCTTAATTCTAAGAATTTTCTTGAAGGGTTTACTTCGAAGTTTCCAGCATTTTCTCCTCTAAATTTTTTCAGCATGTTGCATCATTTGGTCTTAATCAAAAATTTCTTGAATTTTCAAAAAAATTTCTGTGTTTTTTCCATCGCTTTAAATCATAACAATTTTTTTGTAAAATGAATTATTAAAATTATTTATAATATTCCAATTTACAAGAATTTTCTTCAAGAATTCTAGATATTTTTATCATATTTCTAGCAGGGTTTTAAATTTTTTTGGCGGATTTTAGAATTTGTTAGCAAATTCTATTTCAAATGTCTTTAATTTTTGTATCATTCCGGACTTCATTTTATCGGAATTTTCCAGAAATATTTGCTCTTAATTCTAAGAATATTCTTGAAGGGTTTACTTCAAGGTTTAGAGAAGTTTCCAGCAATGTATCCTCTAATTTTTTTAGCATGTTGCATCATTTGGTCTTAATCAAAAAATTAATAGAAATTTTTGTGTTTTTCCATCGCTTTAAATCATAACAAATTTTTTGTAATATATTATTAAAATTATTTATAATATTCCAATTTACAAGAATTTTCTTCAAGGATCCTAGATATTTTTATCATATTTTAAGCAAACTTTTAAAATTTTTTGGTGGATTTTAGAATTTGTTAGCAATTTCTATTTTAAATGTCTTTAATTTTTTTTTACATTTCGGACTTCATTTTATCGGAATTTTTCAGGAAAATTGTTCTTAAGTCTAAGAATTTTCTTGAAGGGTTCTAACATTTCTCAGACATTTTCTCATACATTTTTACTTTAAAGGACTTTAATATATTTTATCGTTTCATAAGTTTATGTTTATAAAAGTAAATCCTATAGTAAGTTATTTTAGAATTTGTTAGGAAATTCTCTTTCAAATGTCTTTATTTTTTTCAGCATTTCGGACTTCATTTTATCAGAATTTCCCAGAAATATTTGCTCTTAATTCTAAGAAATTTCTTGTAGGGTTTACTATGAGGTTTAGAAAAGTTTCCAGCAATTTCTCCTTTAAAAGTTTTCAACATATTGCATCATTTGGTCTTAATGAAAAATTTAATAAAATTCCTTGAATTCTCAAAAAATTTCTGTTTTTTCCATCGCTTTAAATCGTAACAAATTTTTTGGGTTTATTATTAAAATTATTTATAGCACTTACAAGAATTTTCTTCAAGGATTCTAGATATTTTTATCATATTTTAAGCAGAGTTTTAAAATTTTTTGATAAATTTTAGAATTTGTTGGGAAATTTTCTTTCAAATGTCTTTAATTTTTTTAGCGTTTCGGACTTTTCCAGGAATATTTGCTCTCAATTCTAAAAATTTTCTTGAAGGATTTACTTCGAGGTCAAAATCAAAAATTTAATGAAATTTCTTGAATTTTCAAAAAATTTGTGATTTTTCCATCGCTTTAAATCGTAACATTTTTTTAAATGAATTATTAAAATTATTTATAATATTCCAATTAACAAGAATGTTCTTCATTTTATCATATTCTAAGCAGGGTTTTAAAATTTTTTTGGTGGATTTTAGAATTTGTTAGCAAATTCTCTTTCAAATGTCTTTATTTTTTTCAGCATTTCGGACTTTATTTTATCAGAACTTTTCAGGAATGGTTGCTCTAAATTCTAAGAATTCTAAAATTTCTCAGACATTTTTTCATATATTTTCTACTATTCTTAGAATCTTCTAAAAACTCTTTCCCAAGTTTTCTATTTGGCAAAGATTTTCATAATTACGTTTACAACTCACTATAAGCAATTGTCCTTTTTATGTAATACAAAAGTACTTTAATTTCAAGTATATTTAGGCGTTTTTAGGTGATTTTAGTGAATAGTACTATCTTGAGAATTAAAAAAAATGTAATACAAATTTTAATTTTTCTTATTCTGGGTTTTAACTCTTGCCATTTTTAATATTGAACTCTTGCCATTTTGTTTATAACCTTATATTAGCATTATAAAAAAAATATTAAAAGTACGTTAATTTTAAGTATACTCAGGAATTTTCAGGTGAATTTAATGGATGTTACTGTTTTGAGAAATTTTGAAAATACTAGATTATTATTTCACATTTTCTCACCTGAGGTTTCGACAACTGCCATTTTGTTTACAACTGAAAATCGGCAATTGTTCTTACAGAATTTTAAAAGTAGATACATTATAAGTACTATCAATTAATTTTAAGTCAATTTTATGTGTAGTACTACTTAAAAATAATAATTAGAGGACGAGATGCAAATTTCATTTCTTCCTATATAAGGCTTCAATGGTTGCCATTTTGGTTACACCTTTGTATTATCAATTATTTTTAAAATTTTACAAAACCACATTTATTCTAATTATATTTGTCTATTGTCAAGTAATTTTCGTCTATGGTACTATTTTGAGAAATTTTTTAAATCGAGATGCCAATTTCATTTTTATTTACTCTCACAATTTTAACTAAATGTATATGTTTTTACGTCAATATTATCGGTAGTACTGTTTTGAGAAATTCTCAACAGACGAAATGCAAATTTCAATTTGTCTCACTCGTAATTTCAACCCTTGCTACTTTATTTATAACTTAATTTAGGCAGTAGTGTTTTGATATGTCGTAAAGTACATTATTTTTAAGTATATTTAGTCAGTTTTAGGCAAATATAGTAAGTAGTACCGGTTTGAAAATTTTTTGTAATAAGAATTGCAAATTTTATTTTTTTAATTTCAAACCTTGCTACTTTATAACTTAATTTAAGCAACAGTTTTTTTGGTGTATCAAAAGTACATTAGTTTTACGTATATATAATCCGTTTTAGGTGAATTTTGTAAGTAGTACTGGTTAGAATAATTTTTTATAAGATGAGATGCAAATTTAAATTTTTCCCACTCGTTATTTCAACCCTTGCCAATTTATTTATACCTTGAAGTAATCATTAGTTTTTTTTTGATATATAAAAAGTACATAACTTTTAAGTATATTAAGTCAGTGTCGGGTAAATTTAAGACGTAGTACTGGTTTGAGAAATTTTTCTAAGACAAAATGCAAATTTCAATTTTTCTCATTCATGATTTCAACCCTTGGTACTTTATTTATGACTACATTTAGGCAATAGTTTCTTTAACATGTCAAAATTGTATTAGTTTTAACTATATTTGGTTAGTTTCAGGCAAATTTAGTAAGTAGTAATGGTTTGAGAAGTTTTTATAACTCAAGATGCAAATTTCAATTTTTCTCACTTGAGATTTCAATTGTTGCCATTTCGTTTAAAACTTGTTATTGGCAACTGTTTTTTTATATATTACAAAAATACATTAATTTTAAGTGAAATTAGACATTTTTAAGTGATTTTAATGGATTGTACTATCTTGAAAAAAATTTATAACGTGAGATGCAAATTTCATTTTTTCCCACTCGTAACTTCAACCCTTGCCACTTTATTTGGAACTTAAAACAAGCATTAGTTTTTTTGATGAATGTCAAAAGTACATTAGTTTTAATTATATTTATTCAATTTTAGGCAAATTTAGTAAGTAGTACTGGTTTAAGAAATTTTTATAAGACGAGATGTTATGATTTAAAAATATGAAATCATTACGTAAATTGTGTTCGAATTTTAAAAGTATTACTCCTAGTAAATTTTCTACAACCGCCTAAATTACTTTAATATATTTTATTGTTTCATAAGTTTATGTTCTGATTTCTAAAGTTTTCTTTGACGATCATAAATGTTTTCAGCAATTTCAATCTTAATCAAAGAAAATTTTACAGATTTCTAGAAATTTATTTTGAAGGGTTTACTTCGAGGTTTAGAGAAGTTTCCAGCAAATTATCCTCTAATTTTTTTAGCATGTTGCATCATTTGGTTTTAATCAAAAAGGTAATAGAAATTTCTGTGTTTTTTCCATCGCTTTAAATCATAACAATTTTTTTCTAAAGTATTATTAAAATTATTTATAATATTCCAATTTACAATAATTTTCTTCAAGGATTCTAGATATTTTTATCAAATTTTAAGCAGACTTAAATTTTTTGGTGGATTTTAGAATTTGTTAGCAATTTCTATTTCATATGTCTGTAATTTTTTTAACATTTTGGACTTCATTTTATCGGAATTTTTCAGGAATATTTGCTTTTAAGTCTAAAAATTTTCTTGAAGGGTTCTAAAATTACTCAGATATTTTCTCATATATTTTATACTCTTCTTAGAATTTTCTAAAATCTCTTCCCGAGTTTTCTATTTGGCAAGGATTTTTATAGGTTATGTTTTAAAAATATGAAAACATTACGTAAATTGTTTTCGTATTTTAAAAATGTTAGTAAATTTTTAACAACCGCCTAAAGGACTTTAATATACTTTTTCGTTTCATAAGTTTATGTTTATTAATGTAAATCCTATAGTAAGTTATTTTAAGCAGAGTCTTAAATTTTTTTGATAGATTTTAGAATTTGTTAGCAAATTCTCTTTCAAATATCTTTAATTTTTTAGCATTTCGGACTTAATTTTATCGGAATTTTCCAGGAATATTTGCTCTTAATTCTAAGAATTTTCTTGAAGGGTTTACTTCGAGGTTTAGAGAAGTTTCCAGCATTTTCTCCTCTAATTTTTTTCAGCATGTTGCATTATTTGGTCTTAATAAAAAATTTCTTGAATTTTCAAAAAAAAAAATTCTTTTTTTTCCATCGCTTTAAATCATAACAATTTTTTTGTAAAATGAATTATTCAAATTATTTATAATATTCCAATTTACAAGAATTTTCTTCAAGAATTCTAGATATTTTTATCATATTTCAAGCAGGGTTTTAAATTTTTTTGGTGGATTTTAGAATTTGTTAGCAATTTCTCTTTCAAATGCCTTTAATTTTTTCAGCGTTTCGGAATTTTTCAGGAATGTTTGCTCGAAATTCTAAGAATTTTCTTGAAAGGTTCTAAAATTTCTCAGACATTTTCTCATATATTTTATACTTTTCTTAGAATTTTCTAAAAACTCTTTCCGAGTTTTCTATTTGGCAGAGATTTTCATAAGTAATGATTTAAAAACATGAAAACATTACGTAAATTGTTTTCGTATTTTAAAAATATTATTCCTAGTAAATTTTCTACAACCGCCTAAAGGACTTTAATATATTTTATTGTTTTATAAGTTTTTGTTTATAAAAGTATATTCTGTAGTTTTCTAGCAATTTTTGTTTCTGATTTCCAGAAATTTCTTTGAGAATTCTAGATTTTTTCAGTAATTTTAACCCTTTTTTCTACAGATTTCTACAAACTTTCAGAACCTTCTTCCATATAAAAAAAAAACTATTTTGGAAAAACAACTTAAATATTTGAAAACAAAATCCTATTCTACTGGTCATATGCAAACACTCTATTCTACTTTACTCTTTACCTCCCTCTCTAAAACTTTTACACCAGCTCCATCCTTTCGCATTCATTCTGTTTACCCCCAACCACTCCTCACACATCCCTTCATACTCTTCTCCCAATTGATGAAATACGTGTCAGTTATCTGAAAATGAGGAAAGGAAACATAATAAGTTCTCTTGAATTTTCTAAATTTTTAAGTACATCACCGCAAGGTTTCCATTTACCCAAAATGTTTTAGATACTCTTGCCCAAAAAAGTATTTCAAATATTTCGGTTCAAATTTTTAGAATTTATTTCGAGGTTTACAGAAGTTTTCAGCAATTTTAGATTTTAGAATTTGTTAGCAAATTCTATTTCGAATGTCTTTAATTTTTTAGCATTTCCGACTTCATTTCATCGGAATTTTTCAGGAAAATTTGCTCTTAAGTCTAAGAATTTTCTTGAATTGTTCTTAGAATTTTCTAAAAACTCTTCCCGAGTTTTCTATTTGGCAGAGATTTTCATAAGTTATGATTTAAAAATGTTTTACTTTTTCCATTGGTTTCTGTGAAGTTGCTTGTAAACTATCCTTCAGCTCATTCAGAACTCGACGTTGGAATAAAAAAACAACTCACTTGTGCTCCATCCGGCCAAATCATGGGGTTTTGTGCCAGTTCAAGTTCCTCGAATGCTATGGTGATTTTGAAAGATGTGTATTCATCAGGACGTATGGACTGTAGTGTTTCACAATCAATTACAGTTATCTTATTTTCATCTAGATATTTTTAAGCTCCACTTGACGTGTACTCGGGTGTAGTCTATAAATATGAAGATGTGCTCTATTTTTAACTCCTTTTACTAATGTAGTTTCCTGAGATTTTCCTAGTATATGTTTCTTTTGTTTATGTTTCTTTTCTGCATTATGTCATTTCTCATTATTATCTATATAAATCTGTTTAAATTCAATTTTAGGTGGACATTCTGTAATATTAATGTCGCTCGATTTAAATATTTAATTATTTTTACCATTCGAATTTTGTCGACGCGGGTATCTATTAGTAGAAGCCTACAGCAACTGGCTGTGCAGGACTTTTCTTAGCGCGGCCGTTTTTCGAAACTCCTGCTGCAACTTCACTTATGTTATTGGCGGGAACAGAATTTGTTGTAACCTCTTCACATAAAGACCTATATGTATTACATTTCACTTCAAGGTAGTTAACTTTTACCGTGAGTAACTCATTGGTTTTTGTGAGCTGCTCCACTAGCTTTTTTAGGTGAGTGTAAGCCTCCATTCTAAAATCCACGGCATCTTTAAGTTGCGTGGAAATGGATAATAGCTCTGTTTCACGGGCACTTGAAGTTTCGCTGATATCGAATGTTTATAACAATCGGGATGATAGTTCAAATTACACTTACCACAAAACACTGGATTTCCACTTCCTTTTTGCATTTATCACAAATAAAATCTTTAGTCATTTTCGTTGGACGCGATGCGTGTCGATTAATGATTAATTTTAGAGGATATGAATTCCAAGATCTTGAATGCCAAGATTCCCTACCTTGGCATTCAAAGAGAGAGATAGCGAAGTACTTGGGCACAATAGGCAAACACAGCCTACACACCACAACAAATAATAATGGAGAACTATTAAAACACTTTGCAGCAATCAGCTCAACTCTCTTTCCTCATCGAAACATCCATAAAGCCCCCTGGGCATCTCTAGATGGCATAACTAAAAACCAGATTGATCATGTAATCATTAACACTAGATTGGCCACAAACATTCTAGATGCCATGGCCCAAAGTAGTACGGGATATCGATTCCGGATTAACAAACGGACGGAAAATTTACAATAAGCAAGCTGTAGAGATCTTGGCGGAGAAACCTATTGAGGCTTTCAAATAAACTTCACAAACAAATGCCTTTCACAAACTTGACTGCCTTTAGGTCAAGTCAAAACAACTGAAGTTTCACTTGAAAAGTCTTACAATAGCCAACATTCTCAAGCTTTTGCCAATGTATTTTAATGAGTATATTTAATGTTAATAGGTTATGATATTCAATTAATCTCCACGTTTAATCCATCTTCACAAACCTTATATTTACACTTTTGGCCAATTTAAGATATTGATAGTTATCTGATTGGCGTCTCGTGAATCTTTAGCCAGAATACATTGGGAAGGCTTTTAAATAATTTTCACATACAATTCAACCCCAAAGAATTGATTGCTCTTGGCAAGAGTCAACACAACACAATAAATTGCAAACACTCACCCACTTTTAGAAGTTTAATAATAGATAATAAATGGACATGCCGTGAAATTTTTCCTTGTGTACATTTGAAGATAATAGGTTAAGGCTTTCAGTTTTAAACTCTAAAAGCTTGATTGCTCTTCGAACAAGTCAAGACAACTCTGTAATTAATAAGGTTTTATATCAGAAGTTTAATAATAGCCAATATATTTATGAGAATACATTGGGAGATAATGAGTAGAGCATTCAATTCAATTGCTCTTGAAGCAAGACAAGATAACTTTGTAAATTTCGAGACCACAAGTTTAATAGTACCCAACAGATATATCATAAAGTTTTTGCCAATGAACTTAAAGAATTACGTTAGGAGTTAAAGCTTCTGCTTTATAATCCACTTAAATGTATCAATTGGAAGTTCAAATAGGTCAAGGCATTCAAAAATTTTTCTCAAACAGTTCACCTCTATAATTTTATATTTACTGACCTATATTACAGTGCGTGCTCTAGATATCTTTATTTCATATATATCTAATATAATAAGCTAATCGTAAGTCATCATCTTAGGTTTAGGTCAATCGAGGGGTTCCACAAGGATCAGTTATCGGATGTAATTTAAGATGAATCCACAAGGATCAATTTTCATTTGATATAAATACATTTTTTGTGTTTTCACCGACCTTATTTTTAGGCAAAATTTGTTATACAAATTCTTCGAAGCTACTAACTAAAAATCCTTATTTTCCTCTTAAATTGATAAAACACATATAATACCTGGAATTATATATTTATAGACTATAGAGAAAGTGATACAAAGCGTTTTCATTATCTACGAACGTATTTAATTGTAGGTAACCTTTAAAAGATGGAGGACGATCCGCGCCGTCATTGATGGGCGATCGTCCTCTTTGGGAGTAAAACAATTAAACGAGCCGGGCAATAAAACAACGACGTGACAGCGAGCGCGGGGTTCGATTCCTGGGAAAGACATTTTTACAACGATCGCAACATCATTTTCGACGTTTTTTCTCCGTTTCCACCTCTCCGTGGCGAATTCCTGCGCAGCCATTCCCTGATCTCTCGCGGATGGATTCGTTTCCGTTCATTAAACTTTTTTTATATTATTTCCTCCGCTTCAATCACTCTAATTTCAATTATGCCCAGTCGCTGGGAAAAGACAGCGAAAGGGTGCCGATGCCCGGAATTCGATTATCTTCGGCAGCACTGACGATCCCTTAGATTGGATTCAATATTCGACGACGTATAAAGGGGGTGATTTTTTTTCCAATCATTATCATTATATACATAGTCATTGTTTAGCAGTAGTATTTGGCCATTTGCCAAGTAGTCCTTCCACCATCATTATTTACTTTATCTCTTTTTAGTAATTTAATATTTTCAATTTTGGCGAAGAAAAACACTTCTTATGTTCCATATTATAACTTTTATTTTCAGTTATCCGACACGTGTTTCTATCATACCCGATCATTTTCGAAGGTTAAACTAATTTGGTTAATAAACATAACAAGTGTTTTTCTTCGCCAAAATTACATATCTGGTCCTATCAAGAAAGTAGTTCAATAAGTATCAACTATATTAATATTTTCATTTGACTACTAAATAAGTGAGAAAGTATTAAAAAGTACAGTTAATATTTTATACTTCTATCAGTGATAAACCGTATTAAAAGTAGTGTTGAAGCCTTCCATAAAAAAATATTTTGATTGGAAACGACCCCACACAAATACCCCACTCTTATCTCCGGGGTGAGACACAGAATGTTGTTGTTTGTGTTGCGTCGAGTCGCATTCTTTTAGCGCCCCCCCTGTCACTAATTTAGTGCTCGGACACGCTGATAAATCTGCTCCGGCGAGACAATGGGCAGAATCAGCTGCTGGATACCATTTAATGACCCGAAATTTTTCACCCGATGAATTATGCCCGGTGGACGCCGATGCACGAAATTTTCGATCGCGGAGATAACGCGACACATTAGATCCCCAGAAAGGCAACCAACCATTGATTAGAATACAAAGGTGGTGACTTTCAGAAATTTCAGATTGGGCAACGATTAATCCTAATCTGGGCATCGGAGTGCCGCTACTGTGAGGTTTTATAAATTGGTGAAATTAATGTGAGTGGGCATGAAATATTTCAGCCAGATTATCTACGATGGAAATAATTATTCATCCGAGATAACACGCAACGTAGCCATAAAATGTTAGTTAATGAGTGTTTATAAATGAATTGGATGTACTATATTTTAAAGCCTAAGTACGTTTGCAATGATTAATTCATTTAATAATATTAATAATAATAATAATAACAATAATAATAATAGAAGTTGATTAGTGTTTGAAGCGTTTACTTCGTGATACATCTTGAATATTTAACATTTTCTTTGTTGAAATCACACTAATATAGTGTGATAAACAAACCAAGTGTAATTTAATTTATTTAAACCTTCATCAGTAATAGTTCAAAAAGTTTCATCAAGTGATAAATGAGAAAGTGATTCAAGAAAGATTTAATTTCATTCTATTAACATGTTTCTACATTTCTACCACTCCAAACAAAACATATCAGCATTATTCAAAATCATTCCTTAATAGGAAGAAACTCTTCTGAAACCTGAATAAATATTATAATTCCAAATTTGTTCACATCTTGTTCCTTAACAGTGTGTTCTAAATAATAAGTTTTTAATAGTTAGTTGACCAAAATCCTTTTTATAAAAATAAAATTTTCACAATGCACTTCCTTACTCCAAAATTTGTCGTATTATCTTGGAAATTCTAAGATTTTTAGGTTTCTCATTCCTCAAAGATTTTGGTCAGTTCTGAATTCCTATTAGGATCAAAGCATGTTTCAACTATTGTGGATTCCGTAGATGTTCCACTTCTGTGATTATTCATGACAATAAGATTTTAAATCCAATACAACTAATAAAATATATCATGTATTACATAAAATATATTGTTAACAAGTAAATAAATAAATTAACTAAACAATTTTTAATTTACCCAACTTTCTTACTACTGCCAAAATATCAATAAACAGAAAAAAAACTCCCGTATTCTAAAAAATTAGCTTTGGTTAAGCAATTATGGAAAATGAAGGATTTGAGTGGAAGAACACTTTGTGATTGTGAACTCCACCCGTGCTTCTTCCGAACAAAATTTGAAGTACTTTTTTTAAAATTGATTTGTTGTATATATACCTACAAAGATACATAAATAAATAAATAAATACGTTAAAATTGTTTATTGATATTTACTTTTTATAATTCAGATCTTCTGCCATATTTTATGTCATATGTTTTTTAAAATGCGCTTTTAACTCTTTACATAAAAGTTAATAAGTTAAAGAGAAAATATTTGTCAGTATAATAATTATTAAAAATTAAAAAGTTTTAAAACATTTGATTATTTTTTAGGCATAGTTGAATACTGTCCAAAAAACAGTTGAGGTTTTAGCATTAAGAAATTTTATATTAATGTTGTTGTTATTATCATGTTATCTGTCAAAATTTAATTATAATAATTGCAATTTACTGGAACCTTTAACCTTTAATAATTGATAAAATACAAAAAACAGTTGAAAACTGACCACGGGTCGATTGAGGTATTTTAAGGAATTAAGGAAATGTAATTTAATTATCATAAACAGTTATTCTCATAAGTTTATTGATTTTGTAACAAATATTTAAATTTTAATAACCAATATTTTTCATCTTTCATGTGTAAGCTGTCATCTATCATCAGTCAACTATTATTAGTTATCTGTCACCTATTCACTATCATCTGTCATCTGTCATCTGTCATCTGTGTCAAATGTGTCATCTGTACCTTCTTTGTCATCTGTGCTATCTGTGTCATTTGTGTCATCTGTGTCATCTGTGTCATCTGTGTCATCTGTGTCATCTATGTCATCTGTGTAATCTGTGTCATCTGTGTCATCTGTGCTATCTGTGTCATCTGTGTCATCTGTGTCATCTGTGTCATCTGTGTCATCTGTGTCATCTGTGTCATCTGTGTCATCTGTGTCATCTGTGTCATCTGTGTCATCTGTGTAGTCTGTCATCTGTCTAAATTTAGTTATAATGTTTGAAGTTTACTAAATATATAACAATTAATTAACTGAAAAAATAACAGTTGAATAAACTGACCCGAAGTTCGTAAATAAATTTAAATTATGAAATGTATTAATTGGGCTGAGTGTCAAACTATGTTTTACACATAAGAAATGTATGTTCGTAATATATTTGTTTTCATAAAACAAAAGAAAAAGACTGTATATTTTAATATATATTTTTTAAATATGTTGATTAAAATTTAAAAAAAATTTTAAAAAATTATTATTTTTTTTTTCAATCACAAAAATTCAAGAAAAATTGTTTTTATAATATTTTTTTTATTAGGTTTCATGAAGTAACATATAAAGATTTGTAACAAATAATTTGACTATATTCTGTCTTCCGTTTTTTATCGTCATGAAAATTGTATATTGTAATAAATAATTTTTCTAAAACTTGTTATCTGTCATCTGTCATTTTCCATCTGGCAACTAGCTTTTAGTATCTAGCTTCTTGCATCTGGCAATCTTGTAATCTAGCAATCTAAAAATTTGGCAATCTGACAATCTGGCAATCTGGCAATTTTGCATGTGGCATCTGGGATTTGGCATCTGGCATGTATCATGTGTCATCTGCTATTTGACATCTGTCATCGGGGGTTCTGTCATCTGTCATCTGTCATCTGTCATCTGTCATCTGTCATCTGTCATCTGTCATCTGTCATCTGTCATCTGTCATCTGTCATCTGTCATCTGTCATCTGTCATCTGTCATCTGTCATCTGTCATCTGTCATCTGTCATCTGTCATCTGTCATCTGTCATCTGTCATCTGTCATCTGTCATCTGTCATCTGTCATCTGTCATCTGTCATCTGTCATCTGTCATCTGTCATCTGTCATCTGTCATCTGTCATCTGTCATCTGTCATCTGTCATCTGTCATCTGTCATCTGTCATCTGTCATCTGTCATCTGTCATCTGTCATCTGTCATCTGTCATCTGTCATCTGTCATCTGTCATCTGTCATCTGTCATCTGTCATCTGTCATCTGTCATCTGTCATCTGTCATCTGTCATCTGTCATCTGTCATCTGTCATCTGTCATCTGTCATCTGTCATCTGTCATCTGTCATCTGTCATCTGTCATCTGTCATCTGTCATCTGTCATCTGTCATCTGTCATCTGTCATCTGTCATCTGTCATCTGTCATCTGTCATCTGTCATCTGTCATCTGTCATCTGTCATCTGTCATCTGTCATCTGTCATCTGTCATCTGTCATCTGTCATCTGTCATCTGTCATCTGTCATCTGTCATCTGTCATCTGTCATCTGTCATCTGTCATCTGTCATCTGTCATCTGTCATCTGTCATCTGTCATCTGTCATCTGTCATCTGTCATCTGTCATCTGTCATCTGTCATCTGTCATCTGTCATCTGTCATCTGTCATCTGTCATCTGTCATCTGTCATCTGTCATCTGTCATCTGTCATCTGTCATCTGTCATCTGTCATCTGTCATCTGTCATCTGTCATCTGTCATCTGTCATCTGTCATCTGTCATATCTGTCATCTGTCATCTTTCATCTGTTCTGTCATCTAACACCTGTTCCTGTTATTATCATTATCAAAGGATCTATGTGAAACGATCCATTTCTAATTGTATTCACCAATTTATATATACTAGATGTTTATTTGACGTGTATAAGATTTGTATTTTATCATAAGTTCAAATTTAGTTATAATCGTTGAAGTTTACTGATTTTGTAACCAATATTTTAACTTTAATAACTAATAATATTCATCTGCCATATGTAAGATGTCATGTATCATCTGTAAACTCTTATCTGTCATCTATCATCTGCCATAAATCATCTATCATTTATCATCTGTCAACTGTGATCTGTCATATCTCATCTGTCATCTGTCATTCATCATCTGAAAACTGTCATCTTTCATGTGTCATCTGAGATATGACATCTATCTACTATCTGCTGCCATCTATTATTTGCCATCTACAATCTGTCATGTGTCATATAACACCTGTTCTGTTAATTTGTCATGTGTCGTCTATTATCTGTCATCTGTCATCTATCATCTGTCATGTGTCATGTCTCATATAACAACTGTTCTGATATTTGTCATGTGTCATCTGACATTTGTGATCTATCTGCTATCATCTGTCATCTGTCATCTGTCATGTGTCATTTGCCATATAACACCTGTTCTGTTATTTGTCATGTGTCATCTGTCGTCTATCATCTGTCATCTGTCGTCTGTAATCTGGTATAATGGTAAAAGTTTACTGAATTTGTTTGGAAGTGACTAAATATATAATATATAATAAGATTTAAAAAAACAGTTGCATAACTGGCCAGAAGTTATCTATCAGCTGTTATCATCTATTCAATAAATTTTAAATATGAACTGTACTTTTGAAGTTCGTGACATAATTTTTTATAAAACAAAAAAAAAACACTGTATATTCTAATACTTAGTTACTATTAATATGATTCTTAAAATTTAAGTATTTTTGATGCATATATTTATTTTTATCACAAAACAATTGAATATAAAATGTTTTATATTAGAATAGAGAGTTGTTTTTAATAAGTTTTATGAAATTTATAAATTTGTAAACAATTATTTGACAATAATCTGTCTTCTATAATTTATCATCTGTGAACTGCCATAAGTTATCTGTCATTTATCATTTGACAATTGAAAAACAAAAACTGTAGATTTTAATAAGTTGTTTTTTAATACATTGCTTAAAATTTAAAGATTTTGTAACAAACATTAATAACTAAACATATTCATCTGTCATCTGTCAACTATCAGTTATCTGTCATCTGTAATCTGCCATAGGTCATCTGTCATCTGTCATGTGTCTAAATTTAGATATAATGGTTAAAGTTTACTAAATATATAATAATTAATGAAACTTTAATAACTAATAATATTCATCTGCCATCTGTAAGCTGTCATCTATCATCTGCCAACTCTTATCTGTCATCTATCCACTATCATCTATCATCTGCCATAAGTCATCTATTATTTCTCATCTGTCATCTGTGATCTCTAATATCTCATCTCTTATCTGTCATCCGTCATCTGACAACTGTCACCTTTCATGTGTCATCTGACATATGTCATCTATCTTTTATCATCTGCTTTCTATTATTTGCCATCAACTTCTGTCATGCGTCATGTGTCATATAACACCTGTTCTGTTAATTTGTTATGTGTCATATGTCATTTGTCGTCTATTATCTGTCATCTGTCATCTGTCATGTGTCATGTCGCATATAACACCTGTTCTGTTATTTGTCATGTATCATCTGTCGTCTGTACTCTGTTATAGTGGTAAAAGTTTACTGAAATCTTTTGGAAGTGACTAAATATATAATATATAATAAGATTTAGAAAAAAACAGTTGCATAACTGACCAGAAGTGATCTATCAGCTATTATCATCTATTCAATTAGTTTTAAATATGAACTGTACTTTTGAAAGTCGTGACAAAATTTTTTATAAAAAAAACACATTTTTGAATACATAGTTTTTATTAATATGATTTTTAAAATTTAAAAATTAATTTTATTTTTAAGGCATATTTATTTTTATCACAAAACAATTGAAGAGCAAATGTTTTATATTAGAATAGACAGTTATTTTTAATAAGTTTTATGAAATTTATAGATTTGTAACCAATTATTTGACAATAATCTGTCTTCTATAATTTATCATCTGTAAACTGCCATAAGTTATCTGTCAATTATCATTTGACAATTGAAGAAAAAAACTGTAGATTGTAATAAATAGTTTTTTAATACATTGCTTAAAATTTAAAGATTTTGTAACAAATAAGTTAACATTAATAACTAAACATATTCATCTATCATCTGTCAACTGTCAGTTAACTGTCATCTGTAATTTGCCATTGGTCATCTGTTATCTGCCAAAGGTCATCTGTCATCTAATGGTTAAAGTTTACTAAATATATAATAATTAATGAAATGAAAAAATAACAGTTGAATAAACTGACCCGAATCGAAGTTCGTTAATATATTTTAACTATGAAATATACATTTGATGTTCGTGACATTTTTGCTTTCATAAAGCAAAAGAAAGAACTGTATATTCTAATACATTTTTATAAATATGATGCTTAAATTTTTTTTTAAATGTGGCAAATATTTCTTTCAATCACACGAAAACTTAAGAGAAAATGTTTTATTCTTGTAATTATTTTTTTTGTTAGGTTTCATGAAATTTAAAGATTTGTAACAAATAATTTGACTATAATATGTTTTCTGTTAATTATCGTCTATAAACTATCATAAAAACTGTATATTGTAATAATAAGTTTTTCTAATACGTCGCTTAAAATTATTAAGGTTTTATAACAAATATTTAACTTCAATAACCAATAATATTCATCTGTCATCTGTAAACTGTCATATATCAACTGGTATCTGTCATCTGTAATCTACCATCTAGCATTTAGCATCTAGCATCTTGCATCTGGCAATCTGGTAATCTGGCAATCTGACAATCAGACATATGGCATCTGGCATATTTCATGCTTCATGTGTCAGGGCTATTTGACATCTATCATCAGGGTTCTGTCAATCTCTGTCATCTGTCATCTGTTATTTGTCATCCATCATCTGATGAGAAAAATCAGTTGTATAAAGTGACCAGACTTTGGTGAATGAATATTAATTATGAAATGTAGTTTCAAGTTTTTATCTATGAAGAGTCATAAGTTATCTGTCATTATCATTTGACATCTGTTTTCTCTTTATATCATTTACTATACATCCTTTGTCATTATCTGACATCTGTCATTTTTATCTATCATCTTGTCATCTGTGAACTATCATAAATCATGTGTCATTTATCATTTGACATCTGTATCAATCATTATCTATATATCCTATATCATAATCTGGCATCTGTCATTTGTTATGTGACGTCTCTCAGCGGTAACTCTGTTGTCTATCATTTATCATTTAAATAGATTATTTGGTATCTTGTATATTTTGTTTCTCATCGATTATTGTTCATGTGTCATCTATCAATGTTTAATCAGCTATCATCATTTATTTTATTGTTTTCTGCCATTACCATATTGTATTTGTTATATTCTAATATCTCATCTATCTACTCTAATATGTTTATTGTTTGTATAATCTATCATCTCGTATGTCATGTACTATCATTTATAATCTATCATCTAGCATATATCATCTACAATCTGTTATCTTTAATCTGTCGTTTTTTATATAACATCTATCGTTGGTGAATAAATTTGTTTATTTAGGATCTAGCCCGTTTCATTTCTCACCTGTAATTCATTGCATTAATTACACTAGCGTATTCTTAACCTGTGAGCTTTGGCTTTTGAAAGACAATAAAAACTCCAGTTTAAGTCTAGTTTTTTTTAATTAGAATGGATTTATAGAAATAACCTTTCGCGATAATAATTTTTGGAAATATAGGATTTGGTTTCTACAAGTAATTGTTGCTATTATACGTTGACCTCTATTGACTGTGAAGTAGTGCGAATTGAATTTGCAAATTATGCGGTGGAAAAAAGTACGTCGACGGTTTAAGCACCACTGTGCCAGAATGGCCTAGTTGGAAGAGCACTGGACATAAGATATATATTTAATATTAAATCGAAGAGGCTGTTACTTGTTACTAAGTGATAGATACTTAAATTAAAACAGTAAAAATATTTGTTGCAACAAGTTAAACAAATAGTAATTCGCACTTCCAGTATGTTGAATTTAAACATAATCTACATATTACATTGACATTATTGTACCTAATGGCACTTCACTTACTCCACCTATTTTAGTCACGAATTCTTACCAAAATAGTACGTACGTGATTTATCGCTACGCAAAGTGTTAGTGGGTGGTCAATTCTAAATTGGAAATCAAACATTTACTTATAAATTATTGGCGTTTTATAAATTTGCCCAGCATTTACATATATTCATTTAATTGGCCACGATGTATGAGAGCTGTATTGGTTCAAGGAATCAATTATTTTGCATACAGAATAATTCCATGAATATCAAACGTGCCGATTATTCATACATCACTGTCTTTGTATGTAATTGTTGGTAATCATGTAAAGCGTAATCAATCAGTTGTTTATATTATTGAGTACATAAAAATTTTAGGTTTTATATAGATATTTCTTTAAATGTATGTAATAATACGCCCTACACCGAAATGATTAAATAAAGAAAATGTAATAATAATTAAGGATTTTATTTACAGCATGAATCGGAATGTAATTTTTTTTATATGCAAACTATTTCATTACACCCGCATCTGATTTAGTCTGCAGGCGGACAAAAAAAAAAAGGTGAGAACATGAAGAAATTCAGGAGGGAGAGGACGACGTTAAAGCTCGCTATCGATCCCGCAACACCCCGAACACTTTGATTTTATTTACAAGTGATGTAGAAAATTGAATTCCGCACCCTCTACAAGGTGTAAGATTCCACCACCACCAACACCGCCACCAATCAATCGATATAACAATATCAGGGCAACGACGTGTCCTGGCCCTTCCAGCGGATCCCCATAAGGTCGTTTTTAGCAGGATGGGGCAGCGGCGCGCACGCCACCGCCGCCCCTCGTCCCCCTCCCGCCACATACCCCGAGGGCGAGGGGAACCGCGGGGCGGCATCGCCTGAAAAACTCAATTCCCTTAAAACTAAAGAGTGTTCGGTTTAATCGGATATATACAGAGAGATAGGTGCTATGTCACGGAGAGAGGGTGGCCCCGGGATAAGTTTCACGCTCGTTTTCCACCCTCCGCGCCCTGCGCATCGCTTGATTTACAGAACGGAGAATTTAATGTTATCTATCTATTTGGGGCTTTATTGGCTGCATGATGGAATTGAAATGCTATATCCTGTCCTCGGGTATTAAGGGCGGTAGTTTATCAATATGGACGGTGTGGGAGGGGGGTTTGGGGGATGTAGATTGATTGACTGCATCGTGCACTGCATAATGTATTAGGGCTTATTGATTTGCTGTAATGATGTATTTATTCAGATATAAAATAAGTGATTCAAACGTTTATTATTAATTTGTTAAGTTAATTTTCATAATAAGTACAAGCTATCAAAACAAATGCAATTTATATAGTAGTATATTAATTTAAATATATAAAACGTTACTTAAATTTATAACAAAAAGTCCACAAAACAAATACAGGGTGACTGACGAAAAACCTTTGGTGCTGAATCTCGCTTATTTTTGATCCAATTTGAATAAATAAAACATCCAATTAAATGATTTTTAAAAGACTTTAATATGAACTCTACTGATATTTTTTCTTGCATCCAGTTTTTGACAAAAGACGATCAACTTTTTTTTCAAATTGCACTGTATATATATTTTGTACTGATCCGCAAGGAGATTTTTTTCTGAATCTAAATTTGTAAACGATTTTATCCATTCCACAAACCAAAGTCGAGAAATTGAGGATTAAAAAAAAAATTAAAAATCAAATACCCATAGTAAATAATATACAGAGCCTATTCCAAATGTCAAAAGTGACAGTGTCAGTCATTGGTACAATACTCCAATGATTTTTAATAATTTCATAATAAAAATGTTGCAAGATTTCAAAAACTGAAAAACGATTTCTGTAGAAGCTCAAAATTCTAGTACAGTGTTTGAAATATTGCAACATTTTAATTATGAAATAATTAAAAATCGTTGCAGTATCGTATCAATGGCTGTCACTGTCACTTTTGACATTTAAAATAGGGTCTGTATATTGTTTACAATGGATACTTGACTTTTTATTTATTTTTTTAATCCTCAATTTCTCGACTTAAGTTTGATGTATGGATAAATTTGTCTACAATTTTATATTCAGAAAAAAAATCTCCTTGCGAATCAATAAAAATATATACACAGTGCAATTAAAAAAAAAATGTTGATCGTATTTTGTCAAAAACTGGGTGCGAGAAAAAATAACAGTTCAGATCCTATTAAAGTCTTTTAAAAATGGTTTAATTTGATGTTTTATTTATTAAAATCGGATAAAAAATAAGCAACAGCACCAAAGGTTTTTCGTCAGTCACCCTGTATATTAAAAAAATATTTCACTAATCTATGTTTTTTATGACTTCTTCAGTTATTTGTTCTAATGTATAACCTTTTAGGTTTTGGATTGGATATTAAGCCTTATCTTTTATATCTTTTAATAAGAAAATAATTCAGCATTTTCAGACTATTATCTTTTACGGTTTTTAGGAAACCATTTAGGACGAAAAAATTAATTATGGTAGGTAATATTCGGCATTTGTCTTCAGATCTCTTCTTCTACAACCTTTTGGGTGAGATCTTTATTTTACCTTCTTATTTCTGATGAGGATATTATTTACTCTTTCTAAATTACGTTCTTTACGACAAGGTTTTTTGAAGAGGAACTATTTGAAGCTAATTTTCAACACTTCTTTCTTTGATGAAGATCGTAAATTTCATTTCCAAATTATAGTTAAATCTATTGTGCACCTTAAAGATTATAGAACTTTTCAACAATATTCTACAGCTATTCTTCCAAATGTATAACTTTTTAGATTTTGGGTGAGATCTTTAGCAATATCTCTTAATTTTTTAATGAGGAAATTATTCAACATTTTCAAACCTTCATGACCTTCTAATTTTTAATGAAGAAAACAATTCAGAACAGTTTAGCTAGGCCTATAGTGTTTGGTGTGAGAGGTTATTCTCAGAAAATTATTTACTATTTTTAAACTGTAGACTATATAGGTTTTGGGCAAGATTTTTTCATATGATTGTTCCTACAAGCCTATTACTTTTTAATTTAATTACTAGTTAGATTTTGCGTGATGTGTTTAACAAAATATCTTTATATTTACTTATATAGATTATAAATACTACATTGTTTGTATTCTAAAGGCTTTTATCATTTAAATTATGTGTCTTCCATTTTTGTATTGAATGTAAACAGTGTATTTACAATTAATTACCAGAAGGAAATATATTTTGAAATCTCGAAGCCATTCACATCTGCACTTGTACGGATTAAATCCTTTGCCCACCAAATGACAATTACCTTCCCAGGTATCTCCAGCGGGTACCCCCACACATGGAGCCGCCGGATAAAGCGAAGTGTTCGAACGTGAGAAGTCGGCGTATATCCAATGAGTGCGTGGGCGAGCCCTCGCACCAACTGAAAGAGGAGATCAACGGTGAATGACTTATTCTGTCACCACAGGGATTAGGGATGACAATACCCCCATAGACCCATCAACAATGCCCAGACGCAATAACCATGATATTGTATCTCATGCGCCGGCGGCCCACCTGAGTTGAGAGAGGTATTAATAAATTACCCAGACATGGAAATCATAATGGATACTTCTTTCTTTTTTGTCCAGACGATTTTCAAGAAAAGGGCTTGCAATTCCAACAATTTTACGAATGGGATTCCCAAAGTCAAGAAATTTCAACCTGTGCGACCTGTGAGAATCTTCTCATCTAGAACAGGAAATGGTAAATTCTTATCATACAATAAAGGAGTATGATGTAGTCATTATAGTACTTTAATTGTATTACTAATTTTATTATTATAGAAAAGCAAAAGAATATATCGATGGAACTCACTTTTAAATAAAATTTCAAACAGATCTACAGGTATATCTGCATATCCTGATGTGTGGTAAAATATTTATCGTAAAAAATTAACAATTTTTTAAGCAGTGTTTTGTTTGAAGAAAACAAAAGAGCTAGTTATTACCAAATAAAACAATAGTAATTGAGAGTTCCATAAATTGATTGGTAGCCATGCTATATCTTGTAAATTTAATTTTGTAGCAACCATAGTTATTCCAATTTAATATTATTTAGATTTATTTTGCTAAATTCTTCTCAATAATTATGATCAAGTTTTTTATATTTATGTATAATCATTTATCTATAATTAAAGAAAAATTAAATATACATACTTAATTAGAAAGTACTTTTAATTGGGATAAATTAATACTATTATTTATTATTATTATTTTATTACCTATGCGCATTAACCATAAGTAATTATTGAAGAAACACAGTCACGTTTTTTGTATTACCCAAGCACCAAGTCGTTCTCTAAAGCAAATAAAATATGGATTAATATTTTTTTTATCGGTTTAACATTTAGACCAACACATTCCCTCATTAATTATTCTCTAACAATAGCCGTATAACCTTTGGGATGCAATCACCGTTTATTTCTAGATTTATTAACACTTTAAAAAAACGTTTCACAAATTTCACGACCGTAAGCATATAAATTGACACTTAAGGATGCAATAAAAAATATTACATTTATATAGAGCGCATTTTATAACAGTTAATAAACAAGTTTAAAACTATCACGTCCGCTTCCCTGCTTTTTTTATAGTTTCCTTGCAAAGTCGGAGGTTCATCTGAAATTGTCTTTGCACGGTGTTCAATTGGAGGAAGCACGGCGTAATTATGACCGGGCGTGAAAATTTTAATTCAAAGGCAAATAAAAACGTTCTAATTAGTTATAATTAATTCGAACATCCTAATTGCCTGGGCACGGGTGAATTGAGCCGTTGAATAATTATAAATAGAGAGCGGATTTCTAGCCATTATGCTTATCCATAATATTTATAGCATCGAAAACATTTCTACATATGTAAACGAATCTTGAAAAATGTGATTACTTGGCGTTAAGATATTTTTGCTTTTTTTGTTTATTCTGACTTTTTGTGCTTATTTTGACTTTTTGTGCTTATTTTCATGCTTTTTTAGATTATGCTGCTTATTTAGAGAAAAGATTCCTAGGGGAAAATTTCCTAAAAAATTCTAGACTCTCCAAGAAAAATTCCGCAATTTAGAACTATCTAAATAATTTTCTAGCCTCTAGTTGAAACAAAATGTTGAATTCCAGAGAAGCAATTACTAAAATTTACCTGAATTCTCGAAAAGAAGGCGAATTAAAAAAACATTTAGAGTCTGAAAGAAAATCTTTGCAATTTATAAGAAAAGTTGAAAAAAAATAATTTGGGGAAGCAGTTATTGGCCATTTTCTAAACTCTAAACTTTTAGAAAAAAAAATTCTAGAAAATCCTAATACCTCAAAGAAAATCTTTGCAATTTAAAGACGACTTTTAAAAGAATCTTGAACTCTGGAGAATAAATTTCTAGAAATTTCCTAAACCCTCGAGAAAATAATCTAGATTTCCAGAGGAAACTTCTAAAAATTCAAGAGCCTGAAAAAAAACTCTGCAATTTAGAAGACAAGTTGAAAAAAACTTGAAATGTGGAGAAACAAATTACAAATACTATACACATTTCCTGAACTCTTGAAAAAAAGTCAAGATTTTTAAAAACAATTTTTTTGAAAAAGCCTTAATTTAAATCTTCGCAATTTACTTAAAATTTTCCGAATTATACAAAAAAAAACTACATTTCTCGAAATAAAAAATCTAAAAACTTTAAAAGACAGCTTAACAAAGAAACAATCTATATATCTGGATGAGAAATAACTGAAAAGAGTCTAGATTTCTAGAAACAGATTTTCTAGAAAGATCTATATCCTCGAAATCTGAATAAAAGTTACTGGAAATTTCTGAACTTTCGAAAAAAAAGTTCTGGAAAAGATTTATTTTTAATTTTTGAGCACTGAAGGAAATCTTTGCAATTTATAAGGCAATATTAAAATCTGGAAGAGAAATTACTGGAAACAGCCTCAAAGAAAATTCTATAAATATTGAAACGTACTAAAAAATTTAGAACTCCCGAATAAAACCTTTGCTAAAAAATCTGGAAATATGAAGAAAAAATTACTGTTAACTTCTAGAATATTAAAAAAATGCTTTAGAAATCTACAAGGAAAACTTGTGAAAAGTTATAAAATCCTCGATCAAAATTCTTTGGAAAGGAAGATGAAAAAAACTGAAAATATGGAAGAGGAAATCCTGAAACTTCTAAAAGAAAATATCCTAATAAATTTTAAAGTTAAACAAAATCTTGGGAGAACTTTCTGAATAATCTAGAACTTTCGAATAAAATCTTTGCTAAAAATTCTGGAAATATCTATTTATTTATTAGATAAGAAAAAGATATTACTGTACACTTCTAGAATCCTCAAAAAAGTTTTATAAATCTAAAATGAAATCTTGTGAAAAATTCTAGAAACCTCAATGTAAAAAAAAAAACTAAAAGTATGGATCATCTGAGAAAATTATAGAAGTTTTTGAAAAAATTCTTTGAATTCTTTACAATTAGCTCCTATAGTTTATTGGCAATAAGCAAAACATTTTTAAATTGAAGACTTTACAAAAACAAATATTTCAATAAAACTGATTCAGTTTTTCATTCTCTTCTCATGTCTTATTTTTCAAAATTTCTTAAATTTCAAAATTTGTTTGAATAAATCTATTAAATTTTGAAATAATGTTATGTTTATTTATGTTTTACAACTTTTAATTAAAACCCTCGCTTATGTTTTACTGATTGGAGGGTGGGTTAGAGGCCACCCACCCACCCTACATATACATATTAACTTTAATTACTGATCGCCTCGCGGATTTCAATAACTTTAATTACAAAATTTGAATAAAAGGAAATTGACAAAGTAAAATTTTTGATAAAGACCGTTACTACGTGGATGGATTACCACGTAGTAACGGTAACCATAGAAGGAATTATTAGAATTTTTTTAATTTTTAAAAGAAGTCTAAATTTCTAAAGGAATCTTTTTTTTTTTTAAATTTTAGAGCTCCCAATAAAATCTTCACAATTTTGAAAGCGGGTTGAATTAAAAAATCTTGAAACCTAGAGAAGAAATTAGTGGAAATTTCATGAATTCTTGAAAAAGTAAGTCTAGATTTTAGAAAAAAAAATTAAAAAGTCTAGGGCCTCAAAAAAAAGGAATTGCTGAAAATTTCCTGAACCCTCAAGAAAAGATTTTCACAATAAATTTTCTAAAAAGTTCAAGAAAATCTTTCCAATTCAGAAGATAAGAAAATAACCTTGAAATCTAAAGGAGAAATTTCTGAAAATTTCCTGAGCCCTTGAAAAAAGTCTAGATTTCTAAATGAAAATTTTCTAAAAATTCTAGAGCTTCTTAGAAATTTAGAAGACCAGTTGAAAAAATAACTTGAAATCGGGAAGAGAAATTACTGAAAATTCCTTAAACGAAAATAAGAAAAGATTCCTAGCGGAAAATTTCCTAAAAAATTCTAGACTCTCCAAGAAAAATTCCGCTATTTAGAACTATCTAAATAATTTTCTAGCCTCTAGTTGAAACAAAATGTTGAATTCTAGAGAAGCAATTACTAAAATTTACCTGAATTCTCGAAAAGAAGGCGAATTAAAAAACATTTAGAGTCTGATAAAAAAAAAAATTGGGGAAGCAGTTATTGGCCATTTTCTAAAGTCTAAACTTTTAGAAAAAAAAAATCTAGAAAATCCTAATGCCTCAAAGAAAATCTTTGCAAATGAAAGACGACTTCAAAAAGAATCTTGAGCCCTGGAGAATAAATTTCTAGACATTTCCTAAACCCTCGAGAAAATAATCTAGATTTCCAGAGGAAACTTCTAAAAATTCAAGAGCCTGAAAAAAAAAACTCCTTGCAATTTAGAAGACAAATTGAAAAAAAACTTGAAATGGGGAAACAAATTACAAATCCTATACAAATTTCCTGAACTCTTGAAAAAAAGTCTAGATTTTTAAAAACAATTTTTTTGAAAAAGCCTTAATTTAAAACTTCGCAATTTACTTTAAATTTTCCGAATTATACAAAAAAAAAACTACATTTCTAGAAAAAAAAAATCTAAAAATTTAAAAGACAGCTTAACAAAGAAACAATCTATATATCTCGATGAGAAATAACTGAAAAGAGTCTAGATTTCTAGGAACAGATTTTCTAGAAAAATCTATATCCTCGAAATCTGAATAAAAAGTTACTGGAAATTTCTGAACTCTCGAAAAAAAAAGTTCTGGAAAAGATTTATTTTTAATTTTTGAGCACTGAAGGAAATCTTTGCAATTTATAAGGCAATATTAAAATCTGAAAGAGAAATTACTGGAAACAGCCTCAAAGAAAATTCTATAAATATTGAAACGTACTAAAAAATTTAGAACTCCCGAATAAGACCTTTGCTAAAAAATCTGGAAATATGAAGAAAAAATTACTGTTAACTTCTAGAATATTCCAAAAATGCTTTAGAAATCTACAAGTAAAACTTGTGAAAAGTTATAAAATCCTCGATCAAAATTCTTTGGAAAGGAAGATGAAAAAAACTGAAAATATGGAAGAGGAAATCCTGAAACTTCTAAAAGAAAATATCCTAATAAATTTTAAAGTTAAACAAAATCTTGGGAGAACTTTCTGAATAATCTAAAACTTTCGAATAAAATCTTTGCTAAAAATTCTGGAAATATCTATTTATTTATTAGATAAGAAAAAGAAATTACTGTACACTTCTAGAATCCTCAAAAAAGTTTTATAAATCTAAAATGAAATCTCGTGAAAAATTCTAGAAACCTCAATGTAAAAAAAAACTAAAAGTATGGATCATCTGAGAAAATTATAGAAGTTTTTGAAAAAAATCTTTGAATTCTTTACAATTAGCTCCTATAGTTTATTGGCAATAAGCAAAAACATTTTTAAATTGAAGACTTTACAAAAACAAATATTTCAATAAAACTTATTCAGTTTTTCATTCTCTTCTCATGTCTTATTTTTCAAAATTTCTTAAATTTCAAAATTTGTTAAATCTATTAAATTTTGAAATAATGTTATGTTTATTTATGTTTTACAACTTTTAATTAAAACCCTCTCTTATGTTTTACTGATTGGAGGGTGGGTTAGAGGCCACCCACCCACCCTACATATACATATTAACTTTAATTACTGATCGCCTCGCGGATTTCAATAACTTTAATTACAAAATTTGAATAAAAGAAAATTGACAAAGTAAAATTTTTGATAAAGACCGTTACTACGTGGATGGATTACCACGTAGTAACGGTAACCATAGAAGGAATTATTAGAATTTTTTTAATTTTTAAAAGAAGTCTAGATTTCTAAACGAATCTTTTTTTAAATTTTAGAGCTCCCAATAAAATCTTCACAATTTTGAAAGCGGGTTGAATTAAAAAATCTTGAAACCTAGAGAAGAAATTAGTGGAAATTTCCTGAATCCTTGAAAAAGTAAGTCTAGATTTTAGAAAAAAAAATTAACAAATCTAGGGCCTCAAAAAAAAGGAATTGCTGAAAATTTCCTGAACCCTCAAGAAAAGATTTCCACAAACAAATTTTCCAAAAGTTCAAGAAAATCTTTCCAATTTAGAAGATAAGAAAATAACCTTGAAATCTGAAGGAGAAATTTCTGAAAATTTCCTGAGCCCTTGAAAAAAAGTCTAGATTTCTAAATGAAAATTTTCTAAAAATTCTAGAGCTTCTTAGAAATTTAGAAGACCAGTTGAAAAAATAACTTGAAATCGGGAAGAGAAATTACTGAAAATTCCTTAAACGAAAATAAGAAAAGATTCCTAGGGGAAAATTTCCTAAAAAATTCTAGACCCTCCAAGAAAAATTCATCAATTTAGAACTATCTAAATAGTTTTCTAGCCTCTAGTTGAAACAAAATGTTGAATTCTACAGAAGCAATTACTAAAATTTACCTGAATTCTCGAAAAGAAGGGGAATTAAAAAACATTTAGAGTCTGAAAGAAAATCTTCGCAATTTATAAGAAAAGTTGAAAAAAAATTAATTTGGGGAAACAGTAATTGGTCATTTTCTAAAGTCTAAACTTTTAGAAAAAAAAAATCTAGAAAATCCTAATGCCTCAAAGAAAATCTTTGCAATTTAAAGACGACTTCAAAAAGAATCTTGAACTCTGGAGAATAAATTTCTAGACATTTCCTAAACCCTCGAGAAAATAATCTAGATTTCCAGAGGAAACTTCTAAAAATTCAAGAGCCTGAAAAAAAAAACTCCTTGCAATTTAGAAGACAAATTGAAAAAAAACTTGAAATGTGGAGAAACAAATTACAAATCCTATACAAATTTCCTGAACTCTTGGAAAAAAATCTAGATTTTTAAAAACAATTTTTTTGAAAAAAAATCTTCGCAATTTACTTAAAATTTTCCGAATTCTACAAAAAAAAACTACATTTCTAGAAAAAAAAATCTAAAAACTTCGCAATTTAAAAGACAGCTTAACAAAGGAACAATCTATATATCTGGATGAGAAATAACTGAAAAGAATCTAGATTTCTAGGAACAGATTTTCTAGAAAAATATATATCCTCGAAATCTGAATAAAAGTTACTGGAAATTTCTGAACTCTCGAAAAAAAAAGTTCTGGAAAAGATTTATTTTTAATTTTTGAGCACTGAAGGAAATCTTTGCAATTTATAAGGCAATATTAAAATCTGGAAGAGAAATTACTGGAAACGGCCTCAAAGAAAATTCTATAAATATTGAAACGAACTAAAAAATTTAGAACTCCCGAATAAGACCTTTGCTAAAAAATCTGGAAATATGAAGAAAAAATTACTGTTAACTTCTAGAATATTCCAAAAATGCTTTAGAAATCTACAAGGAAAACTTGTGAAAAGTTATAGAATCCTCGATCAAAATTCTTTGGTAAGAAAGATGAAAAAAAAATAGAAATATGGAAGAGGAATTCCTGAAACTTCTAAAAGAAAATATCCTAATAAATTTGAAAGTTAAACAAAATCTTGGGAGAACTTTCTGAATAATCTAAAACTTTCGAATAAAATCTTTGCTAAAAATTCTGGAAATATCTATTTATTTATTAGATAAGAAAAAGAAATTACTGTACACTTCTAGAATCCTCAAAAAAGTTTTATAAATCTAAAATGAAATCTTGTGAAAAATTCTAGAAACCTCAGTGTAAAAAAAACTAAAAGTATGGATCATCTGAGAAAATTATAGAAGTTTTTGAAAAAAATCTTGTATAGAAACCACGAAGTAATTTCTATAAATAAGTATATATATAATGATTTTCTGAAAATTTTTGAAACTCTTGAATAAAATCTTTGCTAAACTTGTAAACATTTCTAGACTTCTCGATAAAAATTCTTTGGAAAGGAAGTTGCAATAAAAAATAAAAGTATGGAGGAGAAATTACTGAAATTTAAAGAAAAATCTAAAACAGTTAATTTTTTTTCTCACAAATTAAGAACTTTACGAAAAACATGACTTAATAAAACTTGTTCATTTTCAAGTTATGTAATTCATTTCAAATTTAGAAAAATATCGAGAATAATTAAAAAATAGGAAAAGTATAAATATTATCGCAAGAACTATTCGGTAAATATAAAAGATTTTCAATATTAAATAAAATAAACTTGATTTTGAATGGCGACCAATTTAAAATGGATCCAGCTATAATTTAAAATGAAGAGAAGCTTTTCCACTTTCAACAATTTATTGAGCGACAGAAGTAATAATTTTACAATTAAACACCTAGAATAACATTTTACGATCAACTGTTTTCATAATTAGATTTTAGTTATTTTGAAATGTATACAAAATTACAAATTAATTTTTAAATACTTTTACATAATATTATATTTTGTGTAAAGAAAGTATGTTTATTTTAGTTTTAAGCAGAATTTCTATGTAAAACATGTTGATAAACGTGTTACATATTAAGAATATATAGATTTCTTTAGTGCTTTTTTCCTGTTTTTATACTTTTTTAATGTTTTTTTTCTCTAAATTTAGTGCCTTTTTAAGTGCTTTTTTTCACATTTTTTAAGTTTTTTATCCGCTCTCTAATTATGAATAATGGGTTTGATACTTAAAAAAAAATCAGCGGAATTGATTGTTTATATAAGTACATAATCTTATAGCAATTAAATTAAATTAATTATGAAGATTAGAGCTGTCTACAAGGATAAATAGGATAAGACAAGAATCGATTCCTCGCTCGTACCTCCCCATTCGCATTAAAAGTCTTTCTAGGAATGCGGGGAGTGTTACGTGGAATTTTAAATAAATTCTGAAGACCATCTTTATCTGATTTCAGCATCAGTCCTTCATCTGAAATAAACAACCTGGCGGGCGCAGGAACTCACTGACTGGAATTGTTATATATCTTCGATATAATCGACTTGACTCTAATACATCCACAGCTCAAACAATATTAAATAAAGATATAATATGATAATTATTCTTAAAAATATTTTACAAGACAACTAACATTTCTTTTTAAACACTTTGTAGTACATCTTGAATATAATGAAGAAGATGACAAGATTATTTTGTTAAATAAAGTAGTAAAACAATGTAGTTTACTAATATTTCTGTAAAAATCCAGTCAAAATAATTTCTCTGTTGCGACAACTTCTTGAAAATAAGTCTAATAAAAATGATGGAACGACCGTTACTATCTGGTACTTCATTTACCCTTTTATATGATTTTTCTCTTTAGATATTCTGATTATTCATAATTCACTGATTATTCATGTTTCAAAAATTGTATATCTGAACAATATCCTTAAGGAAAAACAGATTACTTATATAATTCTTAGTATAATTGTAATACAATCACTGCATTTCCATTCATTTCGATTACAATTACACCTTCACAATCCTTTCCATAAAGCATTAACCCACAATTGCAAATCAATATCAATCGGACATGGGAGTTACGTCCGCTAATGACATACTCCTTCTGCATGATTATGCAGCGGCGGCCCGAAACTTTCATATAGAGCAATTAACATTACGGCCATCGTTGTTTTTAATGCCCCTTCGGTACGCTATATTTAACAGCCTTAACTTTTTATTGCCGCGCAATTATTTCACATAATTCTACTAGTGGGACATAACCGGATAAGACTCGAGTATCCGTTCAGGTGTTGAAAACGTGCGAAGACGTCGGTCAATTAATCCACGCGCACTCGCAAAAAAAAATCGCTATAATGGTGAACGGTTGGCGATATCAAAATGGAAAAAGGTGCTTATAACACTGATAATCCATTTGTGCGTGCGTGTAAATGAGAAAACTTCGGAAAGTCGGCGTATAAATTGTCGGGCGGTAAGAGACTGCTACTAGCAGCAAATTGATATGCAAACTGCGCCTCCGTGAGGATGGTAATTTGCAATTTGATGCCGGACGAGGTTATTCCGCTCAGGAGGACCTTTTGAATTGGGGCAAAGGCGATAAAATTACCAGCTTTCAATAATTGTATCAATTGATTACATGAATAAGATTAATATCTTAGATACCAAAACATCTACAGTTAATATCTTCAATAATCTGATATAGACTTTTGAATTTCAATTTTGCAATCTCTTTTCCCTATAATGTCAAAAACTGAAAGTAGCTTGTAGAATATCCATAGAACGTCAGGAACATTAAAGATATATACATAATCATTACATGCTAAATCTTTAATATTCTTGTAAAATACATTTTTGAATGTATAAATAATGAAACTAATTTTCCTCTATCTATCAAATAGTATGCTTTCTTGAAATCTACAAAGATGCTCTACACATCAATGATATATTCCCAGGCTTTTTGTAGTAGTTGTTATATAGTAAACAACTGATCTGTTGTTGCTCTTCCTGGGATGCTTGATCATTATCATATTTCCGTTTCTTTACTTTGCAGAGGCTGCATTGTTTAAATGCTTCCTTCCTTTCTCTTGTATCGATCTGGAGCCATTCCTTGTGTGCTTCGTTTCTTTTGTTAATAGCTGCTCTGCACTATTCATCAAACCATTTTAGCTCTCTTTTTTGAATAATCCTCGTACTTTATACCCTCTTTCATTGAGTATGGTTTTTAATTTGGTCCACATTACTTCCATACACTCATACATTTTATAATTAAAATTTAAACTAATTAAATAAGTAATTGTGCAGGCTTTTACATTTAATTAATGAAGTGATACCAACAAAGTTAATTGTTTTATTTATTTCGAATTAACTAATTCCAACGTACTGGACAATATTGAAGATTGAAAGGCTATAAGAAGAAGAATTGGATTCAAAATAATAATTCAAATAATTCCGTCATCCGATGTTTTGAAGATATACATTTAAAAAAGTATTAACTTGAAGACTGGAAAAACCGATCATGATATATTATTATTATTAAATTATTAAATAAATTGTTACTCTAGTTACATGGAGGTCTTTCACAATGATTGGAATAAAAGAGTTTGAGGATTAAGAAGTCTTGGAAAGGGATTTCCGGGAAAAAAATTAATTCGAAAATTGAAAGGAATGGAAGAACTTTATTTTTGAAGAAGTAGATTATTTAGTTACTCAATCTCCAAAAGAAACTTGGTGAAACATATTGTAGCGATTGGGTAAATATGCAATTAATTTCACTTGGTTTTATTTGTTTCACAATTTTTAAAAATTGTGAAACAAATAAAACCAAGTGAAATTAATTCCAAAAGAAAGATTTTTTTATATTTTTTGTGGAAGAGCCAATTAAAGTTATTTGAAGGCAAATTTAAATGAATTTTAATTAACTTAACTTTAATTTAACTTTTAATAGTAATGCGCTATATTTTACAGAGTAATCTTGAGTTGTTTCACGATCAATCAAGTTTCCTAGATGAATTGTATGAGAAATTTAACTGAAAGCCTTAATCAATTTTCTTCCAATATTCATGGGGAAAAACTTTACAGCGTATCCACTTCTTAACAATGATTAAATTTTTAAATGTAAGTGAATACCTGTAATTATAGAATTGTTTTGATTTGTACCAAAGGCAATCATTTTTTTAGATTTGAATTGTTGAAATATAATATACCCAAGCAAAACCTTTACGGTATATTCAACCGTTGGCCTCACTTTCAAAAGTACTGTAATCTTTTGAAAGTGAGGCCCTATAATTTACAGGGTTGTCTTGTCTTGGACCAAGGGCAAAACATTTTTTAGAGGTGAAATGTATCTGAAAATTAATTGAAAACCTTTAGCAATAATCTCACCATATACTCTAGCAAGAGATTTAGGGCATGTACACCTGTTGAACTTTTGAATGAATTTTTAAAGTCTTGAGTTGTACAAATGTAATCTTCTAATAAAAATTAAAATGAAATTTTGAGCAAATATTGACTAATATTTGTAATAATATTTATTGATAAGTTTAACAAAACTTATTAAACTCGTAGTCATAGAGAGAATAAAATTTTAGAAAATTCCCCTTAATTTTATGATAGAAAAAAGTATCAGCATTTACAAAATACATTAAAATTTAGTCAAAATTAAATTGATATTGTCATTTACTCCGATGCCAATTCACTGACTGATAAAGAAGCATTATATGACAGTAAATAATCATTTTTTCGACTATAGAGTTTTAGAATTTAATTCTTGATCCTAAACAGGTATTCTGAAACTAGTGATAATAAATTGAAGAAGCTTTTATAAATTTTGAACAAAAATCTTGCACTAGAGGAACTAAACAACATGTGTGCACCAAAAATACATGTATAACACCAGTATGCTATCAGTATTATGTTGTATATATCGTAATGAAAGTATAAGGCATGATATAGAAAATCTATTACCTGTAGAATCTTTAAAAAAAGTATTTAGGGAAAAAGTATTTTAACTTTTAGTATATCAAATTTTATTTAAACTCATGATGAAGAATAATTGTAACTTAATAGATTTATTAGAACTTCAGTGTTTCATAGATAAATAAATGCAAAACATGTTTTGGAGACAATATGAAAACAAGATTGATAAGGCGTGTTCTACTAAAAATGCTCAGTTTCTTGTTTCTTCAGATTGTTTATGCCAGGGCACTCATAGAAGATTCGACACTATGATGTAGCTGTTTCTTCTTCATCTTATCTCTTTTTAACTAAGATTAGATCCAGTTCTATATTCAACATTTATGTAACTTGATTATATAAATCGTGTATCGTGAACTCTGCCCGTTTGAATTGCGTTCGAAATTGTTATGATTATTTGTGGGCTTAATGTAAAAGTTTGAAATATTTTGTAAGCATTTTGGAATAAGTAAATTAATAAATAAACGATTATCATACCGGATTGATGGTTAGGACTTCTCTTGAAGATCCAAAGTAGTGTCCTGAGCATAAAAATCAAAATGTGTAGCCAATAGTTTTTGAATTACAAGAAGTAACTCTGCGTAGACAATACTCCCAGGCGAAAAATTTTCTTTATAGTATTTTTAAACCTTGTAAACTTATTATAACCAGTAAATTTCGAATTGATTGCAACCTGGAATAATTGCTTCGTCTTCAATATACATATTTTAGTAAATGCAGTTTTGAAATTTTGAATATTCTAATAAACATAATATTAAGGTAGGATTTAGACCTACTTTAAAAGTTGTAATATTATTTTTAATCCAAAAATCAGACGGGATAAAATGAATAAATCGGGAATTTATAAATTAAGTTGTGAAAATTGTCAAGGGGTGTATATAGGAAAATCTGGACGTAATTTTAACATTTACGATCTTTTCAGCTAAAACACACAGACAAATCAATTTTTGCTAAACATCGTTCTTCTACTTCACATTGTTTTGGTGAAGATGCATTCTCGATATTGCACTTTGCTGAAAAGGGAAAAAAAACGGATCTGTTGGAATCACTTGAAATTCATAAAGCTCGTGCCAATTCAAAATTTCCACTATTAAACGAGCAGATTGACCTTATTTACACTCCTCTATACTCCGTTGTTAGTTCAAATTAGTATTATTTATTTATCCAACATACTACAAATTGTTGTAATATTATGGATAGCTATGTTTTGTATATTTTTTAATCACTTATGTTTTGAAAATGACAAGGGTCTTATCATAAAATAATTCCAGTTATATAGACAAAGTATTATGTATTTTTATTATATTATTACATCCATTACTCACAGCACCATTGATTTATGCAAGAGATATTGAGTTATTATTTATGTCATCCAACATTCTAACAAATTAAATAAAACACTAGTTTGACACTTTTTTCACTTGGTTTATTTTATAGCTAAATGTACATTTCGGTCACAAAGTGACCATTATCAATAGCAAACTATTGTAGCGAAATGTACATTTAGCTATAAAATAAACCAAGTGAAAAAAGTGCCAAACTAGTGTTTTATTTAATATAAATATTTTCACGTACTCATAAAACTCACCGATATTCTAACAAATACATATTAATATTTACGTACAAAATTATTGTCGGCACTAATTTTTGATCGCATTTTGAAATGCTTGAATTTACAAAAATGTGTTTTGCAATTCGCATTCTTTATTCTTCAATATCTTTAGATCTGTTTTATGAGGATAATTCATCTAATACTTAGTTAAATATAAATAGTCATAATATTATATTTATACGACCTGTTAGACTATTCAAACCATAACCTGGTTACTGGTTTGAATACTTTTCTACAAAGGTGTACTTCTTCTTGTCCAAAATATGCTTGCAAATAAGTTCCGCATAGTTCAACTTGAAGGCAATACCGCCGCAAGCAACAGCTAAATACTCCATGTTACGGCGCTTGGTACAGCGCAAATCCATTGTACCTCCTTTGGGTCGATTATAATCTGGTTGATGATTATAGTTCAAATTTGCTTGTTATGTTAGTGTTTTTCTTCACTAAATTTACATTTTATCTAAAGTGATGCGCAATAAATATAAATTATACTATGATTTCTTTTCATTGTTTTAAAAAATGTTCCTCTTTAAATTTAAACTTACTTTCTGAAGTTCCTCGGCCTTCTTTGTAAAAGAATCCAGAATTTAAACTAATCTGTAGCTGCCTCGTGCTACATTTCTAACAGTTTTTCTATGTGTAAATTTTCTAGTATTCTAAGAGTTGGATTTCACATAGACATTAGGAAAAACATCTGTTAAAACTCATTGAGAAAAGAGATCAAAACTAGGGTGAAAGAGCAAAAATTAGAGAAGGGCAAAAAAAATCCCTTCTGGTTGATATATAAGAGGTTCATTCTATTGTTAAAAAGTTTCCTCTTCAATGGCAAGTGTATGTAATTACTGAAGCTTTTTTGTATCAAACCTACAAAATGCCATGTCCTAAAAGATCTGATTTCAATAGCTCAAAAATATGTTAATTTGGTGAACAATAATAATTTAGATATATATATATATATATATATATATATATACATGGCTAAATAACATAGATTTTTTTATTAATATTTATTTATTTATTTATAGGTATATAGGACCATAGAAATAAAAGCATTATTTAATCAAAGTAGACTGATGAAGGCACTGTGTAGCGAAACATGTTGTAGTGTTCAACAATTAATGTGAAAGTCTCTTAAATCTGTTGTTTTATTCCAATGAACAATATATAGATATGTAGCATACTATCAACGCCAAGTTATCAGCTTGTACAACACAACTGATCAAAGTTTAGAACAAGTCAAGTTATCCATTATAAAGCGAAATTTAGAAAATTTGATAAGGCTACGACATATCTCTCCTTGAACAGAATAACGCGATGGCCTCCTTTAATAAAATATTACAGCAGTGCTGAATTTTGCGCATCAAACTTCTTTATATTCATCGCAAAAGAGGCAAGACTTTTTTATTTCATAGACTAATATTATACTTTTTCTAGAAATTCTTTTGGGAAGCTACTCCACACATTCCAATTGATGCTATGACGATTTACGTGTATCAGTTAATCAATAATTTCACTTAGTAGGCAAAATAATTAAGATAAATTAAATTAAAAAAATTATAATAATTGTAATCTTAGTAAGACTCATGGTTGTAGATTTACAAAATGTATTCGTATTTTTAAATTATTAAAAATTTTATAATATACGAATGAAAAACCTAAATGGACTACAATATATACAGATACCAGAATGCTATTAACATTAGGTTGTTCAAATTTCAATTGAGATAGCCTTAATAAAAAAGAGCTAAACAACACCATCCTAATATCAATGATTTTCTCACTCTTCTGAATAAGCAATAAAAAACAGTAGTGGTACATTTTTTAGGAACACTTCAAGTTGTATAGATTTTACGCTAAAGGATTTTGCAAGCCACCACCTAAACCCTGCTGGGCGGAAGAACCACATAGATCATACATAAGGTATTACTGCATGATTATAGGCTGTTGAGGTGATACCATTCTTGGACCGACATCCACACCTCTAATATTATTTCCAGGAGGTACCTGAACAGTTGCATTTGTTGCTGTTCAATCTGCTAAAATTGTTATTGTAACTGCCGAATTCGCTGTGTTCGACATTTTGGGCATGACCAGTGAATTGAGTAACTGGGTTTCAGCTATAGGACCAATAGGGATTTACGGGATTGACCCACTATTATTTATCACACTCGGTGTTAAAGCTTCTAAGTACAATGTTGGACTTTTAGAATAAGTTTACAAATCAGTTGGAAAATTTTGTCAAACAGAAATGTTTTTGTTGTATTTCAGCAAATCGCTTTCCCTTTCTTTTATAATTGAAACACGATATACCACGAAGTAAACGCCCATATCATCCAATATATGAACTTCCTTTTGTGCTGTTTGGTTTTAAAATGACTTTTCCAAAAAACAATTTTATTGTGATGTAATTTTAGCAAATGCCTTTCCTAGAGAGTTAAAGCTTCTTGTTGTAGCACATCGTACTTTCTTTCTATTCTGCTTGGCTTTAGAAAAACAAATAAGTGAGATATTGAATTGACGAGGCGGATACATGATGAAACTCCATAACAAATTGAAATAAAACAACACAGTTGAGAGGGTTTCACATTTATTGTTGAACACTGCAACATGTTCCGCCACACAGTGGCTTCATCAGGCAGATGAATAAATGATAATTTATTCATCATAAATGATAATTTATTCATCTGCCTGATGAAGCCACTGTGTGGCGAAACATGTTGCAGTGTTCAACAATAAATGTGAAACCCTTTCAACTGTGTTGTTTTATTTCAAATAAGTGAGAAGTTTTAGCATATCGTCGTTTCTTTTTGTGCTATTGGACTTCTAGAAAAACTTTTAAACTTTTTACTGAGAAGTTGAAGCTCCTTGTTGTACTGCTGAGCTTTTAGAATAAATTTACAACTCAGTGAAAATATTTTGCTATTCAGTAGTTTTGTAGTGGTATCGTTTCAGCAAATCATCTTTTCTAAAAAGCTCTAAACTTGCGTTTATATCCTCTTTTCAATCATTTTCGGGTTTCACAGCGGAAAAGAAATTTACTCTTCTGATTCTCTCTTGCTAAATCAAGGAATCGCAGTGTGATTAGTGATTTTGTTTAATCACTAGTCAGAACATGTTTTCTTTTGTTAACACATTCAAACAATTTAATTCTTCGAAATCGTCTGCTAGGTTGCCGTTGTGGCCTTTGTAGTGACTGGTGGTGATGATACAAGTTTGGGTTTTATATGACATATACTTAGATGTTCTTAGGGATCCCTATCAATAATCCTTGAGAAAAACCTTATTGTAAGAATTGTAAGAAAAGGGCCTGTTTCTGATTTAACTTGACTGCTATTTAAAATTACATAGAAAGTTTATGAAATGGCATAATATTTCTTGAATGACTTTTTCATTTATCACTTGGTGAAACATTTTGAACTACTATTGATGATAATTGAAATGGCATAAGTTGTAATTTTAAGGAGTTGTATTATATAATGTAATTACCATCTCTATCAATTTATTATATTTATCTTTTCAAGATGGACTGTCCAACTTTGCCCATAAACACTAAATCTTTCAAAGTGGTATCGTTCACAGAGGTGAAGCTTTGATAACATACCGTGCTTGTTCTTCATGTGGATCTTACGTGTGAGTTTGGAAAGAATCGTTCTTTTCCACTAAACTTTTCTAGATCTTTTGGAATTGTTTCAACTTGGGCACATAAGTAATAATGACTTTTTGTTCATCTTAATTTCCATAGGCTTCGTAATATACAGTTTCCAAAGCTCTGCCTTCAAATCATAGTTCATTTAAAACCACAAGAGGATCTTAGCCACTTGAGTTTCAAAGCTATTTAGTTCTTCAACTACAGTCTTTAACAAAATATATGAATTATTATTATTAAGTAATGTTATTTACGACAACATGGATGAAGCAGTGTGCTAAAAACATTTATTTTAGTATGGATACAAAATAATAATTAAAATTCATTATTTCAATTAGTAACATCTCATACCTATTAACTGAAAAAGGGATTTAAAATTGAATTAAACAAGAGATTTTTTCTGTTAGCTGAACGAAAGATTCAAGATTAATCTACTTGTATCCATTTTGCAAAGAATATTCAATCGTTATATTTGAATTTTTTTATTTTCACAAAAAAGATATTACATACATACATACTTTATTATTGTTTCCCACACAGTGTACTATTTCTTTTTCATTAACTTTTGGGATTCTATTATTGAAATCCTAAAACAAACAGAAAATACAATTTTTTAAATAAACGTTGTGGTTTATTTTTAGAAAGAGACTAAGTATTAGAATAATACGACATAACAATTATCCTGCTTCTATTCTTCTTCATTGGCCATCGACCGATGGTCCCAACTAATTTGTTACATAAACAGAATATTCATTACTGCTATGGTTATCGATATTTTTATAGAGCGACAGTTCTGAATTAACATTATAAACTCCGAAGCAAGGTAAAGAATGAACGCATTATTTTAGTGCGTTTGTATAATTCCTCATATTTGATTGTTAAAACTCAATAAAGTTTTCGAATGGATAATTAAATTTATGTTTTTATTAAAATTATAGAGACATAGTTCACTGGAATTGAATTTTTATTCGAGATACTTTAAGAGTTATGTTAACTTTATTTAATGATGATTTCAATGGACAATAAAATATTAAGTAATTTTTTTAATTATTCTTAAATACTTGATTTTAGAGAGACTTACTTCGTGAAAATAAAAATAAAATTACTTTTTATGCATTACATCAATGTATCTCTAATAATGAATTAGTTAGTTTTTTTTTTACTATGTCACAATTAATTAACTTTCCAATTAGCAATAACAACATAATTTCATATATCCACAACTCGGCAAATCACTTTCCGTCCCACCCAATTACGAATGGTACCGGCATCACCGAGACTGCAGATGACCCGCAATAAAGGACGGAAATATTAAAACCGAATAATACGAAAATTAACGAGACAATTTATTGGAGTGCACCTTCAATTTCCCCCGGACGATTCGGTCGGTAATTACACGTGTGCGTGGCCATTATCGAATGTTGGAAATAAAATTAAAGAAAACGAGAAAGAGGAAGAAAAAAACAACAGCCATACGGTTTATTTGCAAATTTGTGTGCAACGTCCCGAGCGGTATACTAATTCCGGCGTTTCGAAGCCGGAGACCACCCACGGAGTTCTTCTGTCGAGTCGCACGGGTACCACAACGCGGACGAGGTAATACCTTCTTATGCCTACCAACTAACTATAAATACCCGCATTACTCAAGGAGTTACTTAACAATTATGCTCAGCAATTAAACGTTACCGTCCCGTTTTATTGCCGTCGTTTTACACCTGCAAATATTTCACCAACATATTCATAATGTTATGTTATAAAAGAATACCACGAAATAATTATTTTTAAAAGGTAAAAAGTAAAGTAAAAAAATGAACAATTGATCTGTTCCACATTCTTATTTTCGATAATTTTATATGAAACTTAAAAAATCTGAAATGTGAATTCAAAAATTTGTTAAAAGTTTAAACAATTAAAGTTTTTTTTCAAGTTCGTGAAGAGTACAGTTAATATTAAAAGTTTAAAATATACCTTTAGTTAAAGTTTTATTTTAAAAAACAATTAGAATTTATATAACAAAATACTTTAAGAAAGTTATAACTTTATAAAAACAAATAATTTAAAATTTGCTTATAACACTGAAATTTGAATTAAATTTAATATTTCGAAGAAATGTCGGTTCAATTTTTTTATCAAAACTAAACCATTTAAATTTGCTAATCAAAGATATTTAAGTATAAATTGCAAAAAAATACTAGAAACTAGTTGAATATTTAAAAAATCAAACAAATAAATATTTAAAAGTAATAATAAGAAAAATTTATTTCATTGAGCGTTTCTGCACAGCAGTTTTACATTATGTATAATGTAAAAACTACCAAGTAACACCTAAAACAATTACTTCTCGTACTAAAGCACCGCCATTGTATCATTAAATATCTCTTTAAAATAAATAAAATTCGTTACTTGGAGAATGAAGTAAAATTACTTATCGGAGAAATTAAATATCATTTTAAAACTTTTGAAATCAAAGAGGACTGTCTAAATTTGGCCAAAACTTAAACCAGTTAGGGTTTACTACCAAAAAACCCTTTTGAATACTTTCTAATAATAAATTTGCTTTAAAAGTGTTTAGAAATTTGGTCTTAAATAATTAGCATGAAAAATCGAAGTCAAAAAATTCAATTAAAATTTTATAAGAAGAAATCATTCGAAGCTTGCTTAGAAAAAAAAGTAAAAACCTTAAGACAAAACATAATATAAAGTTTCGGAATAAAAAATTGAATATTTGTTTCAAAACATTTTTTGTTTTTAGGACATTTAAATTTAATCATTTTAAACTTTTAAGAAAAATTAAAATTTTGCTTAATTTGTATTAAAATATTTGAAATTGTGCTCTTTAAAATAATTCAAGACAAAAACAGTTCAAATTTCACTTTAAAGTTGTAACTTTACTAAAAAATATTCAAGATAGGTAAGAGCGCAGGATTATTACAAAATAATGTTACTATCAAATTGCTGTCCCAAAAATCTTTTCTCAAAAACCTATAATTATGCGAGAATTATTCTTTAAAAATTTCTCATATTTGAATTTTATTTCATTACTCACCAATCAATTAGATAATAAATATGTATATTTATTTATCATTAGTCACTTCCTTTTGTTTGTAAAATTGTCTGTATTTATAAAGAAACAAATAGTCAAGAATCGAAAGACATATAAGGGAGTTGAACAAAAATCGAAAAAAGTCAAAAAAATTTATTGAAATTTTATAAGAAGAAATCATTTAAAGCTTGCTTAGGAAAAAAATAGTTAAAACCTTAAGACAAAACAAAGAATAGAAATAAGGGAGTTGAGCAAAAATCGTGTGTTGCTGTTGTATTTCTGAAGTTACGACTGCAAAATCTCACGCGTAACCAGTATTTTACTGGTTATGGTTAAACGATGATATGTCAAGTTAAAGTTATTAAATATATTCAACAAAAATTGAGGTCTATTTTGGTATTGGAAACCTAAAGCCATTCCCAAGCTATAGTTACACGCATGCGCGTAAAACAGGTTATATTGATACGATATATCAAACAGATTATCCCAATAAAAGCATTAAACATTTATGATTACATTTAAATTCCTGTTCCCGATTATTTTGATTACACAGGCCTTTTTTCTGCGGCCTGGGGTTTCAGAGGTCTCTAAACCTAAATGTAAAAACCATAACGCTTTAAATTTCTCTAAAAAAAACTTCAGAGGCCTGATAACATATCTATTATACAGCTAAATAACTTTAAGAACTATTTTCTCCTCTTTTTAGCAAGAAGTAATCGCTGAGCTGATTGGCGTTTATAATCCTGGCGAGGATTTTCTCTCACCAAACAGTAGTCGGCCATCATGGAGACATTCCTTCGACTTTGGTACCTCGTTTCCATCTCTTTTATATCTTGATGAAATATCTCACCGTGTTCTTCACTCAGTGTTCTTAAATTCTCTTTGAAATGTTCAAGATGAAAGTGGAAGAAGTGAAACTTCAAGCTCATAATACATCCTAGTCCCTTGAGCTTTTTGAGCATAGTTTTTACAATTCCCTCATATTGATCATCTTTAACATTACCCAGAAATTTCTCGATGACGTCCTTGTATGATTCCCAAGCTTGAAGTTCCATGTCAGACATGCAGTTTTTAGAAGTAACATCCTTCATAAGTTTGCGAATCTGTGGGCCATCAAAAACGCCTTTCTTCACCTTTGCCTCCAAAAGTAACTAAAATCATTTAGCAATATATTGCAAACAGGGGCCATTTTTGTCCAAAGCTCTAACAAATAGCTTTATTAAACCCAGTTTTATAGCAATATTTTTGCAGAATCAACAAATGGGCAATTTTTTATATTTTTGTCCCTCGAACCAGTTGTTTTCTTTTCGGCCAATTATTAACTTTCCAGTACTTTCCCTAATTCTAGAGTCCCATTCACAACAAAACAAGGAAATTTCGTGTATCCTCCTTGAAGCCCAGATAAAATTCCGCTCACTTTAAGATCACAGCACACGTACCACTTGTGTTCATTATACATATATTTTTTCTAGAATCGTACACATGTTTGTATATGTTGTTTTCATGTGCACTGAATGAACTACTGGAACTGAAACTAATTTATTTCCATTATGCAGAAGAAAGCCTTTTAGACTTCTTTTGCTAGAGTCAATAAATAAACGCCAATCTGGCGGTTCATAAACTGTTCCTAGGCGACCAATCAAGCTAGAGATATCACAACAGTACACTACTCTCCCCTTCATTACGAAATACTTTTTAAATTCTTCCTCGCGATGTCTAAATCAATAGAAAGTTGCATCGGGATAAAAAAGATCTTATCTTATTTGAATCTCGATCCTTAAAGTTCACTTTTTTTCTTTTGTAAGACCCAAATCGCGTACCAAATCGTTTAATCGTGCTGGAGGTGGAAGGAGAACTGGTACTATTGTTGGTGGTGTATCTGGCCCATGTACTAGAGGTCTAATTGCTGATGAAAGACTTGGATATGTAATGGACTCTTTGTTTTTCTTATTAAACCCCAAAATTTTGCACAAAAAAAAACGATGTAAGATAAGCAAAGTATGAGAGGATCGTAGGATGAACCTACACTCAGTTAAACACAATGGCCAACTAGTATGAATAAAATGAGTGATTATATTTTAAAATCATATTATATTTGAGTCTTTTACACATTTTAACACAACATACATATAAATATACGCGTGTTGGGCCGCTGCATTAATATATCTCATGCGGCAAAGTCTTCGCAGGCCTGTGTTATTTATAGGAAATTCAAAAATTTATCATTGATGTTAACTGTTTTCGATGTACATTTCTGCTTTCGGTTTAAGATTTATTACACTGATATTGATCAAAAAAATGTTAGAAAAAATTTGCATATTTTGCCTTATCGTTTAACTTGATTAATTCTTCAAAACTTTTAAGACGATCCTCTTGATTAAATATTTTTAACAGAAGATGCATTTAAAACTTCACTTTGTATAATTTCAGAGTTAACAAGAGTGTCAACTGATATCTCTCTATCTACTAGAAAATTGTGTAAAAGAATTTTCATTTGTTGCCTTATCATTTAAAATATTGATATAATTTTATGAGGTGAAGTGATTATCATGGAAAGGTAATAACCTTATAATCACTTCAATGGTCAAAAGTTTGATGACGACCTTCTTGATGAAATATTACCCACAAATAATATACCTAGAATTTAACTTTGTGCACTTTAAAAGTTAATTAAAATTGTTCATATTTGTTCCCTTATCATTTAACTTATGTAAAAATTCTAAAGTGTGAATTCACTTTCATAATAGAGTAAAATTTTACTAGACTTTTTTAAATTTTAATGACGATCGTTCATTTTGCGTACTTTTACTAAAGTTGATATCTATCTATCAGAAAATTGTGTAAAATAATTTTTATTTGTTTCCTTATCGTTTACTTATGAACACAATTCTATGTAGTGAATTGACTATCATGAAAGAGTAATATTTTGCAGATAGTTAATTTATGACCTCATAGATAAGACATGCTTTTAAGCAGATATGTTAAATAGTAATGTATAAGGACGTGAAGTGCTGCAGAACTGGACAACTTATATGTAGAAGAACATCAGCAACCGCAAAAAATGTTGTTGGTGCGCAAATGCATAATATTAACCAATTTAATGATGAAGAGATGAGTAATTGATATATCTATAAATATGAACAAGAATACACTGCTGCAGATACTATTTATACCATTTTGTACAATGTCAAATTGACATAATAAATAAAGGAAAATATTATAGTAGGTTTTAAGTACTATAATTTTTGTATTCCAAACTGGACCTCTGACGACGAACCAATGAAGAAGAGGATCAGCGGGTTCGAGTGGAAGATCATTCATAAGAGTGAACTTTGCCCTTCTACATGCAATTAAAATTATTAGTATATATTTTTTTTCTGATATTGTTAATACAATTTTATATTTCTTTATGTAATGCATGATAAAGATGAAATACAATACAATAAAATATTAAATATTACATAAATCTCTAATGACCCAGTTATAGTTAACCTAAACATATTTTTGCCCTAGATAATATCACATTACAGTGTGTGACTTTATTTATGTTCATTTAAAAAAAAACACAGATATTTTACTTCCGCGTTTAACCTTCAGAATAGAATTATAGAAAAAATTAATGAAATTAACCTTTTAATGTTTTTAAAGATAATCGAATTCTGAATTGTAAAAAATATTTGTTTTAAAATCTTAAGAATTTCTACAATTGCATAGCGTTTAAAAAGAAGCTATTGAAAAATTACTAATAATTCATAAACTCCTATTTAACTTAGTCAATATCTTCTAAAATAAAGAAACTAGGTTAAAAAATAATTACAATTACAATTGTGGCAACGAAAAATACTTTTATATTCCATAATTTTATTTTTAGTTCTCTGGTACGTTTTTTGAGCTCTACAGATTGATATCAAAGGTAATAGAGTATAAGATTATACAGTAGAATGACGTTAAATTTTATTAGAGCAGATAAAATTTTACAATAAACAAATTAATAAATTTAAAAAAAAAGTTTAAAATTAAAATGAAATAATAATTTCAAAATCATAATATTGAACTATATTAATATAAAAAAGGTTTAAACATTTATTTCAAAAATTTTCTGAAAAAAAATTCTTAATAATTCCTTTACCTTTTCTTTCCCTTTGATATTTTTAAAAAAGTTCATTCAACCTCCTCTTTTTTTAGAATTTGTTTTGGCTGAATGTTAATCGGACTAATATTATTCTTGATTTTCCATTAAGTTCCCAACTTGGTATAATTAAGTTTTAATAAAAGTCTTTCTTATATTTTAATGATTGTAGGATGGGATAGAGGCCACCCACCTTACAGATACATAAAAACTTTACCTAGAACATAGTTTATAGTTTTGCAAAATTATATTCAAATTTTTGATGGATAATTTTTTCACTTTTGTAAAAAGTACAAATATAGGGTGGGTGGGCAGCCTGTATTCTATTTTCTAACCTGAGAAATCTAAAAATTAAATTTTTAGTTGAGTAAAAAATAGTCTTAGTTTTTTACCACCCACCTATTCCCACAATTGAAATGTGTAATTTTAAATTAATTTGATGTATTATCAATAGAGAGGGTTGTGATACAAGCAATTTTTTTCTGTACTTGTGTTATTTCAAACTTGACTACGAACCCGACTGGTTCCATCAATTTGAAAACATTCTGTTTTAAAAATCTGGAAATAATAAGTACCAGAAAAAACATTGGTTTAAAACAATCAGCATTGTTTTCATTTAATTTTAAATGCTTTAGTGACTAAATATTTAAAATGAACGTACAAGAACAATAGAGAAAGAGTCTTTCTCCTTTTGAAAGAGCAATGGTGATTTATAAATATTTATATTTTTGAAGTCTTTTTGAGAAAATTGAGATATTTTAATATGTATTTTCTTTGCGACAAACTGTAATCTTTATATTACAGATATTACATATTAAACTTTCTTTTGACCTGGTCTAATATGGACATACTTCATCAATATAAGATCTATAAGTATTTAATAACATATGAGATTAATTATAAGTCTTAACCATTGATGCATTGGTTAGTGGATGTAACATCGGATGTATCCCAAGGATCCTACTACAGTCATTTTTTATTTAGTATGTTAATGATATTGTTAATCTATTAAAATGCTATTTTGATAAGAAAAACTGAAGTTGCATTTGTATAAGCATCGTTTAATAATAATAATATTCTATATTAATGACCACTTTTTCACAAGTCAAACATGTTTTATTTAAATTAATGAGTACACATTTACAGAGTAAAATGCTTTACATACCAACATGGATTTTACATTTTTCCTAAAACTACTAGCCGATAACTGTATATAACTTATTGGTAAGCTGTTATATAATTTTATAGCATGGTGCTGTTTTTTTGTGCGTTTCAGTGTATTATATAATGGTCTAATTTGGTTTGTACTTCTGGTAATATATCTATAAACATCACATTTTTTTTGATAGTGATGTATATGATCGTGGATGTACGTGAGGCATTCTATTATGTACAAACAAGGTAGTGTAAGTATGTTTGTTTTAATAAAATGTTGCCTACAATCTTCTGTAGCCCAAATTAAAGATAACTCTGAACGTTTTTCTTTGAGCTGAAAAAACTTGGTTAGCTTCCGACGATAACACATCGTATGTAAGCTAGCCGAGAGGTATGTTACCTTTAAGACATGAAATGAAACGACTTTCGAAAGTTGTCTGAGAAGAAATAAGTTTTTTATTTTTCTCACTAGCTCATACCTATATACTTTCCACGTGAGTCTATGTAAAAAAACTAGGAACTTAGTATCGTTTGCAAACCCTTGATTAATATTTTTTTAGATTAAATAGCATAATCAATGTCACTTAATAAAAGCTTATTTGTTTCAAACCAACACTTTGGCCTTGTATAATTATCATTTATCAGGTTGTTTACTTTACTTAGTAACTTGGCCCGACTTATCAAAGTAGTATCATCCTCAAATAATACTATAGTTTTTTCTCCTGCATATCGACGGATATCGTTCAAATATAATAAGAAACGTAGTGGCCCTAAGTTCGATCCTTGCGGAACACCTATATTAGTAAAATATTCATCTGAAATCTTGTTGTCTATTTTTATTATTTGAGATCGATTTGATAAGTGATTTGATAAGTAAATTTAAATGGTAATTTTCAAAAAAATAAGGCGCCTTTTTCTGTATGAGTAAACCAGTGTTCCGTTAAACAAAGTGCGGATATTGGATGCTCACTAACACCCAGCAATAATTTTAACTGGTTTACCTTGTTTCTTAATGACTGGATATTTAAAAATACTATACGGTGTGTGAAGAATTTTCATTTGGAGATGGTATAAAAAAAGGGTTTATGTATACACCTTCGAGCCATATTTCAGGGTCTTTAACAATTTCTGCGTCTGATTTAAGAACACTTAAATTAAGTGGTCGTTTAGATTCCATTTTTGTACATATTGTGTCCTGCTCGAGAAATTCAACTGTTACACTGCGGTCTAACATACTAATATAGAAATGTGAACGTATTTTTTTACCCTTAATTTCCATTTGTTCGTTAGATTTTCCTATAATCATCGCTTTATTTCTTCTGCGCCTTCTTTCCACTGTAGTGAATTCGTCGGTAATGTGATTCATGTGATTCCCTGTCGAAGCAGTTGTCATTAAAATGTGTGTAAAATGGTCGTTTTCCATTCTAGTAGACGCGATTTTATTATAGGCAGCCTTATGAACATCTACTGTGTTATCTTCTTCCCCACGATTTGCAGGAATTGCAGATTTCTTCACTGAATCTCTAGATTTGGTTTGAGTGTACGCTGCATTTCGTTTGTTTACGTCTTTTTTGGGTCATTAGTATTAGAGGAGGTTAATGTTCTAATTTGATTATCCTTTTCCATAATAATATTATTTAAATTATAAACTTGCCCATTAAGTACGTTAACTTCATGTTTTAAATCCTTTATTTCGTTTTTCATCTCAAGTACAAGTTGAAAGCAGATTCGTGGCATCCCTTGCTTTTCAAAACGGTAACATGCCAGGACTCCAAATTGCACATGTTGATAACTCACAGGCTGACGATATCAGCAAGTGACAACCAAAACATACTTTATTCTCAATTATCTCGATAATTGTTTTATTTAATTCGCTCTCAGATAACAAACGTTTGCGGTTCGCCTTTTTAGACTGTTTAAGATAAAATACGTAAAAAAATGGGAGAATACTGATTGGACCTCCGCCCTATCAGTATCCTATTAAAATTCTGGTGAAAGTGATTGACCTGCAAATAAGGAGTATAATATAACCCCAGAACAATCTGGCATTAAACCTGAGTATAATTGAATAACAGCTATAGCTAACTTAATTGACAACATTTTAGAGTCTTGGGACAATTCTGGTAGCAACAAACTATTCTAAAGTCTTCGACGGAATAAATCACGCACTATTAGTTGACATACTTCATTATCTAGATTTCGACGACGAGTGTCACTTATTAAATCTTTTCTTAAAAACAGTAATCAAAAAATTATCTACAACGAAAATGAATCGGACAAAATTGAAATTTTAGATGGTGTCCCTCAAGGTGCCATATTCAGCCCTCTCTTATATATTGTACATACATCTCAGCTATATATTAAAGAACTGTAAATTTCCCTAATATACTGACGACACTCTAATTTATTGCTCCTTCAATCCCTCAGAAATACTACACGAAGCGTGCTTCTACTTTAAGATATCTTCAAAAAAAAATCAATTTAGAGGTGACATACATATGAACAGCCCTAAGTTTTACACAGAAATTTTCAGAAGATCTTTAATGTACAATATTTTGTGGCTGATCAGAAACAATTTTTTAAAGGTAAAAACTAACAATTTTTGTAAAACTACTATTGCAACATTTTACTATTTTTTATTTTTTGTACTAATCCCTGCGTTGCTGTGAATATATCTAATGAAATTTTAGGTGTATTAATTTAGATATAAGTAATTTACTTCTAATAGGAATCTGATGTATAACAGAGAAATCTTAACTATTATCTTTCGTGTTACTTTCCCTCTTACTGTAATGGTCGTTTTTATAATTTGTAAAATTTGCTACTATAAATTATTATATATATATTATATTGAGACATACATTAAGTGCTCGTTTAAATAAATAAGTGGTAATTAAAGCGGTCTTGTAAACAGAAAATTCTTATAATAGAATTTTTGATTATAATAATAATAAAGCTTCTTTTTCTATTTATTAAAAAAAAACACTTGATAATGACCTGCAAAAGTCAAAACTGTAGTCGTTGAATCATTGTTTATAATATACTGTAAACGTGTTTATATTATACAATAAATTGTATGTTGAGAAGTTCATTAATACGAACTTTCAATAATACAAACAGTTCTTGTCTGATATCATCTAGTCTAATATGTATTAGCATTTATTAATATGCCACATCCCAACAAATTTCAAATACATTTCCTAAAGGTGTAGAGACCGCATCTGGGAATAAACAGAAATTTATAGAATTATTGAACCACACGGATGGTGTTTTTTTAACATTCCTTTATTCTCTCGTAGTAAATAGAATGTATGATTGAAATAAGGTCAAGAAGGCCAACAGGGTTATTATTTTCGAATTGATTGTACAATTAATTTACAATTCCAACTAAAACGAAAGTTCAACTCAGCAAACGCCATTGCCAACAGTCTAATGGAAAATGTCAATTTAGATATCATATAAGCAACAATAATAAATATTTGAAAAATAACATTATTTTCAATAAATTATGTGAATATGCAATTATTAGTCAACTTTAAAACGTATTTTAACATTAAATAAGTAAATTAAAACATATTACAATAATATTTTTTCTAGATAAAATAAAAATATTACTTTCAAACCAAGTGTTTTAATGAATCAAATTAATCCACATGAAAACATGTTTCAGATATATGGCATGAGAAATTAATCAGACTTGAAGTTATTTATTTATTTATGTATTTATTTACACAAATCCAATAGACAATGTATGCAATTAAAAGCCTTACAATATTTAAGAAATAATATACAGGGTGTCCAATTAATGTGGGGAAATGTTTGGACCATAGTTTCTTAGGATGATAATATGATAATATTGAAAATTCATAATTTAAATTTTACAAAAAAATGTAAAAAATAAACTGGATTAAATACAGTTAAATTGAACACTATGTGTTTGGTAATGACAAGCTAAATTTGTCAAAACTAGTCACAATAAAAAGTTTTCAAGTTATACAAACAAAGTTATCGTGTTTTATTCAATTTACTAAAATGTATAACGAAGTAGAAGCCTCCAACGTATTTAACAGTTAAAATGATTAAAAAATGGAGAAATGTTATAAAAATACAATTAATAATTATTTTTAGAACATTGAAGACTGTGCAAACGTTTGGATAAAGATAAGTTTTAATCATTTTAACTGTGTTTAATCCAGTTTATTTTTTACATTTCTTTTTTGTAAAATTTATGAATTTTCAATAATTTATTTTGTTTATGTGACTTCTTTTTCCGACGCCCATTAAAAAAAAATACAATTTAAAAAGAAAAGAAAATTTTAATGTCTCTCGTTCTAAATTTTTCGGAGTTTATAATTTAACTATATTACATACGAATATTTTATTTGAAAACAAAATGTATTGCCTATAACAAATTCTTCTTTTGGCAAATACCTGATGAATGAAGTTGAGATTGGAAGGTGGGATAGAGGTCAGCCACCCAACTATCAAATTCTCCTTTACTTTCCTCATTTCTGAAAAAACAGTTTTACTGTTGGATGTTAATAGATTTAAATGCAATATTTCAGCTCAGTTTTTTTGTGTATGTAGGATGGATGGGTGGTCACTATCCCAAATTCCAAGAAAGATATTAAAAACGAGAGTTCTCTTGGAAAGAAATGTGTAAAAAGATACAATTTACAATTATAAATATTATCTAACAAATTCTTTTTTGTGTAAACCTCTGGTGTATGATCTTGAGATTTTAGTGCAGAATAGTGTCTCCTTCCTTGAAGCATCCGTCCTGTTTCCTAAAGAGCACAATACCTCTTTATAAACTCCTTCTCAACTAAAAGGCATCATTGAATCTTTTTATCTGTTCATTTTGAACGATAATCAACCCACACGTTTTAATTCTCCTACCTCACACAAAAGTATTATAGACCTTTCCATCTGCCTCTCTTGGTACCTTAACCAAATCATTCACTCTCAAGGACACTTATGGGAGCGATCCCTTCCCAATCATTATCTTAGAACTGGGCGGGTTCGTACTTCTCGGAAATTTCACCTAGCAAACTGGGTTGTATTCTCTAAAAATGTTGATACCTCTCAACTCATATTAAAATTTCATCGATCTCATAACCACAATAGGCGACTTTCCATCACAAATCACCACGTCCATGATGGGACTCCGAATGTTCAACAGCAAAAAATTCGAGTACAAGGGCAATCAAAAAATATTCTACAAATTGTACACTCGAAAACTTTATTGATGCTAAAAATGCAAGAGTCTTGTCAAAAAAACTGTTTAACAAAAAGAAGAAAGACTCATTAATGGAAGGAAATCCAGCATTGAATAGGCCGTCATGGACACCATCTGGTCTACGTCTTACTGTTGCTATGGGTGAATGATGTTGCTGAGAATGGTGTGCACAATTAATTTTAGAGCTTCCAATAAAATCTTCACAATTTTGAAAGCGGGTTGAATTAAAAAATCTTGAAACCTAGAGAAGAAATTAGTGGAAATTTCCTGAATTCTTGAAAAAGTAAGTCTAGATTTAAAAACAAAAAAATTAAAAAATCTAGTGCCTCAAAAAAAGGAATTGCTGAAAATTTCCTGAACCCTCAAGAAAAAATTTCCACAAACAAATTTTCTAAAAAGTTCAAGAAAATCTTTCCAATTTAGAAGATAAGAAAATAACCTTGAAATCTAAAGGAAAAATTTCTGAAAATTTCCTGAGCCCTTGAAAAAAAGTCTAGATTTCTAAATGAAAATTTTCTAAAAATTCTAGAGCTTCTTAGAAATTTAGAAGATCAGTTGAAAAAATAACTTGAAATTGGGAAGAGAAATTACTGAAAATTCCTTAAACGAAAATAAGAAAAGATTCCTAGGGGAAAATTTCCTAAAAAATTCTAGACCCTCCAAGAAAAATTCCGCAATTTAAAACTATCTAAATAATTTTCTAGCCTCTAGTTGAAACAAAATGTTGAATTCTAGAGAAGCAATTACTAAAATTTACCTGAATTCTCGAAAAGAAGGCGAATTAAAAAACATTTAGAGTCTGAACGAAAATCTTCGCAATTTATAAGAAAAGTTGAAAAAAAATTAATTTGGGGAAGCAGTTATTGGCCATTTTCTAAACTCTAAACTTTTAGAAAAAAAAATTCTAGAAAATCCTAATGCCTCAAAGAAAATCTTTGCAATTTAAAGACGACTTCAAAAAGAATCTTGAACTCTGGAGAATAAATTTCTAGAAATTTCCTAAACCCTCGAGAAAATAATCTAGATTTCCAGAGGAAACTTATAAAAATTCAAGAGGCTGAAAAAAAACTCTTTGCAATTTAGAAGACAAGTTGAAAAAAATATGAAATGTGGAGAAACAAATTACAAATACTATACAAATTTCCTAAACTCTTGAAAAAAAGTCTAGATTTTTAAAAACATGTTTTTGAAAAAACCTTAATTTAAATCTTTGCAATTTACTTAAAATTTTCCGAATTATACAAAAAAAAACTACATTTCTAGAAAAAAAAATCTAAAAACTTCGCAATTTAAAAGACAGCTTAACAAAGAAACAATCTATATATCTGGATGAGAAATAACTGAAAAGAGTCTAGATTTCTAGGAACAGATTTTCTACAAAAATCTATATCCTCGAAATCTGATTAAAAGTTACTGGAAATTTCTGAACTCTCGAAAAAAAAAGTTCTGGAAAAGATTTATTTTTAATTTTTGAGCACTGAAGGAAATCTTTGCAATTTATAAGGCAATATTAAAATCTGGAAGAGAAATTACTGGAAACAGCCTCAAAGAAAATTCTATAAATATTGAAACGATTAAAAAATTTAGAACTCCCGAATAAGACCTTTGCTAAAAAATCTGGAAATATGAAGAAAAAATTACTGTTAACTTCTAGAATATTCCAAAAATGCTTTAGAAATCTACAAGGAAAACTTGTGAAAAGTTATAGAATCCTCGATCAAAATTCTTTGGAAAGGAAGATGAAAAAAACTGAAAATATGGAAGAGGAATTCCTGAAACTTCTAAAAGAAAATATCCTAATAAATTTTAAAGTTAAACAAAATCTTGGGAGAACTTTCTGAATAATCTAGAACTTTCGAATAAAATATTTGCTAAAAATTCTGAAAATATCTATTTATTTATTAGATAAGAAAAAGAAATTATTGTACACTTCTAGAATCCTCAAAAAAGTTTTATAAATCTAAAATGAAATCTTGTGAAAAATTCTAGAAACCTCAATGTAAAAAAAACTAAAAGTATGGATCATCTGAGAAAATTATAGAAGTTTTTGAAGAAAATCTTGTATAGAAACCACGAAGTAATTTCTATAAATAAGTGTATATATAATGATTTTCTGAAAATTTTTGAAACTCTTGAATAAAATCTTTGCTAAACTTGTAAACATTTCTAGACTTCTCGATAAAAATTCTTTGTAAAGGAAGTTGCAATAAAAAATAAAAGTATGGAAATTTAAAGAAAAATCTAAAACAGTTAATTTTTTTTTCTCAAAAATTAAGAACTTTACGAAAAACATGTCTTAATAAAACTTGTTAATTTTCAAGTGATGTAATTCATTTCAAATTTAGAAAAATTTCGAGAATAATAAAAAAATAGGGAAAGTATAAATATTATCGCAAGAACTATTCGGTAAATATAAAAGATTTTCAATATTAAATAAAATAAACTTGATTTTGAATGGTGACCAATTTAAAATGGATCCAGCTATAATTTAAAATGAAGAGAAGCTTTTCCACTTTCAAAAATTTATTGAGCGACAGAAGTAATAATTTTACAATTAAACACCTAGAATAAGATTTAACGATCAACTGTTTTCATAATTAGATTTTAGTTATTTTGAAATGAATACAAAATTACAAATTAATTTTTAAATACTTTTACATAATATTATATTTTGTGTAAAGAAAGTATGTTTATTTTAGTTTTAAGCAGAATTTCTATGTAAAACATGTTGATAAACGTGTTACATTTTAAGAATATATAGATTTCTTTAGTGTTTTTCCTGTTTTTATGCATTTTTCCTGTTTTTATACTTTTTTAATGCTTTTTTTCTCTAAATTTAGTGCCTTTTTAAGTGCTTTTTTTCACAATTTGTAAGCTTTTTTATCCGCTCTCTAGTTATCATTATCCCAAAATCTTGGTATGAATAAATTATCTGTTCCATTTTAAAACCAAGTAAACACCCCAATCTTCCAACCAACTATCTCCCCATGGCCTTAACCTTCTGTGCGCGAAAATTATTTGAACTTAAAATAAAACACCGTCTAGATTGGTGGGCAGGGAACAAGCAAAATTATTCTTCTCTTCAGTTTGGCTTCAGAAGGGGTAAATGTGTACTTGGCAATATTGTAAAACTTTCCTCAGATATTCAATCAGAATTGCTAGTTCAAAGTTTTATAGTTGTTGTTTTTTTTTTTGTTGGATATATCAGCTTCTTTTGATTCAGAAGTAGCTTCAGTCCTATCCAAAAACTTTTCTTCTAAAATATTCCTCATTCGATTAATATAATGGAAAATATAAAAACGTCTATTCATACAAAAATCCTTGGACATTACACATTGGTTTACATCAAGGTTCCATCCCGAGCCATTTTTTGTTCATTCTTCATACGATGTCTTCTTATAATGCTCTGGAAACTACATTCAACCACTGTTTATTCGTTTAAATGGCGATCTCTTAAAACTATCAGCATAGCATTTGACTCTCCCTTCAAAAGTCAGAAAATATAATCTCTGCCAAGAAAATGTGTCTTATTAATTATCAATTACGGTTCTAAGATGATTCCATCCCTAAAGTCTAGTCACACACCGAGGACTAACGATAGATTCTTCCCTTTGTTGGAAACTTCATATTTATGAGTTAAGTTTCTTCACATAAAATTTTACATAATCGGGCTTTGTCCCGAAAACCCTATTGTCTTTGTACAAATCGTTGATTAGATCTAAGATGGAATATGGAATGATCTAGAGGTCTGGAGTTGTAAAGCTGCATTCCTTCAATTTCCTCTGAAGACATCATTTATCGATATTAAATATTTGTTGAAAGCACTAGCTCATAATAACTTTCCGGTTACCAATGCCTTAGAACATCCAAAAAATCACCCTAAGGTCTAAAAATAAACCACTTACCCCTTGTATAGGAAATTATTATAATTCTCAATATACTTCCCACTTTTTTCCCATTAAAATCGTATACAATTTAGGGATAGATAAGTCTCTTTCAGTGTTCCTTACACTTGTGACTGAAAAGTGGCAAGGAATTGACGGATCAAAGTCGTATCACCCCCTGTATTGCTCTTTTGCTTTATACAGGGTGATTCATTAAGGGTGGCCACTGGCCGTATCTCGGAAACCGTATATCCTAGAATTTGGGGGAAAAAATTCTAATGACATAATCGGCCAAAAGAAGATGCGTTAAAATATTTTTAAATGCGTAGCTTTCCGCTAGGTGGCGCATTTTATCATTTGCATAATTAATTTGCGTTTTTTACAAAATATTACCGCATTAAGGCTATTGAAAATTATCAAAATTAGAAACTACTGTACTTGGTTTACAATTTTTGCTTAAGTCATTTTTTTCTATCACCTACAGTTAAGTGGTGGGGGAAGTATACTTTTATTTACAGAAAATGGTCTGTAACTTCCGAATACCTTAACCGATTTTCACAAGCTTAGGCTCAATGGAAAGAGTATTAGAAGTTGATTACAAAAATAAATAACATTAACACATTTAATCTATGCGCTGGCAACTTGAGGGCGTTATGTAACACTTAACCCTATTTATGTATTTTTCTCAGAAATATCAAATGGAATGATATAACTCGAAGCAGCTTACAAAAAATAAAATGAAATTACATATTGTTTCGTCAAAACCGCAAACTGATATCTCTTGTCGTTCCAAAGATATTTAGATTTTTTAAATTTTCTTTGTTGTTTTTCGTTGTTTTCGAAGTGATGGTTCACCCTGTAAGTTGTAAGTGAAAACATAATACTACAGTTACATTTCAAAAAAATATCAAGTTAAATCGAATGGCACAATATTTATTAACATAATTAATGGAAAAAAATACAAAAAACTAAAATTGATAACTGCACCTATTACTTAGTTATTTTAGGTACTCAAAATGTTTCCCATCATTTGCTATGCACAAATTCAGTCTTTCTATAGTGGAATTGACACTGGCCTCAATATCAGCACCAGAAATACCTCTTACTGTTTGCCGAATCCTTTCTTTCATATCCTCACGTGTAGTTGGACGTGTTTTAAAAACCAAATCTTTAATTCTACCCCATAAAAAGACATCTAAAACCGTAAGATCTGGTGACCTTGCTGGCCATGGAAAAATACAATCTATTTATTTGAAAATACAATATCTAAATAATTTCGGACACCTGCGGCAAAATGTGCTGGGCAACCATCTTGTTGATACCACATGTCTAATCTGTTACGAATTGGAACGTCTTCTAGGAGGATGGGCAAATCGTTAGTTAAAAAATCTAAGTACCTTTGGTCCGTTAATTTTTCTTCAAAGAAAAAAGGTCCTATTATCTTCCTATTTAAAATACCACACCACACATTTATGCTCCAGCGATTTTGGTAATTGACTTCCCTCTGCCAGTGTGGATTTGTTTCTGACCAGTAGTGACTGTTGTGCAAGTTAATTTTACCAGAGCTTGAAAATGTAGCCTCATCCGTCCATAATATTGCAGATAGAAATTGTTGATTATCATTTAACATTCCTTTTAACCAGTTGCAATAATCTAGTCGTCGATCAAAATCTATGTCTTTTATATCTTGATGTAAAACAACATGGTAAGGATGCATTTTATGTTCTTTTAGTATTCTATTCACCAAAGAATAATTTAATTCTAGATATCTTGCAATTTCCCTAATACTTGCACGTGGTTCAGCGTTAACGTATGCCAAGACGTTAATAACATTATCTTCATTTTGTCTTCTACGTACCCTATTTCTTACCGAAACAGGTTGAACATTGCCAGTTTTTCGTAATCGTTCTGCCAGTCTTTTAAAAACTTTTCTTGAATGACGCCGTCTTTCAGGAAATCGTAACCCATATTCTCTTTCAGCAATGACTGCATTTTGTGATTTTTCAAACGTTCAAATAAACTTTGACAGCAACAACAAATTATAAATAAACAATCACAAAACAGAAATGTCATTTACAAAGGTGACTTGATTACTTTTACAACATCGCCCAGGAAAATAGTTTGACATACTCGTAATATTACATCTTATCCATATAAAACCATTGAAGAATTTTAAAAGGAATCTAGGATAAAATTTCACTCTAGAAGGACTGAATTTGTGTAGGTACAGCAAATAAGGGGAAACATTTTGAGTTTCTAAAATAACTAGATAATAGGTGCTTTTAGAAATTTCAGCGTTTTGTAAATTTCTGTTATGGGTAATAAGTTTTATTATTTTTCATTAATTATGCTAATAAATATTGTTGTGATTTGTTTTTACATGACATTTTTTCTAAAAGTAACTTTAGCCATATATTTTCATTTACACCTTACAGGGTGAACCAACACTTCGAAAACAACGAAAATTTAAAAAATCTAAATATCTTTAGAATGACAAGAGATAAAAGTTTGCGGTTTTGACGAAACAATATGTAATTTCATTTTCTTTTTTGTAAGCTGCTTCGAGTTATATCATTCCATTTGATATTTCTGAGAAAAATACATAAATAGGGTTAAGTGTTACATAACGCCCTCTAGTTGCCAGCGCATAGATTAAATGTGTTAATGTTATTTATTTTTGTAATCAACTTCTAATACTCTTTCCATTGAGCCTAAGCTTGTGAAAATCGGTTAAGGTATACGGAAATTACAGACCATTTTCTGTAAACAAAAGTATACTTCCCCCACCACTTAACTGTAGGTGATAGAAAAAAATGACTTAAGCTATAATTGTAAACCAAGTACAGTAGTTTCTAATTTTGATAATTTTCAATAGCCTTAATGCGGTAATATTTTGTAAAAAACGCAAATTAATTATGTAAATGATAAAATGCGCCACCTAGCGGAAAGCTAAGCATTTAAAAATGTTTTTACCCTAAGGCAAAGAATTCCAAATATTTGCTCAATTCTCACGGCAGAACTTCTCGCCATCAAGGAATGTCTGAACCTGGTTCATCAATTAAGATTGAAAAGGGTGGTGATATTCATTGATTCCAAGGGTGCAAGTGCTGTGAAACTCAAAAGGAACTAAATTATGAAATATATCTATGTTGGGTTCCTAGCCATTCAGGCTTTACTGGTAATGAATTTGACAACCAAACTGTAAAAAAATACCTGCTTCTTCACTGTATGTCTTCTTATCAAGATTGTAATTGTTATATTCTTAAAGGTAATTAAAATCGTATTATATTTTTTATAATTTTTTTATTATTCTACCTCACCTATGTTAGTTATTTTGTAAAAAAAATCTGAACCAGCTCCAAATAGGGAATTTATACGTAGTCTCAATAGAATTTAAAATTGCATTTTCTCAGAGTAATTTCAGTTAGCTTTTATCTTTCCGTACAATCGAATTTTTTAACCGATTAGGCGCCGCCGACATGGTTAACAAGAACCTCCGCACACCATTACCAGCAATTAGATACTTATCTCCATCATCGTCGGTAATTGGCGAATTTCCCGGAATTTTCCCCACGCGATTAATTGCGCGTAATTGCCGTTTGCATAATTTTCGCGCAAACATCTGCCGGCCGAGAGAGTTCTCTATTCGGGTCAATTGACCGGCTAGAGATTTATTGCCTTAATTATGTCATTTTTTCACCGTTTTTGGAAAAGCGCTCGGACGAACGGGGAAAGTCGGCTTTTCAGGCATTTCCAGGTAAACGGTGTGTAATTGAACTAATTCGTCGCCATGCGCGGACGATTTATCGGCGCGGTCTAATTGGGGTTGTGCAAGACGACTGAGTGAGTGATGTGGAGATCTTTACCGAGAAATTCTAAACATTGTTTTGTAATTTCGAAACTTTTATTTCACTACCATTATCGGATGGTGTATAAGAGAAAATGACTTATCTAACATATCATTAAAAATTATTTATAACAACCTTATTTTTTTATTAATAATTCAAAATATTTTAACTGATTGAGGTTGTAGACTTACTTCGTGATACAAAAATATTTTATTAATTATGGTATACAACTAATAAATTATTTAGGTAATTTAATTAATATTGAATTGTCGAATTATTTAAAGGTTTTAATTTTTCTAAGAAAAATTACTGTTATAAATAGATAAAGGGATAAGACTGGTAACATTAACCTTGGTCCAATTTTTGGTGTTACCTTGTCCCAGTTTCGTTTTCAATACAGAAGCAATTTGCGCTGTCAAAACAAGGAAAAACAAGGAAGAATGTCCTCTTGAGCGACCCCCGCTGTTTGTTTACAAAATAATCGCATTTAAGCGTAAACCAGAAGGAATCCGTTTTCTGGACACGAAAAGCCCTTTCGACACACTCGTCAGCTCCGAATCTGGCCATTGTCGCGTCTCCGAAAGACTCCACGCATTTTCCACGCCCACCCCGGGAGTCGCTTGTCCGTCGTCCAGGTAGTCGCAAACGGGATGAATTATTTTGGCTTATTTTGACAGGTGAGTCGCGCGATTTAAATGCCGCCGGAGGTAAATATTTTGGCTCGTTTTAACAGGTAAATGGTGTCGATTTCGTTACGCGTTGCGGGGCGGATTTTACCGTTTCCGATTTTTTCTTTATGCCATGTAAAAATGCGCCACGGTTAAATTGATTTCAGGTACAGGTAACTCGGCAGGCTGGTTTTCTGAGGAAGTGGAGTGATAGTTTAATGGCCATAAATCTATTGTTTTGCATGCGCACGACAAGAGCACACGGTTTCGTGCAACCGTACGGTCCATTGTTCGAAAAACTACTTGTCATCGCGCCCAACAATGAGACGAATTCGGATTGTTGGCGAATACGATTTTCTCTCCTCTTTGGGTAGGCATAATTAGACAGTTACGGAATTTATACACCTTTCGATCTAAAAATAATTCTTCCATAATCAACACCAATCTAGAGAAAATTTAACACATTAAAGCAGTTTATTATATTCTCTAAATCATTTTTTATTGAAAGTATCACAAATGACAGATTAAACATAAATTAACATAATTTATTGGAAGTACAAATTAGAAAGGTTTTCAAAATATAAAATGAAAATATTTAATGAATGTTTCAAAATGACAGCTGATGGTTTTAGAAAGATTAGACGATTTTCCATAATATTTAGTTTACTGCTTCTAATTTTATTATTTTTTTACACTGATTACATCAAGTTTTGTGTTAACCAAGCAGCATTAGCAAAAGGTTTTTGTTGTTACTTTAATTGGAAGAAAAGTGCAGTTGACGCATATCGAACACTTGTGAAAGTTTTTGGAAACAATGCTCCAACTGATAAATCACGGAAGGAATAGGTTTGAGGTTTCATAGATAGTGATTTGAGCGTTCACTCTTAAAGGCCAAAAAACGAAAATTACGAATTGGAGGCATGATTCGATGAAGAACAGACTCAAAAAAGAGAAGCTTGCAGGATAATTAATAGTTGCTCAACAAGTAGTTTTGACATCGATGGGAATGATTAAAAGCTAGGAAATTGAGTGCTTTGTGAACTAAAACTGAGAAATGTTCAAAAACATGTTTCACCTGCAAGTAGCTGGTTCATTATCAACAAAGAAAGAGTTTCCCATTGGATTGTAAATGAGGATGAGAAATGTATACTCTACGACCATCCCAAAAAAGAAATATTATGTTATATCTAGACAGTCGATGTACCTCAACATCAACAACGTCGGAAACATCGCAAAAATAGATAAAAAATGCTCAAGAGAGAGGGAATTAACCAAATATATAAAAAAAACAAAGAACAAAAATACAGTAGACAAGAAATAGGAAATCAAAATTAAAAAAAAGTATAAAACCGAGACTAAAATAACAGAAAATTAACACCGAAAATCAAAGACTAAAAAATAGAAAACATAGAACAGGAAAAATAACAAGAAACAAGAAAATCAAAGAATAGACAATTAAAAAATATTAATAAGTTTACAAAAAGGAAACGGAAAACACGGAATACAGAATAAAATATTGTTCAATAAGCAGAAAACAAATAAACAAAAATAGAAAGCAGAGAAGGGGTAAAGAGTACAGAAAAAAAAAACAGAAAATAAAAAAGGAACTTAAAAAAGATACACATAAAATAATAGAAAACATAAAATAAAGAAGACAACAAAGAACAAAAAACAGTGGACAAGAAATAGGAAACTGAAAATTTTAAAAACATTAAAGCTAAGAACAAACAGAAACAGAAAATAAAAAAGATAAAAAAACAAGAACAAAGAAATGAAATCATGAAAACAGAAAATAAAAATAAATAGAAAACAGAAAATAGAAAAATATAGAACAGACAATTAATAAAGATAATAAAAAATAAAGAAACAGAAAATTTCTCTGTTTCTGTTTCTTAATTTTTTTATTATCTTTATTAATTGTCTGTTCTATATTTTTCTGTTTTCTATTTATTTTTATTTTATTGATGATAAAAATTAGTACAGAAAGCAGAAAACAAATCAACAAAAATAGAAAGCAAACAATAAAAAAGGCAGCAAAGTCGAACAGACTACAAAAAAATAGGGAACAGAACCTAAGAAAGAGAAACAAACAAATAAAATAAGAGATGATAAAAAAAATAAAGAAGATCACAAAGACCAAAACAGTGGATAAAGAATTATTAATAATAAGACAGGGAACGGAAAATTAATTCAAAAAACATAAATCTGAGAACAAAAGAACACAAAATATAAAAAGAAAACACGAAAAGATAAAAACAGAGAATAAGAAAAACTAGGAAAGAGTGAATAGAAAAGAAATAGAGAACAAACAATTCAGAGAATGGATTAACAGAGAAAGTAAGAAACAAAAATTAAAAAAATTAAAAAGAAGCAGAAAACAGAAAATAAAGAAAAAATCAGGAACAGAAACCAGAATCCAAAAGATAAAAAAGAAATGAAAATATAGTAAGCAAAAAAAAAGAGAATAGAAAACAAGAAACAAATATAAGAAAAATAAAAAAGAAATCTAAAATCAGACAAGGCAAAAACTGCAAATGGAAAAGTAGAAAACAAAGAGTGAGAAATTAAAAAAGAAAATACAATTTAAATACAGATTAAAAAATTTACGGGTTAATAGAGAATATAGAAAGAAAGAAATCAACAAAAAATTAAAAAAGGACATAAGAAATAGAAGCAAATAAATAAAAAAGATTGAAAAACTAAAAACAGAAAATAAGCTATAAACCATATACCTTATTTTCTGTTTTTAGTTTTTTTAATCTTTTTTAGTAGTAGTAGTAGTGTTAGGCTATCGACCACGTGGTCCTTCCGCCATGTGTCATTTGTGTATTTGTGTGTGTGTAAATGAGTTTGTTACTTTAAAGGATCGCCCCCGTCACTCTAAAGCACCATTAATTGTATCCCAATGGTGAATGGTACCGGTCACCCATCCGACTACTGACCCGAATCAACGTTGCTGCACGTCAGTTCGGGGCCGTAACCGATGCGCCACCACCGGCGTGTTAATCTTTTTTATTTTTATATAAAAATATAAGTGGCAGAAAAGAAAAGCAAAAAAGAATAAAAACGGAGAACAAAATAACCAAAATCAGAAACAGAAAGCGGATATAAAAAATAAAAAAGAAAAAATTCAGTAAACATATAATTAAGAAATGGAAACAAGAAACAACAAAATAAGAAAAAACAAACAAGATAAAACAGAAATCCAAAATCAGACAATTGAAGAGGATTAAAAAAGAAAAAGGAAGAATAGATAAATAAAAAGTAGTACAGTAAACAAGAAACAAATAAATAAAATAGAAAGCTGAAAATAAAGAGGCAGAGAAAATAAAAAACTCATTTAAAAGAAACAAATAAACGAGAAAAGAGAAAACAGATCATAAAGAAGATAACAAACAATAATCAAGAAACATGCGAAAAATTTTAAAAAATCAAATAACTGAGAACAAAGAAAAGATAAACAAAGAGAACAAAAATGTAAGAAAATAAAAGCCGAAAGACAGAAATGAGAAAATAGAGAGCAGAGAACAGAAGGTAGAGAACCGATAATTAGATAAGACTAAAACAGTAAAAAGTGAAAAACAAAAAGAGAAAATAAGTAATAAGAAATCGTACACAAAGGCAGAAACAAATAAACAAGAATTGAAAGCTGCCAATAAAAATTCAGAGAATAGGTAACAGAGTAAAATAAATACAATAAGAATAAAGAACGCAGAAAATAAAAAAGATAATAAAAAGCAGAAAACAGAAACTTAAGAATACAAACATAAACACATATATAAAAGAAGAAAACAAAATGTATAAAAAAACAAAAAATACAAAAAAAGTGGAAAACAAATTAACCAAAATCAGAAAAGAAAAAGCAGAAAACAAAAAATAAAAAAGAAAACAAACTACAGTAAACAAAGAATAGAGAACTGAATACCAGAAACATAAATTTAAAAAAAAAACAAAAAAAAGATAAAACAGAACACTAAAATCAGAACAAAAATGAGAAATATGCAACAAAAACTAAAATAATAATACTAAAATGCATTCATTAAGAAACGAAAATATGAAAAAATAAACACAAAAAATATTAAACAGAAATCCTAAGAAGTCTAATAAATTTAAAAAAATAAAAACAAAAAACAAAAGAAGAGAAAACAAAAAGAAGAATATAACAAAGTATTAAAAACAATTGATATGAAATAAAACTAAAAATTACGAAAAAAAATAACATAAAACTAAGTACAAAGAACAGAAAATAAACAAAGAAAACAACAAAGACAAAAAAACAGAGAATAAGAACTAAGAACAGAAAACAAAAAAAATATAAAGGAAGAAGAAAATTCAAACCGAAAAACAGATAATATAGAATAGAATTAAATAAGATTAAAACATTAAAAACTGAAAAACAAAAAGAGAAAATAGATGATAAGAAATCATAGAAAAGCAGAAACCAAATAAACAAGAAAAGAAAGTAAAGAGCAGCAGAAAGAGAATAAAAATCAGACAATTAACCAAAAGTAGAAAATAAAAAATAGCAAAAAGGAGAAAATAGTAAGAATTCACATAATAACAAATATAAAAATGATGAAAACAAAATATATACCAAATAAAAAACAAAAATAAGGAACAAAAAACAAAATGGGAAACAAAGTATCCAAGATCAGGAAAGAGATAGCAGAAAATGAGAAATCAAAACAAAATACAGTAAACAGAAAATACAGAATAGAAAAGAAGAAACAGAAATTTAAAAAAAACACACAAAAAAAAAACAGAAATCCAATATCCTAGAGAAAACAATAGAAAAATGCAACAAAAAATTTAAAAAATGCATTCATTTATTAATTTGCTTCATTAATTTAATTAAAAATTAATAAAACGGTAACCAGAAACATACAAATAATTTCAGCAGGAAGAGTTCACTCTTTAAAAATGTTTTTCCAATCTAACAGGACACAAAACACAATAAATGTTTGCTAATTCAAAGTTCAAAGTTCAATTATAATTATTTATTCTTTTTACGATTTGTAGATTTGAACTTCCTTCGTTTACTTACATGAACTTATAAAATGCTTTTTAACATGCAAAACCAAATTTTCTCATTTATTAAACAACAAAGAACAAGTAATAAATAACAGACTGTCTGAGGACAGATGACAGATGACAGATGAAAGATGACAAATGACAGATGACTGATGAGTGATGACTGATGACTGATGACTGATGACTGATGACTGATGACTGATGACTGATGACTGATGAGTGATGACTGATGACTGATGACTGATGACTGATGACTGATGACTGATGACTGATGACTGATGACTGATGACTGATGACTGATGACTGATGACTGATGACTGATGACAGATGACAGTTAACCGATGACCGATGACAGATGACAATCAACAATTTATTAATTAAAAATGATAAAAGTGAAACGTGAATGCTGCATTTGATCAAGGTGTCATCCCAAATTTTCTTAAAACACGAAACTTTTATCTTAATGGAATTCTAAAATTGCCCAAGACTTGAGAAGAAGTAATGGCCGGCCATTAACATTACTTTGATTATTTTTTAAATAAACACTTAATTTTTTCGTTAATATGCCACGAAGTGAACGCCTCCAAAATTCAAGAATTACTTTGATTAATCTGTTTATTTTGATTTGAAATAAATTCATTTTTGAACACAAAAAAACCATCCGATCTAATTTGGGCTCTCAGTATAGGATAAACTGACAAGTGGATACAAAAAAATAAAATTGTCTTCATTTCCAGTATACCAATGTAATAAGAATATATCATTTATTAATAGCTGGTAACTTTTTACATTAATCATAACGTAAAAAATAGTGCAGAAATGCTCATCGAAAATAATTTTTTATATTATTACTTTTATTATTAATACCACTGCACTAATGAATTAATATTCTATTTGATTTACTTCATATATCAAAATCCTGTTGAGCTGAACTGGCCAAAAATGATATTTGCAAATTAATTTTTATCGTTATTTTGCCATTTCAGTTTAGTAGGATTTTTATATTTTGCTATTTTATTTTTTTCAGATTGGATTTTTCAGAAAATATGATCAATATTAAAAGATAAAAAATGTCATAAAATAGGAATTATTAATTATTTTCTTAAGAAAATATTACATTCCAAATTTAAAAACTACACAAAAAAATTTATAAATTAAGTAATATATTTTTTGAACAGCATAGTGACAGATGACAGACAACGGACGAGAGATGATAGATTACAGGTGACAGGTGACAAAAACAAAGGACAAGTAAAAGAACACAAAAACAGAAAAGTATGAAAAAAAAAATTAATGGAATTATATGCTTTAATTTTAATGTTTTCCAAACATGAATAAATTCAATGAATTTAAGATCTAGCGTTTTTAGAAACTAGGGCACTGATTCTACACAATCAATCCAACTTAAAAGAATTTTTATTTTTCACTATGAAATAGGAAAAGTAAATAATAATAAAAGTAAAACATACCATAAAAATATTTTTGTAATTGTTCGAAAATTTCTCAAGAAAAAACAGTTAAATGTGAAAGTAATAGGTTTCAGTTTATCAAAAAAAACTTTCTTTTAATAATAATGAATTTTACTTACAATTTAAAGATCTAGATTAAAATTCCACCACAAAAAAACAATTGAGATCTACTAATAAAAAAACTGTTGATAACTTAAAAAAAGCAATTGAAAATTATTGAAAAATCTGACTTGAAATTTCACCACAAAGAAAAAACATAATAAATGGGCTTACAAATAGTTAGTACAGTTTTACAAACAAAAAGCACTTGAAATTTCACTACATAAAAAAGGAATCGAGATCTGTTAATTAAATGCAGTTGTTAACTACTAAACTAGCTATAAAAAAATTGGCTGAAAAGTAGTTTAATATAATTTTACAAACAAAAAACAATTGAAAATTTTAGAATACTTAGAAAGTAGAAACAACTGAATGAAAACACTTAAATTGTTAGAAAACAATTGAATATGTATGCGGTTAATAGCTATGAAGAAGAAGAAGACAAAGAATTGTAATAATTGTTAAATATTGTTAAAAATATTTGATTTTACAAGAACTGAAAGAAAAAGAAAAACTGTAAGTAGTTCTTTTTATTTTTTCTTAAATGTTTATTAATTTGTCGAATATGAAAATATGTAATTCTCATCGATTATTTTTTTCAAAACAAATAGAGTTATTGTAGTAATAATTCTACCGGTATGAATATTTATATTTCATTTTGTTATAAATAATATCATTACTTAAATGTGTCGACTGGAGTAATCAATTTTACTGTTATTAAAAACTGATTAGATACAGAACATTTTGTGTGGACACGAATTGACATTATACTTTTTAAAAAGTTTGCATAATATATAAGCATGTTGATGTGGCAAATATATTACGTGTTTCTTTGAAAACAAAAAAAACATACGTAAAAAACAATAATCTAGAGTAAACAACTTCTTACAATTCCTTTTTCTTTTTTCCTCTTTTTTCAGTTACATAAGACATAAGAGTTTATTTTTATTATCAGTTGTACAGATAAAAGAAATTTGAAAAATAATAAAACACAATCGATAAAGAGTTTGATTATCACTATTTCTAGAATAATTTTCTCACTTATTTCTTGATTATCACTTTTTGTCAATTGTGTTTTATTACTTATCACTTATTTCTTAATTATCACTTTTTGTCAATTGTATTTTATTACTTATCAACTTTTAATAGAATTTTCACCTATACAACTGATAAGGAAAATAAACTCTTCTGGAAAAAGTAATTTCAATACTAATAATAAAATGTATTAAAGTCCTTAGGTCATTGTAAAAAGTTGACTAATATGTTGTAGTAGTTGTTTTAAATTAAATTAATACTTCCTAGGCTACACTCTTGATGGAACTGGTATTTACTGGTATTTCACAGCGTTTAAAATTATGACACTTGTTGTGTCATAATTGTTGATAAACTAATATGCTAAACCATTTTGAGAATCAGAATCAGAATCAGAACAGATTTTTTCCACAAAATTTTTTTGTAAGACCTTAAAGTATATATTTCGGTTAAAATCGATTATAATTTTTATTTGAATACAATTTCCTCATATATGCAAAGAAAATTCAGTCACTGTGTTGCATATCTCAAATTTTCAAGAAAAATAAATAAAACACTTTTCATTTTAATTTGGTTGATTTGAGTTACTTAAAGATAATAATAACTTTGATTAAAACAATTAGAACTTTTCTTCAATATTTTCTTTTTATCCAGATGCACATTTCGAACACAAAGTGTCCATTATCAATGGTTTGATACAAATTTAAAAAAACTTAAAAAAATAATAAAAAAATAAAAAAAATTATTTGTATCAAACCATTGATAATTGACACTTTGTGTCCGAAATGTGCATCTGGATAAAAATAAAATATTGAAGAAAGGTTCTAAGTGTTTTAATCAAAAAACACTTTTCACTTTATTTTACCACAATAGATCTATGCTGGTAAAACAAAATGAAAAGAGTTTTATTTATTTTTAATCAAAATGTTCCACCAAGTAAGCGCCGACAAAATTTTTTCAAGAAAAGTTTAAACTTTAAATTTTTGAAAAATTTTAGAACATGAAGAAAATTATATAGATAATTATTGTTATTGATAGTTATTGCATAAAAGTGATAGTTGACTAAGCATTACGTCAACTATCACTTTTATGAGATAATTTTTTTACCAAAAACTAGTTCATACCCAAATATGCACTTTTTGAAATACCGCACCTATACACTCATACAGAGATATATTTCAGAAATAATTTATATGACCTTAGGAGATATAAAAAGGGATTCAGGGAGAAGAAATAGGAATACAGGATGATAAGCCAAAATACTAAGCAGATCTTTTTTACAAATTGTTTTGTAAGACCTTAAAGTATATATTTCTGTTAAAAATCAATTACAATTTTTACTTAAATACATTTTCGCCTTTTGGGCCAAGAAAATTTATTTTCTCACAGTTTCCAAAACACTTTATTAGGACGTAGGAATTTCTAAAAATTTTTAGAACAAGAAGAAAATTTAATAGATGATAATTGTAGATCATGCTTAGACAACTATCACTTTCGGGAGATAATTTTTTACTAAACACTAGTCTACACCCAAATATAGAGTAACCTATACACTCATACACAGATATATTTGAGAAACATTTCATATGACCTTAGGATGGTCTAAAATCAGAAAAAAGTCTGAAATATTAAGAATACAGTTTCGGATTTTAAAAAAATCTTCAAAGTTTTTAAGTTTTTAAGATAAAGAAACACACAAACATATATTTTCTAAAATTACTTTTTTAACCAATTTTTTTCTGTATTGGTATAATAACAATCTAATTTATTTCTGTTAACGGTGGAGGCTTCTATTTCGTTATACATTATGCTTCACAAATAAAAAACTTTTTAACTTTCTTTGTATAACACTGACTTTATTAAGTGACTATAGTTTCGAAAATTTTAACTTGTCATTTTCAAACTAGATTTTTAGATGATAAAAATATCGATTAACGAAAGGATACACAGAAATAAACGTCTGTTTGTCCTTTCGTTAATCGATATTTTCATAATCTAAAAATCTTAGCTATTGAAATTTAAAACCTTTCATCTATATTGGTGATGTATCTTTTTTTTTAATATGAACTAAGTTTAATTGGGTCTTATCAAATGTTTGCGGTTTAGTTTGATAAGACTATGTGGTTTGCCTTATCATAGTACTGAGCGATAAGAAATAATTAATCATTCCCGCCTCTTTTTTAAAAACTTGCAACGCCTCCTTGATCAATTCCTTGCTAGGATCATTTGTTCTTAAACCAAACAAACGAAGGACGAAATAATTGAGGCATATCTGCACTAGTCGGCCGGCACTTATTAATCGAGGCGAATATAGTTGTACGTGAACCGTTTGAAATCTATCAATTAGTTCTACCGCATTGATAAAACCATTATCGGAACCACTTATTAATCCGTACCACTTATATGCAATATTGAATTACAACGTTTACATGGAATGGCCACGCCCACTACCTGGAAAAACAAACAGACATACGTCTCAATCTGAATGTCGGCATCCCCACCGCAAGCTCTCCGCCAATCCGCACGGGACCCGCCCATTTTTCCATTGGTCGTCTTGAGTGAGATGTAGCGGAGGTTTTAGAGTGAGACGGAGGATCGGAGGTTGGGATCGATAGTAGAAAAGGATGGTTTCTTTTGTTTTTTTCCGTTTATTGAAGCCGCCGCGGGGGTTACGATTTTTATTTTACATCTAGCGGGCGTATGTTTCTATTAAAAAATATATTGTTGATTTTGTTTCAAACGGGGTAGAGGATTGTCATCCCCGCGCGTTGCGTGGGAGGGAGTGCGACGGTCATCTATTTTTAAGAGCAGAGCGAGAGAGGGAGTCGGGGAGAAGGAGCGAGTGAAATGGATACAGCTCGAGGGCGTGGTCTGTATCTAGAGTTCGAGTAATAAAGATGACTATTTTGAAAACTCACTCAGTTTGACAGGGTACTTACACAAGTAAGCACTTGTTTAAGTATACTTAGAGAGTTGAAGTGCGTGCAGGGTAGAGTTGAAAAAAAAAACACACACAGAGAGATTTTGATCGTGTTGGTTCGGTGCATGTGTGAACTTGTTTTGTGCTGTGAGGATGGCGTTCGAAGATAGATCGAGCCCCAGCGCTGCCACCAGCCCCGGAAGTGACGTCACGCACAACCCCATGAACTCGCCGAATTCGCCGGAATCCACGAGGACGTCGCCGTTTACATGCACTACAATTACGAAACAATCGCAGACCTATATTTCACCACCGAATTCGCCGAGTATGCACCCTTACATCTCCCCGAAAATCGAACAGGACCGCACCTTCCTCAGGATCACCTCGTACGCGCTGTCCAGTCCGAAACATGAGAAAGACGACGACTCGCAGATGAGTTACAGTCCTAATAACATACCCAGCTACAGTCACTCGGAGGCCTCGTCTTCGCCACCGCCGAACCACGAGGAGCCCACCATACAGACCCTCAAGTATTCGATCACGAACATCCTGCAGCCGGATTTCGGGAAGTCGGCGGTGCTGCGCACCAAGACCTCGCCGAAAATCACGTTCAAACCCTACGAGACGGAGACGAAGCCCTTCGCGTCAGCACCGCTTGGTAGTTTGTGTCAGACGGTGTCGCAAATCGGGAAGGTCGTCAACAAGAGCCCCGAGCCCATTCCGCCGCCTAGGGAGAAGAGCCCCAAAATAAACATCTCCAGCGCAGCGGAGACCAAGTCGGAGGACGGTGTACCTACCCTCTGGCCGGCGTGGGTTTATTGCACGCGGTACTCGGACAGACCCAGTTCAGGTATGTTGCGTAACAGTTCGTTTACCCCTTTTTTAATTAACCGCAAGATTTCACTACCCTTATTTAATATTCAGATTATAAGAAAGGAATTTAACCGCGTTTTTATTATTAATATAATCTTCACAAAACTCAAAAACGCATACACAGTTTATAAAATTATTAATTAAAACTAATTTAAATATACAAGTAGGCGGTGGTTATTAGCAGATAGCTTTAATACTAATTATTTTAATACTAAGTACACTAAAGTCATATTCACAAGAATTATTTTTTCTACAACTATAAAAATGCATGTATAGTGAAAAAAAACTATTATTTAGGGGGAAAAGGGACCTTAATAAAACTTAAAACTTAGTTTGACTATGATTACTGTGTAATTGAAACTAGTCACAAAGTATTGCGTAAAAATAAAAAGTAGTATAAAAAAGTTAATTGTTTTTCTGTTTTCTTAAAAAAGTTATTCACGAAAAACAAAATTTGTCAAAGGCGACTAGATGTAATTTTAGCCAGGCTCTTAAATCAAAACAAAAAGGTATGAAACTGCGGATTTCAATAATGGTTTACTCTTAATTGTCAGGATTAACTTTAAAATATAAAAATTTGTATTGTTTTCATGATTTTAATGTAAACAAATATTTACAATATTTAAATTTAAAAACGAACCATATATTTGGAATCTTTATTGAATTTAATGAAATTTAAGTATATACACGCCTGGTATAGGGTAATTAATAAAAAAGTTATTCACGAAAAACAAAATTTTCAAAGGCGACTAGATGTAATTTTCGTCAGGCTCTTAAATCAAAACAGAAAAAGGTATGCAACCGTCAGGAATAACTTATATTTATAAAAACTTACTTAAGGGGGTGATGCCATTGTACAATGTTTACACAAAGTAAATTGTTTTGTTTCTGTAATTTTAAAATAAAAAATCTACAACACTAAAAATTAAAAAACTAATCATAAATTTGGATTCTGTGTGAAATTTCAAAAAATTTGAGCACAAACTCGCCTAATGTAAGATAATTAATAAAAAAGTTATTCGTGATAAAACAAATTTGTCAAAGACGACTAGATACGATTTTTGTCAAATTCTTAAACAAATACGGAAAAAGGTATCAAAATGCGGGTTTCGGTAATTTATCGTCCTAATTGATAAGATTAAGTTTAAAATATAAAATATTGTAAGTTTTGCAATTTTGTAGTGAAAAAAATTGCAACACTTATAATTAAAAAAACGGGCCATATATTTGGATTTCTTATTAAATTTCAAGGAATTTGAGTATAAACACGCCTAGTGTACAATAATTCATAAAAAAGTTATTCGAGAAAAACAAAGTTGTCAAAGGCGACTAGATGTAATTTTCGCCGCCCTCTGAAATGTTTACGAGGAGAGATATCAATAGGCGGTTTTCAGTGATTTATACTCTTTATTAAATAGTCTACGTTTAAAGTTGTAAAATTTGTGTTATAAAATGAATATTTGTATATTTCGATTTTTTTCTTAAATTTGAAAAGTTTATAAAAAATAAAAAACGCTTCGTATATTTTAATTCCTTGTTTAATTTCAAGCAATTTGAGTATAAACACGCCTAGTGTATGACAATTAATAAAAAAATTTTTCATGAAAAACGAAATTGTCAAAGGCGACTAGATGTAATTTTTGTCGCCCTCTGAAATGATTACGGGGAGAGATATCAATAGGCAGTTTTCGGTGATTTATACTATTTATTAAATAATTTACGTTTGAAGTTATAAAATGTGTGTTAGAAAATGAATCGTATATTTCGATTTTTTTCTTAAATTTCAAAAGTTTATAAAAATAAAAAACGTTCCGTATACTTTGATTCCTTGCTAAATTTCAAGCAATTTGAGTATAAACACGCCTAGTGTACGATAATTAATAAAAAAGTTAGTCGAGAAAAACGAAATTGTCAAAGGCGACTAGATGTAATTTTAGTCGCCTTCTTAAATGGTTACGGGGAGACATATCAATAGGCGGTTTTCGGTGATTTATACTCTTTATTAAATAGTTTACGTTTAAAGTTGTAAAATTTAATATTGTAATGTAATATTTCGATTTTTTTTCTTAAATTTTAATATTTTATAAAAATAGAAAACGGCCCATATACTTTGATTCCTTGTTAAATTTAAAGCAATTTGAGTATAAACACTCCTAGTGTATGATAATTCATAAAAAAGTTAATCGAGGAAAACGAAATTGTCAAAGGCGACTAGATGTAATTTTCTTCGCCCCCTTAAATGGTTACGAGGAGAGATATCAATAGGCGGTTTTCGGTGATTTATGCTCTTTACTAAATAGTTTACGTTTAAAGTTGTAAAATTTGTGTTAAAAAATGAATAATTGTATATTTCTATAATAATCTTAAATTTGACGGATTAAATTTTTTTTTTAATATACGAGGCATTTATTAGTTTTTCAAAACAGGGCATTTATTTGTTTTTATAATTATTATTACTGTTATTATGTATTATATTTTGTCCAAATAAAGATAAATTGTATAAATAAACAAGGAATAAAATTAAAAACAAATTATATATTTGCAATATTAAGAATAAAGAGTCAATGAGGTAAAAGAACAATATTGACAAATGAGAAACAAAAGATACAAAATATTCATAGTGAAAACAAATGAAACAAAAAAAAACAAAGCAAAAAATAATAAAAGGCTGATAAAAGGTAAACAAATAGAAACAAAAAGAGAAAAAAAAACGTAAGAAAAATCATAAAAAAAACTATTATTTAGGGGAAAAAGGGACCTGAAAACTTAAAAAAGTTATTTACGAAAAATAAAATTATCAAAGGCGACTTGATGTATTTTTTGCCAGGCTCTTAAATCAAAACATAGCAAAAACTAATAAAAGGCTGATATAAGATGAACAAATAGAAACGAAAAGAATAAATCGACTAGAAAAACAACTAAATTAATAAAGAAAAACAAAAATTAAAAAAAATAAAACATTGGATTGACAAATGGCAGGCAAAACATGTAAAAACAAAAGATAGATTAAAGATATTCAAGATGCAAACAATGCAAAACAAATTCAAGAAAAAAAGTAGGCAAACAAAAGATATTCAAGAAAAGGAAAAACCAAAAACCAAAAAGATAAAACATAGAAGATAGTAAAAAAAAAATTTAAAAATATAAAAACAAAAGATAGATTAAAGATATTCAAGGCGCAAACACTGCAAAACAAATTCAACAAAGAGGGTAGACAAACAAAAGATATTCAAGAAAAAAGAAAAACCAAAAACCAAAAAGATAAAACATAGAAGATAGTAACAATCATTTAAAAAATATAAAAAATTACACAGGAAAACAAAGTATCCAAAGATAATTGACAAATTAGTGACTAAAGATAGATATAATGAAAATAAACGAAACGAAAAACAAAAGATATATCTATAACTGCCAAACATATACAGAGAGAAACAAAAACGAAAAAAAAACAAAGAACATGTAAAAGGTAATCAAATTAATATAAGAAAATAAAATATAGAAATGAAAACAGATTAGTCTAATAAATGGCAGGTAGAAAATGGAAAAAGAAAAGACAGATGGGATATTCAAGAAAATAAAAAAATAAAAAACGAAAAAAGAAAAAGACATTTAAGAAGCAAAAAATAAAAAAATTAAAAGTAAAAACCGAAAAATGAAAAAGAAATATAAGAAGCAAAAAAGACGTATGTTTAAAAAAAATAGAAAATTGTTCGATAAATAATAAAAATTATATTTTTTTTTTGAACTAATTTTTTGATTTAATATGATAATATAGGTATGCTTATATTCATTTTTTCTAAAAATATCTTAACCCAAAAAAGAAATCTTGATTCGAAATTTACTTTTTATTTTAACTTATTTTTCATCTTTTCCATGCAAATTTTAATTTTTCGCATTTTAGCCTTAATTTATAAAAACACTATACATTGGTAAAATTCGCATTTTAATATCTATTTTCATATTCTTTTTAGAGCAGGATAAAAATTCCATCAAGTGACCTATGAAATTTATTTTTTTTACAAATACCTTTATTTTTTCGACATCGACTGCTAAGGTCATTAGCCGCAATAACTTTTTTTTTATTTATTAGGGTAAATTACGCGTGTAAGTACTCACATTTCTCAAAAATTGATAAAGATTAAAATAATTAAAAATTTATTTCATATTATAAGAAATAAATTTTTAATTTTAACTATTTTTAAACTTTTACACAAAAAATACAATTTTTCACATTTTAGTCTTAATTTATACCATAAATAGTATCAGTTGGCGAAAACCGCATTTCATTACCTTTTTTATTATTCATTTAGAGCAGAACAAAAATTGCATCAAGTCACCTTTGAAATTTTATTTTTTTATGAATAACTTTTTTATTTATTACGATAAATTAGGCGTGTTTGTACTCAAATTTCTTGAAATTTAATGAAGAATTATAATATGAAAAAAATTTATAATTTTAACTATTTTAAACTTTTACGCAAAAATTATAACTTGTTACATTTTAGTCTTAACTTATACGATAAATAGTATGGGTTGGCGAAAACCGCGTTTCATTACCATTTTTCGTATTCATTTTAGTGCAGAGCAAAAATTGTTTCAAGTCACCTTTGAAATTTTGTTTTTTTATGAATAACTTTTTTATTTATTAGGATAAATTAGGCGTGTTTATACTCAAATTTCTTTAAATTTAATGAAGAATCATAATTTGAAATAAATTTTTAATTTTAACAATTTTTTAAACTTTTACATAAAAATGACAATTTTTCACATTTCAGTCTTAATTTGTACGACCATTAGTATGGGTTGGCAATAACAGCATTTCATTATCATTTTTCGTATTGATTTTAGAGCAGAACAAAAATTGCATCAAGTTACCCTTGAAATTTTGTTTTTTTATGAATAACTTTTTTAATTGTTAGGATAAATTAAGCATGTTTGTACTCACATTTCTTGAAATTGAATAAAGAATTATAATATGAAATGAATTTATAATTTCAACTATTTTTAAACTTTACATTTTAGTCTTAATTGATACGATAAATAGTATAGGTTAGTGAAAACCTCATTTCATTACCTTTTTTTCGTATACATTTTAGAGAAAAACAAAAATTGCATCAAGTTACCTTTGAAATTTTGTTTTTTTATGAATAACTTTTTCATTTGTTAGGATAAATTAGGCGTGTTTCTACTCAAATTTCTTGAAATTTAATGAAGAATCATAATTTTAAATAAATTTTTAATTTTAACCATTTTTAAACTTTAACACAAAAATTACAATTACAAAAATTGCATCAAGTCACCTTTGAAAATTGTTTTTTTTATACATAACTTTTTTATTTATTACGATAAATTAGGCGTGTTTTTGCTCAAATTTCTTGAAATTTAATGAAGAATCATGCATGAAATTAAATTTTAATTTTAACTATTTTTAAACTTTTACACAAAAATTACAATTTTTTACATTTGATTCTTAATTTATACCATAAATAGTATGAAAACCGCATTTTATAACCTTTTTTTTGTATTCATTTTAGAGCAGAACAAAAATTGCATCAAGTTAACTTTGAAATTTTGTTTTTTTATGAATAACTTTTTTATTTATTGAGAAAAATTAGGCATGTTTGTACTCAAATTTCTTGAAATTAAGTGAAGAAACATAATTTTAATTTTTTTTTAATTTTAGCTATTTTTAAACTTTTACATAAAAATTACAATTTTTCACATTTTAGTCTTAATTTATACGATAAATAGTATGCGTTGGTGAATACAGAATTTCATTACCTTTTTTTTCGTATTCATTTTAAAGCAGAACAAAAATCGCATCAAGACACTTTTGAATTTTTTTTTTATGAATAACTTTTTTATTTATTGAAATAAATTAGGCGTGTTTGTGCTCAAATTTTTCGTAATTTAAAGAAGAATCATAATTTGAAATATATTTTTAATTTTAACTATTTTTAAATTTTTACACAAAAATTACAATTTTTTACATTTGATTCATAATTTATACCATAAATAGTATGGGTTCATGAAAACCGCATTTCATAACCTTTTTTTGTATCCATTTTAGAGTAGAACAAAAATTACATCAAATTACCATTGAAATTTTATTTTTTTTATGAATAACTTTTTTATTTATTGAGATAAATTAGGCGTGTTTGTGCTCAAATTTCTTGAAATTTAATAAAGAATCATAATTTGAAATAAATTTTTTATTTTAACTATTTTAAACTTTTACAAAAAAAAATACAATTTTTCACCTTTTAGTTTTGATTTGTTTGTAATAATAATAATAATATTTATACGATAAATAGTATGGGTTGGTACAAACAGCATTTAATTACCATTTTTCGTATTCATTTTAGAGAAAAACAAAAATTGCATCAAGTTAACTTTGAAATTTAGTTTTTTATGAATAATTTTTTGATTTATTAGGATAAATTAGGCGTATTTATACTCAAATTTCTTGAAATTGAATAAAGAATCATAATTTGAAATAAAATTTTAATTCTAACCATTTTTAAAGTTTTACACAAAAATTACAATTTTTGACATTTTAGTCTTAATTTATACGATTAATAGTATAGGTTGGTGAAAACCGCATTTAATTACCTTTTTTCGTATTCATTTTGGAGCACATCAAATATCGCATTAAGTCACCTTTGAAATTTTGCTTTTTTATGAATAACTTTTTCATTTATTGAGATAAATTAGGCGTGTTTGTGCTCAAATTTCTTGAAATTTAATGAAAAATCATAATATGAAATGAATTTTTACTTTTAAACTATTTCTAAACCTTTACACAAAAATTACAATTTTTCACATTTTAGTCTTAATTTTTACGATAAATAGTATGGGTTGCTGAAAACCGCATTTCAATACTGTTTTTCGTATTCATTTTAGAGTAGAACAAAAATTGCATCAAGTTACCTTTGAAATTCTGTTTGTTTATGAATAACTTTTTTATTTATTACGATAAATTAGGCATGTTTCTACTCAAATTTCTTGAAATGTAATGTAGAATCATGACATGAAATTAAATTTTAATTTTAAGTATTTTTAAACTTTTACACAAAAATTACAATTTTTTACATTTGATTCATAATTTATACCATAAATATTATGGGTTCATGAAAACCGCATTTCATAACCTTTTTTTGTATCCATTTTGGAGCACATCAAATATCGCATCAAGTCACCTTTGAAATTTTGCTTTTTTATTAATAACTTTTTCATTTATTGAGATAAATTAGGCGTGTTTGTGCTCAAATTTCTTGAAATTGAATAAAGAATCATAATTTGAAATAAATTTTTAATTTTAACTATTTTTAAATTTTTACACAAAAATTTCAATTTTTCACATTTTAGTCTTAATTTATACGATTAATAGTATGTTTTGGTGAAAACCGCATTTCATGACCTTTTTTCGTATTCATTTTAGAGCAGAACAAAAATTGCATCAAGTCACCTTTGAAATTTTGTATTTTTATAAATAACTTTTTTATTTATTTAGATAAATTAGGCGTGTTTGTGCTCAAATTTCTTGAAATTTAATAAAGAATAATAATTTGAAATAAAGTTTTAATTTTAACTATTTTTAAAGTTTTACACAAAAATTACAATTTTTCACATTTTAGTCTTAATTGATACGATAAAAAGTATGCGTTGGTGAATACCGAATTTCATTACATTTTTCGTATTCATTTTAGAAGAACAAAAATTGCATCAAGTTACCATTGAAATTTTATTTTTTTTATGAATAACTTTTTTATTTATTGAGATAAATTAGGCATGTTTGTACTCAAATTTCTTGAAATTTAATGAAGAATCATAATTTGAAATAAATTGTTAATTTTAACAATTTTCTTATCTTTTACATACAAAGTACAATTAAAAAATAAACTAAAAAAACTACTTTGGTATATTTGCGAAAATGAATTTACGAAAATTTAGTGATAAAAAAACTAAAGCATGTCTAATCAAACGATATATTTAAGAAACTTCGTGCATTATCTACTTTACTACAATTTCTTTATTTTTTCATCGATTGTTTTCTCTTCTCCAACGACCAAATAACTGAGATTCTAGACGAATTGTTGGGTAATTCAGGGAAGAGAAATCGACCGTTTGACCGTTAAAGGCAACAATCAATCAACAGACGAAAAAAAAAATGCATAGAAAGTCGCGCGCCTGTCGTTCACGGAATTGAAACGTTAATCAATCAATTAACACATCTGACTCTCCTTTCAATAGGCGAGATAAGCAACAAAAAAGAAACTAATTGAATTAATCGATTATAATGGCCAAAACGAGAAAAAAGTGCTTGACCTTTAGAAACCGATTGTAAATTACATCATTAAAGATTAATAAGCATACAGGACAAAAAGTCGATCGTAAACGTGTTAACATTATTATTTAATAATGTTTATGAAAAAAATATAGCTGAAGGTCAATGTGCAGATAATTAATATGAATTAATATGAAATATTATAGTTTTAAACGTTTAGTTTATAATGTTCAAGTAATAATAGTAATTAGAGAAGATGAAATTGTTATTGGTGCTCTAAGTATAAGTTTGTATTATTCAAGTTTTAATTTAGTTATAAAACCTAACAGTATTTAGTTTTTTTTTTGCAAAGAAATAGAGGACTATTTTTTTAATACTAGGAAAACTGATATTATAATGTTGTCTAGCATTTAATTATTATTTTTCTAAATTTTGATTTAATTTGGTAAATACACCTGATTTTCAATTTTTGTATTATACTTGATCTTATTTTCAATCTCCTGATAAGTGATCTTTTAAAAGAATTATTTTGGATTGAATATTACTTCATAAGAAATGAAAAAAATAAACAAAAATTGTAATGATATGTACCATAAATCTATTTTGGGTTGAATAAATTTGAATTTCAAATTTGAATAACTAATATTGAAATTTTTGTCAAAATATGTTATTAATTTTGTCAAATTTTGATCAAATTTGGAGATATATCTAATCTTCTTTTCAGTTTCCTGACAAGTAATCTTTCTAGACCATTATCTTTAATCGAATATTGTTTAATTACATTTTTCTTACATTGATAGTACAATTATATATTTATTTATAAAATGCTTGTAAGATAAAGACTAAATACAATCCAATATTGATTATATTTTGATCAAATTTGCTATACCTGATTCTCTTGAGAAGGCTTTTAAAGTGGAGCGAATAATACTAAATATCTATAATATTAACAGTGAATATTTGGACAAAAGTCTTCTTAAATTTTGACCGACGAAAATAATTTGGGCATTAATTACCATGAGCGCAATCGCTTCGAAACAATGGGTCGTTTTGTCATGCGTGATTTATCTTATCGACCTTTCAACCGGTAGTCGGCCTCAACTAATTGGCCTCATCGAAATCTGTCACGGCCCATTCTGAAACAATAGGCTTGATGGATTCGTCACATTAGGGTGAAAAATTTTGGGAACCGGACGGCCACCACTGCAAACAGCTGCCCATCCACCGTAAGACTTATTGAGATGGTCAAAATTTTAGATTAGTCTTAGGTCGTAGATGATAAGTAAAAAAAAGGGAAAATTAGTTCTTTCTTGATGTTAATCATGATTTTAACTTTTTTCTAGTTTTTCCTCTAACAAATTTTAATAATTGTCTTAATAAATAATTTGCCAGAATTTTTTTTTAAATAGTTGTGATCATTTCGTAAAAACTGCCAGAAAAGATGTAAATGTGTTCAACAATTTTCCAATAATACAATTCTTGAATATAGAGAATTTTCTTCAAAAATTCTAAAAATTCTGAGCAAGTTTTGTTAAAAAATTAAATATTCCAATTGATTTAATTTTTTAACAAAACTTGCTCAGAATTTTTAGAATTTTTGAAGAAAAATCTCTATATTCAAGAATTTTTTCATTATCGTTTTCATTACAACATAACCTTCATTCATCATCAACATTTTGATTATATTTCTATCCCTATAGCACTCATTACAGGCCATCATGCAGACTTTATGTATGTACGAAATCGGCGCTTCCAAATGCATATTCATTCTGATGACCGTATTTAAATTAATGGAGCAACTCTGTTCGAATCACAATTTTGCCCGCGGCTCTCCTCGCCTTCTAAACAAGACATAAAACCGTGTCTAATTTATTCAATTAATCTCGGAGACGCAGTGCAATCGGCCAATCTGGGCGTTCCTGTTATATTTCGTTTTGTTCATTCAACCATTCCGTTCTGCAACAAAAGTGGTCACGATTTTTCTATTTGGACTCGTTGCGGAATTAATTGCAGACTTTGGATCGCATAATTGAAGTGTGATAATGCAATTCATCAATCATTAGAATTATTACAAACGTTATTACGTAGTTATTTATGATATAAATACCAAACTAAAAGACGTAGTACGTTTTTGGTAAATTGATAATGTTAGACAAAGACTTTTAATCATTGGTATTGATTAATGAGAAACAAATACAAGAAAGACTTCTAAGTATTGTAGAAAAGTGTAGAAGGAAAATAAGGAAAAATATTTCTATGCTTAACAAATAATTAAATTAGAAATCGTTCTAAATTAGTAATTAACCTCCTAGGAAGTTAATTGACTTTACCAAGGAAATTGACTTCTTGAGAACATACTAGTAGTAGCGTATTAGTACAAAAGATCTAACCAGGTTCCAGTGCTCTAAAGCTGTCTGTAGCCAAACCACCCCTCTAATCTAATCTAATCTAGTACTTAACTATTGGAGGTTGGAGAAACAAAAAATTGAAAGTTGATTCTAAGTCAATCAATTTCATTTTATTATTCTTCGTTCATTCTTAGTTAACAATCAACTCTTGAAAGTTCATTTTTAGTTAGAAATTAATTCTTGAAAGTTTCAAGAAAGAGAAACAGAACAAAAATATTAGTAGATGAAAATGCAAAAAAATCTTCAAGACTGCTATGCCTCTATTTATTAGGTACTTCAAACCTTGGCAGATATTGTAATGGTGAAAACATTACCTTCATATCTAAGATTATATGATACAATCTTCTAATTGTTGATTTCTGAATTATTATTTTTAGAACTGAAAGGTTTTGCAAATCCCCAAAGACTAAACAATATGACTTTAAAAGTCAGTTGTGTTACTCTTTCAAAATTATGTTCTCTTGCTTAAAATCCTTATTTTTAACACTGTCAGGTTTTGCAAGTGCCCCAAAAATACGAAAATGGCCACAAAAAGTCAGTTGAATGATTTATTTAAAATAATTTTCTTTTGCTGAAAATCCTGAAAACTAGTTGAGTTATTCGTTCAAAATTATGTTCTCTTGCTTAAAATCCTTATTTTTAAAACTATCAGGTTTTGCAAGTGCTCCAAGAATTCGAAAATTGACATAAGAAGTCAGTTGAGTTATTCTTTTAAAATAATTTTCTTTTGCTGAAAATCGTTATTTCTATAACTCAAAGGTTTTGCGGAAGCCCAAAGAATGCAAAAATTGACTTAAAAAGTCACTTGAGTTATTCTTTCAAAATTATGTTCTCTTGCTGAAACTCCTTATTTTTAAAACTGAAAGGTTTTGCAGGTGCCCCAAGAATGCAAAAATTGTCTTAAAAAGTTAGTTGAGTTATTCTTTTAAAATAATTTTCTTTTGCTGAAAATCCTTATTTCTATAACTAAAAGGTTTAGCGGGAGCCCAAAGAATGCACTAATTGACTTAAAAAGTCAGTTGAGTTATTATTTCAAAATTATGTTCTCTTGCTTAAAATCCTTATTTTTAAAACTGAAAAGTTTTGCAATTGCCCAAGAATACAAAATTTGACTTAAAAAATCAGTTGAGTTTTTCTTTTAAAATTATATTCTTTTGCTGAAAATTCTTATTTCTAGAACTGAAAGATTTTGCGGAAGCCCCATGACAACAAAAATTGCCTGAAAAAGTCAGTTGAGGTATTCTTCCAAAATTATGGTCTCTCACTAAAAATCTTATTTTTTATAATTGAAATGTTTTGTAAGAGCCCTAAGAATACAGAATTTCTAGACCTGAAAGGTTTTCCAGATGTCCAAACAATACAAAAATTGTCTTAAAAGATCAGGGGTATTCTTTCAAAATTTTGGTTTCTCGCTGAAAATCCTTCTTGTTATAACTGAAAGGTTTTATAAATGCCCTAAGACTATAAAATTTGTTTATCTAAGTAATTGCTCACTTAATCCATGGTGATTGTTTTTGGTCCATCTATACTAGAACTGAAAAACCATGGTTTGTTTCACAGTTTTGTGTTTTGTAGTTCAAATGAAGATACAGAAATTGATTTAAAACGTCAGTTGTTTTATTCTTTCTTTTCTTGCTGAAAATATTCATTTTATAACTGAAAGGTTGATCAAAATACAAACATATTTTCAAGATTACTTACCTTCGAAAATTAGATATTTGAAACCATGGCAAATATTGTAATGGTGTAAAAATTATCTCTTTATCTCTATATTTAGGATAATATGTTGCAATCTTCTATTGCATTGGTTTAAGATTCCCTGACTTCAGAAATTTTCCAAGAATTTAAAAAAATGACTTTAAAGACAATTGGGTTATTCTTCCAAATGATTTTGCAAATCTCCCAAGAATTCAAAAATGGACTTAATTTGTATAACTAAAAGGTTATATAGATGCCCTAAGACTACAAAATTGGTAAATTTAATGAATTTCTCACTTATGCCATGGTGAAACATTTTTGAACCATCTTGATCAGAACTATAAAACCTTGGTTTGTTTTACAGTTTCTGAGAAACAAATCAAGTGTTTTTTAGTTCCAATCAAGACACAGAAACTGATTTAAAAAAGTCAGTTGAGCTAAAGATTGATCAAAATACAAATACAATATCTTCAACATTACTAAACTTTGAAAATTACATACTTCAAACCTTGGCAAATATTGTAATAGTGTAAAAATCATCTCTGTATTTTGGATATTCTTCTATTGCATTGGTTTAAGAATCCCTGACTTTGAGGTTTCAGAAATTCACCAAGAATTATAAAATTGACTTAAAAGACAATTTTGTTATTCTTCCAAAAGGTTTTGCAAATGCCTCAAGAATCCAAAAGTGGACTTAAAACGTCAGTTGAGTTATTCTCTCAAAATGATATTCTTTTGCTGAAAGGTTTTCCAGATGTCCAAAGAATACAAAAATTGATTTAAAAAGTCAGTTGGGATATTCTTTTAAAATGTTGGTCTTTCGCTAAAAATCCTAATTTTTATAACTAAAAGATTTTATAAATGCCCTAAGACTGCAGAATTTGTATATTTAATTAATTTCTCACTTAATCCATGGTGAAACATTTTTGAACCATCTTGATCAGAACTAAAAAACCTTGATTCGTTTCACAGTTTATATCACAGTTTCTCTGAAACAAACCAAATGTTTCTTAGTTCCAATCAAGACACAAAAGTTGATCCTAAAAAGTCAGTTGGGTTATTCTATCATTTCATGCGTTATTCTTTCATTTCTTGCTTTAACTGAAAGGCTGATCAAAATACAAAATATCTTCAAGATTTCTTACCTTTGGGAATTAGATACTTCAAACCTTGGCAAGTATCGTAATGGTGTAAAAATTATCTCTATATTTTGGATAATCTATTGCATTGGTTTAAGAATCTCTGACTTTAAGGTTTCAGAAATTCATCAAGAATTAAAAAAAATGACTTGAAAGACAATTGGGTTATTCTTCCAAAAGATTTTGCAGAAGTCCCAAGAGTACAAAAATTGACTTAAAAAGTCAGTTGAGTTATTCTTTCAAAATGATGTTCTTTTGCTCAAAATCCTTCTTTCTAGAACTGAAAGGTTTTCTAGAAGTCCCAAGAATACAAAAAGTCAGTTTATGTATTCTTCCAAAATTTTGGTCTCTCGCTAAAAATCTTAAGTTTAATAACTCAAAGTATTTATATTATTAATGTCCTAAGACCACAGAATTTGTATATTTAATTAATTTCCCACTTAATCCACGGTGAAACATTTTTGAACCATCTTTATCAGAACTAAAAGACCTTGCTTTGTTTCACAGTTTTTGTGAAACAAACAAAGTGTTTTTTTAGTTCAAAAAGTTACTGGGGGTAATTCTTTTTTTGCTTTATAACTAAAAGGTTGATCAAAATACAAAAATATCTTTAAGATTGCTTACCTTTGGAATTTAGATACTTCAAACGTTGGCAAATATTGAAATAGTGTAAAAATTATCTCTATATTTAAGATAATCTTATATTGCATTGGTTTAAGAATCCTTGACTTTAAGGTTTCAGAAAGTCATCAAGCATAAAAAATTTACTTTGGGTTATTTTTCCAAAAGGTTTTGCAAATGTCACAAGAATACAAAAAATGACTCAAAAAGTCAGTAGAGTTATTCTTTTAAAACGATTTTCTTTTTGCTGAAAATTTTTATTACCAGAACTGAAAGGTTTTGCGGAAGTCCCAAGAATACAAGAATTGACTTAAAACGTATTTTTCTTTTAAAATTATAGTCTCTCGCTAAAAATCCTAATTATTATAACTGAAAGGCTTTATAAACGCCCCAAGGCTACATAATTCGTATGTTAAATATAATTGCTCACTTAGTCCTTGGTGAAACAATTTTTGAACAATCTTGATTAGAACTAAAAAACCTTGGTTTGTTTTAAAGTTTTTGTGAAACAAACCAAGTGGTTTTAAGTTCTAATCAAGATACAGAAATTGATTTAGAAAGTCAGTCGAGTTATTCTTTCTTCACTTGCTGAAAAAAATGATTTTATAACTGAAAAGTTTTGCAAACGACCTAAGAATGCAGAAATTGATTTAAAAAGTCAATTCAAAATTATGTTCTGACTAGCTTCCAAATCATTATGTTGAAGGAGAACCAATAAAACCTGAAAGTTTTTTTAGTCTAACCTAATTTTATCTCTAAATATTTCTAGAACTAAAAGTTTTCTAGAAGTACTAAGAACACAAAAATATTCTGAAAATGTCAGGGTTTTTTTTTTCAAAATTTTTGTCTCTTGCTAAAATTCCTAATTTTTATAACTGAAAGGTTTTGTTAAATGCTCTAAGAATGCAGACTTTGTATATTCAATTAAATCCATAGTGAAACATTTTTGAATGAATGAATCTTGATTAGAACTAAAACACCTTAGTTTCTTTTATAGTTTTTGTGAAGCGGTTTTCAAGTTCTAATTAAGACACAGAAATTGATTTAGAAAGTCAGTCGAGTTATTCTTTCTTCATTGCTGAAAAAAACTCATTTTATAACTGAACAGTTTTGCAAACAACCTAAGAATGCAGAAATTGATTTAAAAAGTCAATTCAAAATGATGTTTTTTTGCTCAAAAGATTCTAGACTAGTTTCTAAATCATTGTGTTGAAGGAGAAATAATAAAACCTGAAAGTCTTTTTAGTCTAACCTAATTTAATCTGAAAGGTTTTGTTAAATGCTTTAAGAATGCAGACTTTGTATATTCAATTAATTGCTGACTTAATCCATAGTGAAATATGTTTGAACAATCTTGATTAGAACTAAAAAAACCCTGGTTTGTTTTAAAGTTTTTGTTAAGTGGTTTTCAAGTTCTAATCAAGATACAGAAATTGAGTTAGAAAGTCAGTTGAGTTATTTTTTCTTCTCTTGCTGAAAAAAACAGAAATTGATTTAAAAAGTCAATTCAAAATTATGTTCTTTTGCTCAAAATATTCTAGACTAGCTTCAAAATCATTTTGTTGAAGGAGAAATAATAAAACCTGAAAGACCTGAAAGTCTTTTTAGTCTAACCTCATTTAAGCTCTATATATTTCTAGAAATAAAAGGTTTTTTAGAAGTACCAAGAATACAAAAATATTCTTAAAATGTCCGGGGTATTCTTTCAAAACTTTTGTGTCTTGCTAAAATTCCTAATTTTTAATAACTGAAGGGTTTTATCAATGCCCTAAGACTACAGAATTTGTATATTTAATTAATTCCTCACTTAATCCATAGTGAAACATTTTTGGACAATCTTGATCAGAACTAAAAAACCCTTGGTTTCTTTTAAAGTTTCTGTGAAACAAACCAAGTGGTTTTTAACTTCAAATCAATAAACAGAAATTAATTTAAAAATTCAGTTGAGTTATTCTTTCTTTTCTCGCTGAAAAATATACATTTTATAAAAGAAAAGTTCTGCAAATGACCTAAATATACAGAAACTGATTTAAAAATTTGATTCAAAATTATGTTCTCTTGTTGAAAAGATTTTAGACTAGTTTCAAAATCATCGTGTTGAAGGAGAAACAATAAAACCGGAAAGTCTTTCTATTCTAAGATAATTTAAATCAACAAAACTAATATCTATAATTTTATAACTTTTTCAATTGTTTTTCTAATCATATAAAAATAATTTTGCAATTGTTTTTCTAAGCATATAAAAGTAACTACTTTTTCATGAAGTGCAATATCTGTTTAAGCAATTTAATTGTATCACAAGAGCGTGTCAGCAATTAAACGTGATTAATTCGCAACAAGTGCAGAGGGGGAGGAATGGTAATGAATTTTTATTAATTAAAAAAGTGCAACATCCCCAATCCATTTAACGGACGCTCCTTGCGCCCGTCCCGCAAATGCAAAACGGGGTGCGAATTGTGCAACGGGGGTGGATTACCACTAGTGTTTGTGTGTCGGCGCCAAATCGCTAAGGGGTGGCTTTTATTTGTCGAGAGGGCGAGAGATTTCCGGAAGGGAGGGATGTAATGAATAAATAGACATGATGATACAGCACTTAATATTAGTTGAGGGTTATGTTTATCAATGTTATGAGAAGTATTTTAGATAATTATTAAAGATTGCGACTACGAACTTCAAAAACGAGAATTATTTGATGCTTTGAAAGTATTTTAATTGTTATGTCAGGTTAGCAAGTTGGGGAATTAATATCGTAATAATAATATTAAATAATGATCAATGGTGGAAGGAGCTCATGGTCAATGGCTAAATACTATTACACCAATGATCAGCAGAAGATTTCTTGAAAGCGTGGATTTTATAATGAAATTATTTTCATCACTTCAACTCAATTAGAACGTATCCAAAGACGTATGTTGTCTAAATTTTTCTTTATCATACAGTTGACTTGACTTCGGTAAAGATTATTCTGTATTATATGGTTTGACATTCCTAGAAACATCCAAAATCGATAGTTGAGTTCCCATGTCAAATATCTAACTTTGGATTACGTCTTTTGATATTTTGGATTTGAACATCATTATTTATTTAGAGGTTTGGCATTCTTAGAAACATCAATGGTGGTGTTGTAGTTTTAATTATTATATTTCGAACAACGTAGATTTTAAGGCTTTGACATCTTAAGAAACAGCTAGATTTTAATGTCTTTCTTAAAATTATATTCTTAAAGAATATACATCGGTTTGATTTAAATTGATCTTTTTTCTTCGTTGCGTTCCTGTTTCAATTTTTTTACTTTTAACCACGACATTTTATTTCTAATTCTTTGCGCTTTGATTCCATTCAGTATTTTGATGGTTATAGATGTTTCTGAGAAAATCAAAACCCTAAAATCCGAACAGCGGTGGTGAAAACTTAAAGAATTTACATTTATTTGATTTAAACTACTGATTTTTAGTTTCTATTTGACTTTTAATCACGTCAGTTTATTTTCATTTGTTTGGGCGAAAGCCCAAAGTCCAAAATACTGAATGATGTCAAAACATCATTCAGTATTTTGGAGTTCTTTAAAAAAATAATATTTTGATGGTTATAGATGTTTCTGAAAAAATCACAGCCCTAAATGAATGATGTTTTGGCATCAATCAGTATTTTGGAGTTCTTTAAAAAAATAATATTTTGATGGTTATAGATGTTTCTGAAAAAATCACAGCCCTAAAATCCAAAAAGCGTTTGTGAAAATCAAGTAAATTAAACAGCAACTGTAATATACTTGATTTTCGCCAACGCCGTTCGGATTTTATGGCTTTAATTTTCTTAGAAACATCTATATTTTATTGGATTTCCAAAAATTCTTTAATTAAAGAATATACATTATTTTACATTTTGGTTGATGATTTTTTTAAATTCCTTTTTGAATTATTTGACTTTGGACAAGCTCATTAGATATTTTGATGATGATGATGATGATTTGGGTTTTGTAGGGCGCTTAGATAGCTTTGGTCATTTGCACCACTCGATATTTTGAGTTTCGGTGTTTGGAGATTGACATTCTTAAAAGCCATCCATTCTATGATAGGTTTTTGTTTTAGTTATTGGCTAAGTTTCCAAAAATCAGAATTAATAGACTTAATTTTTGTTGACGACAATTCTCCAAAATTAGTCAAGTCAGGATTATATTTTTTGAACGGTTGTCACTATTTAAAAAAACAGTTGAAAACCTCTAGTACATCATTGTTTCATGTCTATTTCCATTATGGTGATATTTCGGAGGTCGATCGCTACGTGTTACGTCCAGTAATTAGTGTCCCGGCTTTGAAGCGAGTGTTGAAAATTACAGGTGCGGGTCTCGTTGTAACTGACGAGTAATTATAGGTGTGCGACGCGTTTTTAATTGGTCCGCGTCACAAAAAAAGGACTAAAACACACACACATGCACAACATAACCTCAAAACGTCAACCGATTGATTTATACGGCTTGTGCAAACAAAACAGTAACGGAGGTGTAATTGCAACGGTGATTAATAACATTACACGAAATCGAGGTGTAATTATGAGTGTACGTTTACTCTTTTGTGGGTGGGTGGTTGAAATATTACGGAATGTATGTGACTAGTGATTAAAGTTATTTAATTCTGTAATAGGGTGGAGAAAATGTAAAGTTATTAGTTTAGTTTATCTGAAATTTCAGGAATTTAACAGTTTATCAATTGTTGGTTTACGGCACGTTATGGCGGTTGGGAATTAATATTCGTACCATTTGGCGCCCGATGACGTCCTCCTCAACGGACACACGCGTCAATCACTCGTTGGGGCACTTAAATCTTCGAGTAATTCACTCGAGACGCGTTAACGTGTCGTCGCGACGCTAAGTGCGTCGGATATTTTCGTAAAGCGAGTCGCGTGTCGCCAGTGAAACACCAAAAAAAGCTAACGCTCGCATACGCGAATAAACACCAAGTACTCTCGTTGGGTGCCAAAATCCCACGCTAGATGGCGCCACCAATCGCTAATAAATTTAGTTAATTGGTTAAAAGTTAAAATTTTTGTTTGGGTATTGATAAGGACCAAGTGGTTAATACGCAAACAGTACTACCATCGTGGTATTTGTGTATTTATGAGTTTGATACTTTAAAGGATCGCCCCCATCACTTTTAATTACATGGTACTAGCAAAGGGTGCCAATTATTCATTCGCTTACAGTCTAGCACCAACAATACTGCACTTATTACTAATTAAATAACTGTTGTAGTGTGCAGATCACATAATAGTTTGCTTTAAAATAGACAATAATCGCATGTCCCCATTAATTCCATCCTTTCTACGGCTGTAATTACCCGACGTTAAGTTTAATAAAACATAATCACTAATAACCACCGGCGTTTATAGAGGGCGCTGCTTAATAATCGGTCTGCCTAGGTGTAGAAACGGCTCGGGTAATAATTATTTTCGCTAAACGTACCGAGCAAACCGCTAATCACACGCGTAATTCTAAACCATTACGCATATGCACACGGTGTGTATTTAGCGTAATTGCCGATAGATGGTGCTGCGGTGAATTATTTAGCGAGCGCGGCAAACACGGGGAAGGGGCGTACCGTTTTGTTTTCGCGTTCCGATTATTTATTCAGACGGCGGGGGAGTCGCTTTACCTTTTCCCAGTGACTTACATTACGGTAATTGGTTTCGAATTGTGCCGTTTAATTGATGCCCGGAATTATCATATTCATTATTCAGCGTGGAAACGGATGCACGCGATGCGTTTCTGTATTCGTATTCGATTCGTGATTATTTCATGTGCTCAATAACCAAATGGTTATTTCTGATTTTTTTGTTTTGTTAATCATTATCTCGTTACACAAAAATTCGTATTCAAGCGACATCTATTGTTTAAATTTGACTAATTGAGTAGAAACAAATTCAATTTCCTGTCCTCAATTGTGATATATTGATGAGATCTAAAATTGAGTGGCTGTTGTTAACAGGGAATCAATTATTTATTTTATGTTTATTTTACTACAATATTTCTTCAGAAATTGATGTAGAATCCTTGAAGATGATGATTACCTTCGTTTATATTCTACTGGCATAATAAAAAAAGGTGGAATTATTAAATGATTATTTCTTCGTTATTGGCCCGAATGACTGCTCCATCTTGTTAGAATGAATATAATGCCATAAGATCTAAAAATTCTAAACTAAATCAGAATGAGGCAATTGATTTGAGGTTAAGTAAATGCTTAAGACAGATAAAAGAGTAAATCTTCAAGTAAAAAAAAAGTTATTTCTTTGTATCGTTATTGGCCAGAATAACTGCTTCATCTTGCTGCAACAAATATAGTACCATAAGGGCTAAAACATCTAAACTAATTTCACAATGAGGCAATTGATTTGTGGTTAACTACATGCTTAAGATAGACTAAACAGTAAATCTTTAGAGAACAAATTAATTATTTCTTTTTATCGTTATTGGCCAGAATTAACGCTCCATCTTGCTACAACAAATATAGTACCATAAGGCCTAAAAAAATAAACTCATTTTACAATGAGGTAATTGATTTGAAGTTAAATAAATGCTTAGGACCGATTCTACAGTAAATCTTTAGGTAACAAATTGATGATTTCTTCTTATCTTTATTGACCAGAATGAGTGCTCCATCTTGCTAGAACAAATACAATACCATAAGATCAAAAAATCTTAACTCATTTCACAATGTCAATGACAATCTTAAACATCTTAGAGAACAAATGAAATTTTCAATGTGATTTTTCAGTTTTGATATAACTAAAATATCTAATAATCGTAATTTTCGTACGATCAAAATAACGAATGGAATGTATGTAGCTATAACATTATAAAAATTTCAATGTACCACCATCCACACCGCATCCTGTTTGCACACGTTGATTTATTCTTGTCGCGCACAAGGGATGACAATGGCCAATGGCGTAAATAATAATGAGAGGATATTTACGAGAATTCTCCACTAATAGGCCCCATAATGACCGTCCAAATGGCGCAGAAGTAGCGAAGCGGGACCCTTAAATGGCCCTCTAATAAAGCGCACCCCCCTGGCGAACGGTGGGGTTAATGCGACTCCATTCCTAAGGGCACCGCACAATTGTCCCAATTAGGGATGTCACCCCGGGCCGGCAAAGGTCACATATTGTTTAATGCCCCCCCCCCGAGGTCATGAATTTATAAAGGGGCGTAATTAAATTCGTGGAATGAAAACGTGGGGGTTGCGGGGTAAGCAATCCACCATGAATTCAAAACTTACAAAGCTTAGATACATAAAATCATGGATAATATTTGTTAGCACAGAGATATTTTAGAATTTAGAGCTATGAATATTTTGTGCTTATTTAGAACAAAATCAGAAGCCTGTAAATATTTTATACTTACTTTACATTCCTGAAAAAAATTTAATGATTAATTTCTAAATACAAAATGTTTTGATTTCAATTCAGACTAAAAGTCTTTTTTCTGACAAAGCTATCAACAGTAAAATTGCAAAACTCTTTTGAACAAAAGCTATTAACAGTAAGTTTGCATAATTCTTTGATATTTATTCACATTAACAATCTTCTTCTACATTTTTGAGCATCCCAAAAAGTTTGTAGAAAAGGATTTTCCATCCAAATTAATTTCATCAATTAAGAATTTTGCAGACAATCTATTTTGGCATAATCAATATTGATCTAGATGTGAAATTCTTTCAGTAGTAATGTTGAAGATTATTTCTATTTAGTATTGATATGACCAAAGTATATTGTTTGCAAAATTCTTTGATATTTACTTAGAAGAATAATCTTGTTATACAAACTTTTTTGGATGCTCAAAAGGTAGAAGAAGGTTCTTAATCCGAATAAATGTCAAAGAATCTTCTTCTACATTTTGAGCATCTCAAAAAGTTTGTAGAAAAGGATTTTCCATCCAAATTAGTTTCGTCAATTAAGAATTTTGCAGACAATCTATTTTGGCATACTCAATATTGATCTAGATGTGAAATTCTTTCAGTAGTAATGTTAAAGATTATTTCTATTTAGTATTGATATGACCAAAGTATATTGTTTGCAAAATTCTTTGATATTTACTTAGATGGATAATCTTCTTCTACAAACTTTTTTGGATGCTCAAAAGGTAGAAGAAGGTTCTTAATCCGAATAAATGTCAAAGAATCTTCTTCTACATTTTGAGCATCTCAAAAAGTTTGTAGAAAAAGATTATCCATATCCAAGAATTTTGAAGACAATATTTTTTGGCATAATCAATATTGATATAGATGTGAAATTATATCAGTAATATTTATAAAGATTTTTTAAATTAGTTATCATAAAAGCAAACAAATATAGTCCGCAAAATTCTTTGATTTTTACTTAGATTAAAACTCTTCTTTTAAACCAAACCTTTTGGCAAGCTTAGTATAATTAATCGAATTTAGAACTATTAGAACTTTTAAACTAACGCATTATCTTTTTTGTTTTCAGGTCCAAGATCGAGACGAATAAAGAAACCAGCCAGCGGCCCAAAACCGCCCAGCGAGGACAAGCGTCCGCGCACCGCCTTCTCGGGTGCCCAGTTGGCCCGTTTGAAGCACGAATTTGCAGAAAATCGCTATCTGACCGAACGTCGACGGCAGCAGCTGAGCGCCGAGTTGGGCCTGAACGAGGCCCAGATCAAAATCTGGTTCCAAAACAAGAGGGCGAAGATCAAGAAAGCGTCGGGCCAGAAGAACCCGCTCGCCCTTCAACTGATGGCGCAAGGTTTGTACAACCACTCGACGGTGCCCTGCGACGAAGACGACATGCCTTTGCCGACGTAAATTTTTAAAAAGTAAAAAAAACAAAAAAGTGAACGAACCGTTAAGATCTGCCATATAAAACGCGTGCTTTTCTTTTCTGTCTTAATCTTAGATCTCATTTGTAAATACTAAAACAGATGTATATAGAACTTATTTATATGTTATGTATAAATGTACAAATTTTCTCAAAGCTTACGTAGACCTGCTAGATTATTGTATTTATATTTATGAAGAGAGAGAAGGGCTTTAGCTTTAGAAGAATTAATCACATCTTACAAAAAAAAAATTAAATTATTAAATTCTAAAAATACAAAAGCTAATTTTCAATATCTTAGCAAATACTATTATAAAAATGGGTTTATTTTGCAGAAGTTATTAATTTAACGTATTTCTAATTAATTCCTTAGTTATATACACAAATACACAAACCTTTAAAAGTCTAAAACTTTACTTATAGACGTAGCATGATAACATGCAGTATTTTCATGTATTTGGCATAAATTTATTATAAACAATCTTTAATAAATACAAAGCATTAAAAGTTGAACAAATATAAAGCATAAAAATTTGAACAAATACAAAAGGTAAAAAGTTGAACAATTTTCCTAAAAACTACTTAATATATTTCTCTTCCATTCCAAGACACCTTTCATTGTTATTTTTTTTAAATATGATGTGAATCACGTTTCCAGAGTTTCGGTTTTGTTGGGATTGTTTTTTTTTAAAATAACTTTCTGCTATTATTTAATTTGATGATGAAGAGCAAAATATTAAATTATATATTATCTAATAATTTATTACTTATTTTATTTTTTATAAGATGCGATTGATTATGTATTCACGGGCACCTATTTGTATCCAAATAATAAAAAAAAACAGAAAATAATTTTGTATATATTATAAGACAAACTAAACACGAGCACACGTTATAATATATAAAAAATTGTGCCTTGCTGGGTAGAACGCCATCAGTCATCGGTGTAGAGTGCTAAATGTTGTTTCTTTCGATCTTCTATCTCTATTATCGGAGTAATGTGTAAATTATAGATTTTAGGACTTGAAGCGAGGAGCCTTAATGATTATAGACTGATTTAAAATTAGTTGTGGATGATGAGCCTATTTAATGTGCAATGTTTTCCCTCTCCCTATTACCCTCTTTCCCTCAATTTCCCCCAAGACCTGATGTTTGTTATACTTATTATATTCTGTGTACATATTATGTTAATCGAAATCGAAATGAATAAAGAGAGCTGTAACGTTCTTCCAATTTATTTATTAATTTTTCTCTTATGTTTATTTAAAATCCCATCAAATTTGAGATTTTTTTTATAATAAACGAAACGATTTCTCAACAAAATTAAGAGAAGAGAAGAAGCTGAATTTATCTATTGTTCTTGCGTAGTTTGAATTGTGTCAAAAAATTATTTATCATGAAGATTAATTGATGTTTATTGTGTCACTCAATTAATCACTTAGGTATGGTCAACTAAAATAGCAGATTTAGTGATTTATTCTTAGAACAATCATCGATTGATTGAGTATGGATAGGTAAGTAAATCTATTCTATTAAATCGTTAAAATAGATACCAATATTACGAAAAATAAAAAGTATGTATACTTACATTGATAAAAGAAAGTTGTAATTTGTAGAGGATACATTTTTAATACATGTTGATTATTGAGGGAGAAATCATCATTAGTTTATTTTATTTATTTTCAATTAATTCAAGATACAAATCAACAAAACGTTGCTAATTTTATAAGTAGAGATTTAGGTAGAAGCATTGCATTCAGAAATGAAGCTATAGGTAATGAGCAGTCAAAGTTTTCAAGAGTTTCCCAAGGTAAGTTTTGGTTTGGTCGTTGAAACGCATTCTGAGATACAGAAGTAAATTAATGTAGCTAACGCTCGAAGTTAAAATAAAAACGTTGAATCATTCAAGTGCAAGCTGCGAGGGTTGTAGACGTACTCAGCGAATAATCCTTGCGAATCCGCTAGAATATGCGGCGAATTGTAAATGCACCGAGCCTCAATATGAACAGTTCCTTACTAACAAAGATTGTACGTACGCAAGAAAATACAGTGGAAATAAATTAGTTCAAGAGTAAATAAATAAATTGTGTAAAAGTATGTGTGCATAAATAAACAGTTTAAAATAAATTACCTCAATAATTTCACACACGATCGAAGTTATTTTAATTATGAGCCTTTTTTAAAATAATATGTCTAAATCTTGCAGAAAGATTTAATGTGATTAAGACCAAAATTATCATCTGAGAATACAAGCAGCAAGTTTTAGGAATAAGTTTCTTCGATAACAAAAGAAGTGGGTTTTTTTAGAATTTTTATAGATTTTCGTAATATTTTGAAAACGTTACCGAACAACATTCAGTTTTTTTCACTTTTAATCGAACTACTAAATTAATTAAATACTTTTTAAATATATTGCGTGTAAATCTTCTAATAAGGTTTAATGCAAATATCAATATTATTTATTTATACCTTGATCTAAAAGAAATATGTTACCATTTAATTGAAAAATATTTTCTCATAAAAATCAAGTATATTTATATATTCTGCTGAGGTAAAGTGTGGATATTGTACACATGATTTAAGATTGTACTCAGATTTTTGGACTTCATCATATCATGGAATTGTATGAAATTTGTTAAAATAACGCAAAAATTATCGCCGTTTCTTAATACAAGCACCAATCTCGATCAAACGAAAGATGTTTTTATTTAGAATTAGTTTTTTACAATAATTATTCTCTTCTAGACAAAATTGTATAAATTTTATCTGGAAAAGGTTCACAAACACTTTTTGTTTTTTTTCTGGTAATACTTTAGAACTTAAGTTAAATACGATCTATATTTGCGTTTTATTTGAAATTTAAATAGATCTAAAAAAATAGTTTACATTGTTGATCATCATCCCTTCCAATTTTTTTTTTAGAAAAAATATAAGAATTTTGACTTGACTCAAAAACGTTACTGAATGCTTCTATAATTTTTCTTTTGGCAACCCTTGAAAATTCGAGATGATTGAAATTTCATTTTTTGATTAGAGATGTATACTAGATAAATTAACCAACATAAGCAAAATATAATCGATTCCGGATGTGAATGCCAGATGCCAGCTTCTTACGTGTTCATTCATTAAACTGCGACATATGTCGCAGTTCTGACATTAAAAGTAGTGAAATTACAAAACAAGTGTTTTATTTACTGAAAATGATGGTAGCGACCGTTACTAGGTAATGGTAGTTCATTTTAAAAAAGGTTAAATGAAAATAATTTTTAAGTTTTTATACCACTATTTATTGTATAATATACACAAACAAAGTTTACAATATACTATATGTACAAAGATGTACAAAGAATAAATAAATAAATAAAATAAATAGAAGTTGTGAATCGAGAAAGTTTTAGAAGCAATTATTTTTTTAACAATAAAGTATTCAAATTCTGACTTTAAAGCTTAGCAACGTTACATAACGCTTCTATATTTTTAGTAGCAGCTCAAAGCTCAAGTTATTAAAGCAATTTATCAAAAGATAATATATCCGTATAATCTTCAATATTTGTGTAGTACTTTAAACCCGAGAAATTTTATATATTCGGGGTTATTTACACCATCCAGCTTTTTCATACTGAAAAACATTGTATGAGTTTTGTTTTTCATTCATGGTTAAATGTTTCATTTTAAACCATTGTTTGACTTGTGACTGCATCTCACACGATATTATTTTAAAATTGTTTAAGTCATCATTCGTAGCCGATAGAGTGGTATCATCTGCAAACATAGTAATAGCACCCTAAATACTTTGCTCTAAATCATTTACATAAATGAGAAATAATAAGGGCCGAAAATAGACTCTTGAGGAATACCTACAGTAACATATTTTGTTTTAGACTTCATGCTATTGATCTATCGGAGAGATACGATGCCACAAACTCTATACTATTCTTTGTAATTTTAGGAGTAATATATCATGTGAAATGCAGTTAAATGCCTAACTAAGGTCACAAAAAATTAAGCATTGATATTCCTCATATGAGTATATAATTGAATGAGTTAAGTGTATTATAGCCGATACCGTCGATTTTTCCTGTCTGAAGCCATATTCTGAGCTAGTAAAACGATTGTTTTTCTCAAAATGTTCTTAGATTTTTTTTAATAACTGATTCAAAAATCTTTGCAAAGATTGGTGCAAAAGATATGGGTCTATAATTTATTTTATCAGATTTTTCTCTTGACTTGTGAACTGGCACCACATGAGACAACTTCAAACACTTAGGAATACAGATATTAATGATACGATTATCAAACTTTTAGGTAGTAAAACACATAAAAAAATTACAAAAATGTCATACAATGGTATCATTTATTACGATATTAAAACAATTGCAATTAAATATAATACATATGTAGTAGACAGTATAGAGGAGTTAGTTTCTTCCTGTAATCAGGTCTATCCACCTGTATTTTCCGAAGTGAGCTACTCTAGGTTCAGATTATCATTGATTAATTCACGCGATGTAAGGATGGCACTTGCACGCTTGATTAGTGGTACATCTACAGATGAAATTAACTTAACTGTACTAAATATTGGTGGTGAAATCCTGGTTGATAAATTGTGCAACGTCATAAATCACTCTATATCCACGAATGAAGTTCCTACTAAATGGAAAACATGCCAAATTACTCCAATTCCAATAAAGGAAACTTCAGTTAAGGCAGAAGAACATCGCCCGATTAATATGGTACCTTTAACAGAAGCGAGTAATTTATAATCAGTTGCTACAAACTAACGGTCGCTAGCATAATTTTCATTTGCAGTTTTCAGTTGCTACAGTTCATTGAACTAAATAATATCTTTATTCAAAATCAATCAGGATTTCGACATCGACACTAATGTGAGTCATCATTACAACTTATAGTAAACAAATGGAAAACAACTTTAGATAACAAAAATAATACCAAAATTGTAGCTGTGTTCATTGATTTCAAGCGTGGCTTTGAAACTCTGAACCGTGCTCATAAAACTACATAATATGGGCATTCATGAAGATTCACTTGGGTGGTTTAAAAATTACTTATCAGAAAGGAAGCAGATAACAGTAGTCAATGGGGTCAAATCTCCTAGTGTAATTAATAAGTATGGTGTACCTCAGGGAACTATACTAGGACCTATAATGTTAACCCTTTATATCAATGATATTAATGTTATTATAGAAAATTAAAATGAATAGTTAAATTTATTTGCCGATGACACCTTGTTGGTTGTTGAGCATACTGACATAAATGTAGCCATAATTCAAATGAATAATCTGCCCAGGAAACTGGAAGAATGGTTAAAGAGGAACCAACTAGTGGTAAACACTAACAAAATGAAGGTCATGACTTTAGGGATAAACTCAGATAACCTTACAAATAAAGTGTGCCTAATGGGGGAGGATTTAGAATTTGTTAAAGAAATCAAGTCCTTGGAGTAACTTTAGATTCAAACCTGAATTTAAAAAGCCACTGTAAGGAACAAATAGACAAAATTAGGCCAAAAACATATCAGTTCTATAGAACATGCCAGTCAGTCACTCAACAAAAACTTCCGCTTGATTTTATATAGGGCTGTTATCAGTCCTCATTTTACTTACTGCCCCACATTTTTATACTATATCAACAGTAATGACATGGATCAACTTCAAATATTACAAAATAATTGCATAAGAACAATATTACAGTGTGACAGATTAACTTATATTAAAGACATCCTTCATGAACTAGGCCTCTTTTCTGTTCGTTAATAGTTATTTTTTATGAAATGTATGTCTGTTGGGTGGAAATCAATAAATAAATAAATAAATAAACATGCGTTTTATGTACATATTAAATAATAATATGTTACCACAATACCTTACATGTAACATCATAAAAAATAAAGACATTAATGATCATATGACAAGAAATCGAAATAACTCGTTTATTAATAATGTAAAAAAACAGGGAACTTACCGTTCATTGTTCTATGAAGGTTTAGATAAATATAATAAACTAGATACAAGCATTAAAGAGTCTGCGAGCTTGAATCAATTGAATTAGGAAAAGGCTAAAACCTGCCAGTTGATGAAATAATAATTTAGCCAATGATAATAAACATATTCGTGAACTGCGACAAAAAATATTTGTTGTACTTAATTTCTAAAATTTCATCATGACTTTATATTCAAAAATTTACCCCATCCTTCATACTGATATTTTTTTGAATAAGTGTTCAAATCATAATTACCTAATCATTTTTCTTCCATTTATCTTTCATTGCTTATTACACAAGAATCTATGATCACATTTCAATACATTGTTACTTGTTATTATAAGTAATATTTTCTCCTTTTCTCTTAAATTAGGTCTTCGTAAAGGTTCTATCATTTCATTCAAAAGCATCATTACTTATTATTAGCTAATCATATTGCCCAATATTACTTCAATACTATCAAAAATATACAAAAACAGTATATAGTATAGCAGTAGATGTATTTATGAAAATATTTCAAATATACTAAGAAAAAGTCCTAAATGAATGAATTTTGTATTTGAGAATCATGTATTTTAAAAAGTGAACTTATTCTTTTAATTTATCTAGATTCATTCATTTTTATGAAAGTAGATCTGTTCATGTCATGTATTGTGTAATCCGCAAGGCTCTATCATGCCACATAAGTAATTATTACTTATTATTAATTTATCATTCCATCTAAAAATTTAAATTTTTACATAACTGTAATCAATAGAAACTATATTTTAATAAGCTTGATTAGAAGAAGTAAACATATTAGCCAATATTAAATAAATTAAGAAATAATTTCTGTCAAGTGATTATAATTTTATTTTTTTTATTCTTATAATATTTTACGCAACGAAAAAAGTAAATACTGTACCAAATTTTTTGGAAGACTAGTACACCATTTCGTTTTTGTCGCAGCGCTTATAAATTATTATCATTTCGTAACATATTATTTGAATTACTTAATGTTCATCAACTTACCCTAGTCTCTCATGTTCATGATACTTTCATCTCAAATAAGTCTGTTCAATTCAAAATTAGTTAACCTTCTTCCTTTGTCCTTAATTAAAAGTCCCGCAAAGCTCTATCATCTTGTTTAAAAGTGTTATTACTTGTTATTAGTTAATGATACCCTTCTAAAAATACCCTAAAAAATATTTCAAAAGTCTTTGAAAAAATTCTTAAAACTATAGAAGGTTTTTGAAAAGATTGAGAAGATTAATTTCTAAATTACTGTTTTTTTTATAAGCTGAAACAGAAAGCGAATTTTGTACTCATATTGTAAAATATTAAATCCTCGTCTAATTTTTCTCGATCTATCTTCTAGAATAGTAGAAGTAGTATTGCTCAAAATAAAATAGTGAATCAGTTTTCTTCTCCTTTTTCATTTCATTCCCTGTTGTTAATTAATCATACATCTCAATTTTACTTTAATATACTAACAATGTTCAAAACAGTTTATAACACCCCAATAGGGAAGTTTTTCTTGCATAAGACTGCTCTGTTTTTAAGAACATTAGGAAGAAAACCTTCTAAATGAAACTTTTTATGAGATGCGTAAAAAGTAGATGTAGTATTCAAATTCTAAAACTTATAAAAGTTGTCAATTCTTAAATGTGCCAGTTTAGTAGGGGGAACTAGCCGATTTTAGAACCTCCTCTGGCTTGAGGGTCGTTAAGAGGTTCTATAATAGGCTAGTTGAAGGTCAGAGGAAGGGCTTGATCTTGACCTTCATATGACCTTGACATTCAAATGACTTTGAGTTTTATATGACCTTGACATTCAAATGACTTTGACTTTCACATGACCTTGACTTTCAAATTACCATGATCTTTGTATGAACTTGACAATCAGAAGACCTTGACATTAAAATGACCTTGACATTCAAAAGACTTTGACATTCAAATCACCTTCAAGTTGTAACGTCCTTCAAGTCACATTGACCTTTAAAATACCTGTTATCGTTCTCAATTTGGAGAGAGGGAACGCTGGAATTAAATAAATTGAATGACAATAGATAATCAAAATTAGTTTTGTAAAGTGTGTTAGCCGTATTATTTTTTTGATTTTATCCTTTTATTTGCAATCGGCAAAAATTAATCCAGTATGGGTGCGAATAGTATGTAGAGGAGTGCCTTACAGATTACTGGTTATAGCTATGATCCGAATTCTGGAAAATAGGTTCCATGTTAAGAAACTTGTAGTGCAGGGTTATATCCCGAAGCCTTTGGGATATATGATGGAGCAGTGGTGGAAACATTTGAACTGGGTGTATTATCATGAGAGACCACTAAAATTTTATGGGGAAAACCGCCATCGGCTACCTTTTAGTTGTAGTGTTAAATTGAAGAGATATAAAGCAGTCGCCTTATTTACTGAAAATTTTGCAAGACTTATGGATATTTCTTGGGGTCGAAGATATATTGTAGTCGTCAAGAAAAAAATCTAGGTAGACAAAATGGAGAGAGGTATTGATTGCATTGTAATGTAGTAGAATTTATTCGACAGGAAAAAGGTACTGTGATTTCTGTTTTGCTATATCACTATTTGAGCTTGCCACTAGAGATTTATTTCCGAGGATGTCTAGTCCGAATTTGTCAGATGTTAATGATGATGTGGTATATTATGAGGTATCAAGTATATCTGATACAGATACGGAGATTGGGAAGAAAAAATCTTAAATGAACGATGGTTTTCACAACTGCTGTTTATAAATGATAAACCTTTTCTATTCTATACATGGTACAGAAACATTCTGAAAAATCGTTAAAATTATTTTTAAAAGGAAATATACGTTTTAAGATTTCCGGAAGTGGGAAGGTCCCGTTTGTTTTTTCAAAATGTACCTTCTTTTATAAATATGAATACTTTTATAATTGTTTCCAAGCAAAACTTAAAAATACTAATAAATTGAACCACTTTCATTAAAGAATTCATTTCCACATAGAAGAAAAATTCTATTCGCCCAGAATACTTTTACTTTTATATATTTTCGAAAAATATTGTTCTACAAGTATGCAAGTATTTGCCAACAATTTCAAACATTGCTTTATGCCACAAATGATTTTTTTTGTAATTCACTACTCCTTAATATATGTAGCTCATTAGCGTAATTTACCAATGATTACTATTTCCTATTTACACATCCTAAAATAAGGCAAATTTCCTACAAAATTCCAAACATTGCGAGAACTTTCTAGGCCATGAATATAAATCAGTTCTTAATCACACAAAACATTTTGCTTATATGTAGGAGTTATGACTTCTGGGGATTGATTTAGATTTGCCATTTTGTAAACTATGGATTGAAGAGACTCAATGAGCACTTGTAGGAATTGAGTACATTCTAACAATTATTTGGAAGGTTCAGAATTATAAACATGGAAACTATAGATGTTAGACTATAATAAAAATAAAATAATAAGAAAGAGGGAGTTTTTGATTTCAACTTTAAAGTACCTATTGAAGATTATTCCAGACGAAGTCAAATCTTTCTGGGCATCTAGAAATAATCAATAGATTTTAAGGTGATCCTTTTAGATATGTTATTTTGTATATTTTTGTAGGACTTGTAAAGTCAATAAACTAAACTATTATATAGAGAAGGGTAATTAAACTTTGAACAAGAAATTAAAACTGATTATAAGCAAGGGAAATGAATCTGGTTTTGAGGACAGAGGGATATATTTTCCCTAATGATAAAAAGAGATGAGATAGGATGATGGCTGGTTAAAAAAGTTGAAAACAAATTTCATTTGGGATTATTATACTTTATACTTTTTGGTTTTATTTATTGGCCTTATTTCGGTCCTGTGCAATTTTCGACTTTCCTCTAAGACCTCCTAAAATTAAAGAAACATATTTTTATAGAATAGAAAAAGATGTAGGTTGTTTGCTTTTTGTGACAGGGGCATTTATTATTAATGCCTCCCTTAGTTCATATATATTTTCAATCTTCAAAGTTCATCAAAACATACTAGAAAAATTTAAAAAATTTGTACAAAAAAAAAAGATTTAATTATTTAAATTAATGTTCTATTTTGTAATGCCAAAAACGTATCACTAGACAATAATTTAATATTGCCCAATAACGCAGACTTACGAAGTTGGTTGAACAAAAAAAAGAATTATATAAATTTGGAGACACCCACAAAGTATCACGGTGACTAAATTTCTCGAATACAACTAATATCTCATCGATAAAAACCATCTCCACCTCGGTGTGAGTGTTTACAGTAAACAAAGAGTTACACAACGGACACACATAAGTGATTACAACACGCCGTTAAGGAGCCAATAATAACCTCCTAAACGGCGAGCTTCGAACCACGTAATTTTATACAGCGCTCTCGGGTTACCTTATTTTATTGTCGGTCATTAATTGATACAACCGGCCATCAATCTCGTCGGAGGAGAAGAAGGACCGTATTTTTTTTATACGCGTCCACTCGCTCATGTCCCAACGTGCACACAAAAGGAGAAGGCCCGAAGGTATTAAGGGCCCGGCGGTGTGACTCTGTCGATACTAATCTAATCTAAAACTTCATTAAATTCAAGCCTGTAGATTACGTTAGGATGCCCTCGACCCCTTTTTGTGTGCCCCGGAATTTCGAATATTCGTCGTACGGGGTTGCGGTCCTCTTCCACATCCTCCGCGGCGTCAATTATGTAAATCGCGCCATTCCCATTTCTTCAAATTAGATTTTATCGCTTCATTTCATTTCAAAGGGGACATCGTTCGATCCCACACACCTCTCGCCGGTAACAATGGGTAAGGATTATTTGCATATTTACCGTCAACGTACAATTGCGAATATCCTGAATGGTTTCTATTGGGTGTCGAATGCGTATTTATCTACAAGTATTGATTTACTATATTTTAAGGAATATACATACATAAATAAATGAATAGTTAGATCTATTAAAAAATAGTTGAGTAAATAATTACTCAAAGATAAATAAATAAATAAAAACGAACATTGGTGGTGGAAGCATACAATTGTAAAGATTGCAGCAGTTTGGATCAGCAATTGGATGAGTGACCGGTACCATTCGCCATTGGGATACAATTAATGGCGCTTTAAAGTGACGGAAGTGATCCTTTAAAGTAATAACCTTATTTACACATACGTAAATAACAAAACACGGTGAAAGGAGCACGTGGTCGATGGCCAAACACAACTATTACTACACCTAAAGAAAGAAATCTGAAATTTGCTTCAAAATTTGTTAGAATTAGGGAAATCAAAATAAAATAAACAACTAATAATAACTTTATCAATAAAGAGTTTAAACTACCTAAAACAACATTTTAAACAAAAACAATTTTAAACTTTATAATTTACAAAAAAATAGCTGAAATTTTGTAATAACAATAAAAGAAATTGCTTCGAAAAACAGTTTTAAAAATATGTTTAATACTTGAAGCCATAACTTTGTCATACACCTTGAATCAGGAACTTTAAATGAAAATTTAAAGTTAAAATTTAAACTATAAATTAAATATTTGAAATTTTTGAACAGTTCAAAATCTGCTCAAGCAAGTTTAAATTTTACTTAAAATTGGTTGAAATTTGTAAAGTTATTATAAAAAATAATTAAGAATTATTTAAAGTTCAAAATTTGGAAAAAATGTAATTTTGGAACTTTTACTGAAAAACGTTGAATTATTTTCTTACAAAAAGATATTTAAACAGACTTAAAATAATTGGAAACTCCCAAATGAGGTAAAACATTGTAAAATTTAATGTTTGCTACAGAGTTTAAAATTTTCTTAAAACTTACTGGAATTTTTATGAAAATATCAATTGGAAAATTAAATTAGAAAAATAATAAGTTACCTAGAGCAGAAATCTTTAAAACACAATTAAAAATCTGACAACAAAGTATCTGAAAAACTGTTTAGCATGAATTACTGCTTAGTAACGATCGCAACTAAATACAGGGTGAGTTTTTTTCGATGTTCTCTATGGGGATCTCGGAAACTATAAGAGATAGAGAAACGGTTAAATGGGGAAAGAAGTGTAGATTTACGAGACGAATAAAATTCCACTTTCAAAGTTTTCAAAAAAGTCAAGGGTAACTAGATAATTTGAAAAAAGTAAAAAGTGTCAATTTTTTCAAATCAATATATCTCGGTTATTATAACAGATAGAAAAAAAACTATAAAGGACAAAGTTTTAGTTAATTTTATGCAGATTAATAAAAAATAATCAGAAAATTTTTATCGCCATTATTTTCCGAGATATGACGCAAACTTACATTTTTTTAAATGGAAACCATAGTTGGCTGTGACCTCATTCAAAAGGTAATTTTTTTCTCTTTAATCCAATATGGCATACGATATACTTATTTCTAAAAATTAGTGAGTTATAGTCATTTTAAATTTTATTATAAATAAAAAATGGGTAGCCATGAAAGTAAAACAATTGCAGTTGTTTATAATATTAGCAATATTGTAATTATTAGTTTTACAGAGATAAACCAAAATAAAACAACAGCATAAAGTAATTCTGTAATTATCAATATATCAATGGGAGATAAATTTTAATATTAAAAAAATATGGTCAGTGCCCACTATTAATACTATTATGACATAAATTATATCTTTTTATAATTGAATTTATAGCTTTTTGACTATTCTCATGTAAATTGAATTATATGTTTAAATAACAACTAGTTTATGATCCTTCACAGATTGATATGATTTTTCATATACTTTGTTTTTTTACATAACCCCACAGAAAAAATTCTAAAACGCGCAGATCGGGAGATCTAGGAGGCCCTGGGATTGGTTTATTTCTTCCCACTTATGAGTTAAGAAAAGCATCATTGAAATCATTTGTAAAGCCAACAGGTTATGAAGTGGAGCACAGTCATATTGGAACCATTTCAATCTTGCTTGTAATGATAAATTTAAACAATCGAGAGTATCTTCAAATGTTTTCTGAAGAAAATGAAAGTAATCATTTTCACTTAGTGAGCTTTCAAAAATATATGGACCGAGAATTAATAATCCAAACACACCATGGATTAAACCCAAATTTAATTTGTAGTTTTCTCTGTGAAACTTCTCGTGGATTTTCTTAAGTTCATCTATATTCATTGTGGCGATGAAAAATACCACAATTAGTAAATCGCGATTCATCTGTTCATAATATTTTTGTAAGAAACGTATTATCCTCTTGACAAATGGGTTTATACCATATACAGAAGGCCATTTGATAATTACAAAATTATTATTCTTATGCTGGTTTTTCATTTTTATTTAACTTTGTAGAACTAATAATTACAATATTGCTATTATTATAAACAACTGCAATTGTTTTACTTTCACCTTTTTCATGGCTACCCATTTTTTATTTATAATAAAATTTAAAATGACTATAACTCACTTATTTTTAGAAATAACTATGTCGTATGTCATATTGCATTAAAGAGAAAAAAATTACCTTTTGAATGAGGCCATAGCCAACTATGGTTTCCATTTAAAAAAATGTAAGTTTGCGTCATATCTCGGAAAATAATGGCGATAAAAATTTTCTGATTATTTTTTATTAATCTACATAAAATTATCTAAAACTTTGTCCTTTACAGTTTTTTTCTATCTGTTATAATAACCGAGATATATTGATTTGAAAAAATTGACACTTTTTACTTTTTTCAAAATATCTAGTTACCCTTGACTTTTTTGAAAACTTTGAAAGTGGAATTTTATTCGTCTCGTAAATCTACACTTCTTTCCCCATTTAACCGTTTCTCTATCTCTTATAGTTTCCGAGATCCCCATAGAGAACATCGAAAAAAACTCACCCTGTATAACTCTAATTAGTTAAAACTTCCTTAAAATCATATCAAACAAAATTTTAGTACGTAAAATTGGTTAAAAATGTAAGTTAAAAAAACTTAAAAAGAAACATCTGAAAGTTTTTTAACATTTGTCTATCAAAAAAAACCCAAAAAAATTACTAAAACAGCTGAAAATTGAAAGAATTAAAATTACGTAAGCAATTATGAAACCCCAAAAAAATTACTAAAACAGCTGAAAATTGAAAGAATTAAAATTACGTAAGCAATTATGAAACACATTAAAAATGTAATTGTAATAAAAATATTACAAAATGTGATTCTTTAGAATAATTGATAATATGCCAAAATGACATTGACATTCTTTAAAATTGGCTTTAAAGCTTTTTATCAAGAAAAAAAAAAAAAAAAAACTAAGAAATATACGAAATAAATTTTTGTTTCAAAGAACAATTGAAAAATTTTAAAGAAACTTAATAATTTACTTTTACGCTTTTTAGGTGCAATTGCAAGTCGGACAGTAAAGCAACTAAATCTCCAAAAATTAGCTTTATAAACTTTAAAATGTTACTAACACAAACAGAAAACTTAAAGAACAAAAATAATTTAATTCCTTATAATTTGCTCTTACATACGTCAAATAAATTTTGAGTTTGCTTCGAAAAATAATTGAAGGGTGAAATTATTCTTGAAAACCAAATTATCCAACATTTTTGAAAATTGAAAATTGTCAAAAAAGTAACGATTTTATTTAAAAATGTTGAAAAATCGCAGGAAAAAAAATATAAAATTGCCAAGAAAAAAAAAACAGCTAAAAATTCTATTGCAAGATTAGATTAGAAACTATTTTCAAAAGAATTTATAATAATTAATCAACTAAACATTTTAAAACAAGAAAAAAATTACTAAAAATAAGCAAAACAAAACACTTTGAACCAAAACATTTATACGTGGCTGAAAACTTGTTAAAATACAGTTTAAGAAAGTGCAAATATGTATAAATAAATAAATAAATAAAAGTTTAAAAAATTCAAAAATAAGTCAAAACAAGAAAAATTAAAATGAAAATGCTTTAGTTAATAATAATTAATTAATTGATAATATGCAATAAGAAGAAAACTTAAAAAATTGAGTTTTAAATTTTCTTAAAAGTTACATTATCAAAACAAAAACAATTAGAAATATTAAAATGAAATCGATTTTTTTTTTAAATTAAATAAAAATCAATTTATTTAAAATATATTCGTAAAAAAACAATTAAAAATCTGACAAAGCAACTAAAATTTTTGAATTGTAAATTCTTATAAGCAACTGAAATCTTGAAAACAAAAAAGACAGAACTAAAAATGAATTTAAATAGTTTAACCTTCCAAAAAATAATTTTAATCAAAAACCTGAAACTTAACAATTTATTTAAAAATTAAAAGGAAACAATTCGCAATTTGACACGTAAAATTATAAAACTGATTAAAAAAAGTAAATAATTACCTTAAAAAAGAAACTTATGAAAGTTTTTCAACATTTGTCTGACAAAAACGACTAAAATTTTTCGAAAACACATAAAACTCTTCAAAACAGTTTGTAATTTTGAATTGTATCAAATAAATAAAATAAAAATATTACAAAATGCACTTCTTAAAAACAATTAAATAACTCGGAAATAAACAAGAAACATATTTTTTCAAATTTTCAAATTAACAATTTTTCCCTTTTTACTTTTATGAACAATTGATAAACAGCAAATCAAGCAACTAAAACTTCAAAAATTAACTTGTAAATGTTTAAAATTTTACTAAAAATAAATAAAACCTAAAAACCAAAAATAATTTAAAACCTGAAAACTAATAATAATAGATTTAAAGTCTGCTACGAAAAACAGTTAAAAAGTTTAAAAAATTAAAAATATATAAATTATTTACTTAGAGTTCGAAAATTACTTAAATAAAAATTTACTAAAAAAATAGTAAAAACTAATATCAAAATTTTATCAAAAAACAAAATAATAATTCATAAATTGTGTTAAAATATTTTTAAACATAAATGAAATAATTATGTCACAAATTGTTTTAAATTAAAGATTATTGTCAAAAAAACGTAATATAATTTAAAACAAACCGTTAAAACTACAAAAAATTAAAAACTGCATAAAAAGAAAAACAAAACAATGCTAAAACAGTTTAATATAAAATAAGAAATATAAAACTTAAACATTTATTTTTAAACATAGTTGAAATTTTATAAAGATTTTCTTAAAAAAAACACTCATTTTTTTTAAACTCAAAATGGTAAAAAAAAAATAATTTCAATTTTCTTAGAAAAAAAGGCTATTCAAACCAATTATCAGAAAAACAAAAAGCAGTTGTAACTTTTTTTGTTCAATTGAAAATCTGAAAGATGGTTTAGTGTGAAGCAATAAAAGGTTTATAATAAAATATTTAAAAATGGCACAAAATTATTTTCTTGAGATTCGTGAAGATTTAATTAATAAACTTGGAATAAAACACTAACATTTTCAAGTTTAATAAAAAATGTGACAAAATTTAAATAAGGTTTTTTATTGAAGAATAGCGTATTAACAAAAAAATATACATAAAGTATATTGATTTTTTGTATAATTTAGGTTCTGAAAAAAAACAAATGAAACTGTATTAACACAGTATAAAATATGTTTATTATTTTTATCCCGATTGAATTGTGTAAAACTTTTTGTTTCATGCACCAATAAAAATTATTATTACATTTTCTCAAAAGAATTTTGTATAAATGTTCAAAATTTTTAAAAAAATGTCATTTAATATTTAAAAAAAGTAATAAAACTTTATTCTTCAAAATAAACAATTTAGACAAAAAAGGAAGGTAAAAAATAAATTGCTTAATAAAACAATTGTATTTTAATAACAACTTCAATCAAACGAGAATTTGTTTATTAAAAGAAATTGGAAATATGGAAATAGAAGTTGACAAGAAAGTTTTATAGAAAATTACAAATAAAACTGTTTACTTCTTATTGACTACAGTTTCGGCAAATCCTCTTGCCATTATCAAAATTTTAAATTTTGATCGTGGCAACAATCAACAAGAATGTTAAAAACAGTTAAAGAAACAAAGTAACTAAGTATTATATTTTATATATTTAATTAATTGCTCACTTAACCCGTGGTGAAACATATTTGAAATCTTGATTAGAAATTAAAATGCATAACGAAGTAAAAGCCTTAAGTATCAACAAAATCATTAAATATTTGTAATTCTTTTTTACTGTGTTTTCTTTACAAAATTACGATTGTTTTGTTGGCAGGTTTTTTTAAGATAAAAGATCAACTAATTTGATGCAAAATTTGTAACTTGAAAAGTGTTCTTTTCTAAATAAAAAAAACTCAAGTATTTTTTAGGTAATTTATCATTTTTTATATAGAAGTTTTTCTTTTTTTTAAATATTTTTTATTATATTCCAATTGTTGCAACTTTTTAAAGGTTTTCGAGTAAAATTTAGATTATTTTCAAATAAATTTACAATTTTTTTCAAAACTTTGACAATTTTCATTTAAATTCAATTGTTTTTTTATTTTAAACTAGTTTTGAACTTTTTTCGGTAATTTTTTATTTGTTCTAATGAATAATGAAAATAGTTGACAAGAATATTTTACTATTCTTGTTAACTTCGTTATTTTCATAATTTTTTCAATAAAATTGCAACTAATTTTCTTTTTGTTGAAGTTTATTTATTTATTTATTTATTTATTTAATAATTGATGTATTAACAAAAACGTTTTACACAAATCAACAATACAGCATATAATTAGAACTTAAATTAATTCGAACATATATTTTAAATTACATACATTTTAAGTAAAAATTGCATTAACTTACAAATACTGACAAAACAATTTAATAGTTATTTAAGGTACAAGTGTAAAAAGTGATGCTTTATTGCACGAACTGGCGTTTAAAAACACGAGCGAGGAACGAGCGAGTTTTTTTAAAGCCAGGAGTGCAATAAAGAAACTTTTTACACGTGTGCCTTACAAAATTTTATCTTCGATCGTAAAGGATTTCAAAGAATATATTCTTATGAGTAATATTTTAATGTCATTTCAATAATTTAATTAATGAAAACATATTTTACCCGCAGTGCACTAATGAAAGCGTTACTTAGCAACCAGTAAACAAGTTGCACAAATGTCGGCCGCCATTATTATTTATGGAAAAAATGTTCGTTTTATTGTAATCGCTTCGACTTGCATTAAATGAAATCTTCGGAGTTCTTAAATCTGCGATTTCGTTTGTATTATATATTTTATTTATAGTTTATTAGTTATTTGTATCAATTAATAAAAAATTAAGTTTTTCGTCGAAAATTTGTGCTATAATATATTCATCTGTCAAATTTGACATTTCTGTGCAATAAAAACAGTTTGACATTACCGTGCAATAAAAACGTAAAAAAGCACTAGTGCTTTAAAAAGCCACTTTTACAATGAAAAATGATGCAAAAAGTGTCTACTTTCTGTACGATCGTAGATAAATACATATACGGGTGTTAAATACTACTTTCAAAAAATTCATTGTAGTTATATGGCGCAATTTTTATTAGTAAATCCTTGATTGTAGTTTTAAATTTACCAAATGGCAATTTTTTTACAGATGAGCTTAATTTGTTATAAAATTTTGGCCCATAATAATTTTCACCTGCACGTGATTTCGTTAGTCGCAATTGAGGAATATTTAATTCCTCGTTATTACGCAATAAATAATCAGAATTGTTACGTGTTTTGTATGCATTTATATTGGATTTAACATGACACAGACACTTATAAATATACAATGCGGGAAAAGTTAATAATCCATGCTTGGAGTAGGATTGTTTACAGTCATCGCGAAAACCTAGATTATCTATAATTCTGACTGCCTTCCTTTGTAAAGAAAACAGCCTGTGTTGAATGATCCCAAACCATAATGCCGTACGATGACAATGACAAAGTCCATAGTAAAGGCTAATTAAAACATTAGTGGATACAGATCTTGCAATGTTACGAAGGCAGTATATTCCTTTTGACATTTTTTTGGCAATTTCTTCGCCATGAATGTCCCATTTTAAAGTTGAATCTAAAAAAACTCCTAGGAATTTTCATAGCAGGCATCTTTAAGGGTGAATAATAATAACACGAATATGATAATAACACGAATATTAATTTTAAATGTTTTTCAATGTCAAACTGATATTTTTTCTTAATGACAAATTTGATATTTTGTATAGTCTAGTTAAAAATCTTAATAGTAATTTAAAAAAAAAAATGGGCAAGTTAATGATTTTAAGCAAATGACAAAATTACATTTTTTGTTAATGCATTTTTTTATTAATTAACAAATTATAATAACACTAAATGCTTTTTTAATGTCAAACTGACATTCATAAAACAGTTGCAATAATAAAATAATTGATAATCTAAAAATGATTTTAGTAATAAACATTGAATGTTATTTTTAAAAAAATCAAAAATTGCTTAAGATTAGTTGAAATTTTATACTAAAAAACTGTTTTCTAGACAAAAAAATTGAATACTTGAAAACTTGTTTAAAAAAACTATCTTTTCGGAGAAGAAATAATAAATATTGTGTGACACAAACCAAGTGTTTTTAGTTCTAATCAAGATAATTCACAAATGTTTCACCACTGGTTAAGTGAGTAATTAATTAAATGTATTGTTTAAAAAAATTCAATCTAAAATTTGATTTAAAAAAAAAATTCAATATGATGATTAGAAAATAGTTCAAATTAAAACACAAGAAATTATATATCATAAAATAAAAACAATTGAAAATCTGCTAAAATCAAGCTTATTTCAAAAAGAATTTTTTTACAAATAAAAAAATGTTAAAAATTTTAAACAGTTAAAATTTTAAACCAAAACATTTATAACTGACTGAAAACTTACAAAATAAAAATTATAGATTTTACGATAAATAAATTAATTAAAACTAAAAAAAATAGTTAAAATATGTACAACAAATTTTATCAAAAAAAAATTATAATTTGTTAATTTAAATTATTTAACATAATTGAAATTATGTCAAAAACTAACTGAAAAATCAAATAAGGTTTTGTTTATGTCAAAAAATATAAAAATTTAAAAAAAATACCGTTACAACTACCAAAAACATTTAAAAAAATGCAAAAAAATCTGCCAATGAAATAAACAATAAAAAATTAAAAGCTTATTTTAATAAAGAATTGTATAAATGGACTCATTTTTTAACTAAAAATTAAAATAATTATTTTCCCAAAAATAATACAAAACAATCAGCACAAAAGTAAAAAAAAAAAACAGTTGTAACTTTTTTATACAAATGAAAATCTGTAAGCGAGTTTAGTATGAAACAATAAATGATTTACTTTAAAGAGTTCAAAAATTGCTTAAAATTAGTTGAAATTTTATTTTAATAAAGATGCTGATATCACAAAAACTTTTTAAAGAAAAAAACAGTTTTAAAATTTTAATTTATAGTTTAAAATAACTATACTTATAAATTTAGATAAAACTGCCTTACACCCTTAAATAAATGCAAAAAAAGATTTTTTTAATGACCTGAAAAATTAAAGAAAAACAACATTTTCTCAACTGAAAATATATGTTCACTTCTTAAGCATTCATAAATTTAGAAAAAAGTTTATGAAGTTCTACGAAAAGTGTAAAATAACAAAAAAAATCAGTTGAGTTTTTTTATTGAAATTGTGAAAAATAAAAATAAAACAGTTTAAGATAACACATTTTAAATAAATAAATTTATTACGGCAATCGCCTTTTTTTACAATTAATACAAACATATATGTACAAAATAATATTAGTTAAAAAAATACAAAAAAAAAAATAAATAAATTGTTAACCTTATATAACAAAACCGAAAATACATTATTATTTTCTAAGGAGAATATTAAAAATCAAAAGAGATTTTAACATTTTTGAAAACAAAAATAAAAATTTACTTTTCAAAAACGAAAATCAAAAAAATATTTCTTAATAATTCAACTGAATTAAAAGATAAGATATTTTATTCGTGTTAAAAGCCAAGCTGAACATAAGTCACACATTTAATAACATAATACAATGTGAAAAATTAGAAAAACACAATATAATAATAGCAATACAAATGCAATATAGTGTCCTGTAGCAATTTATATTAATAAGTCATCAACTAAGAGATCTTTTGTAGAATAATAAGCCTCCGAACCAATTGTTTCACTCGGGGTTTGAATGTATTATTAGTTCAGTGGGCATTTTATTGAAGAATAATTTAAAATGATCTTGGACATCATGTTGATACCCTAGTTGTAGTTTCGTCCTAATAAATCTTCTTTGCAGACCTAATAAATATACTTTTGATATCCTCCATATCAAAGGTATATTCGGTCGGTAAACCCAGAGTAAAATAAATTTATTTGAGTTTCTACAAGTGAATAATAACAGTTTAATATAGTTGATTTATTATTCATTTTAACCTAGCTTTAAATGAAGTACATATATTTAGAGATATTTTTGCTTAAAGATTCAGTATGATTGATTAACCAAGTGTTTAATTAACCTTCAAATTAACATTCAGTATGATTAATCGCGAGCCCAGCACTACACCTAAGAACCCGATTTTCGACGTCACATCTGTACGATCTTTTACTATAAAAATAACTTTTTTTAAAAGTTTATTTTAAGTGGCATACCCGAGTGCTATGGAGATTTTATAAATTGTGGTAATATGTTTTAGAATATATAAGGATGATTCGTTTTGTAATCATAATTTGAAGAATGTGTGTAAGAGTTTGTCAAATGCTTTTTAGTATAAAAAATACATTCTATATATGCATATACAAGAGAATGTTAAAATATCGTTATCTATAAAAATATTCTTGCAAGATTCTGTCGGCTTACGATTAAACAAGAGTCGTATTACCTTTTTGACTAATTAAAACTCTAGAGCTCCTTAATTTCTCCATAGTATAACGTTATTTGACATTGCTGAATAACATAATGCGAAATATACATTATGTAATTCTGCTGTAGAAAGTTCATGAATCAATTGTAAGAGTGCATAATAGAGTTTAGAATCCGCAATTACTCTTAGAGACTTATACGAATCTTGGGGTTCTTTAATATTAGAATTTATATTTTCGTAGAATTCAAAAGTGTTTGAAATGATAAATGTTTACGCACACCACAAACTAAATTGATTTAGAATCCTGTTTAATTTATGCTGAAGTTCTTCTAGGCATTCTGATGCAATTACAACCGAAGTAAGTATTATCAGCATATATCACAAAGTGATCTGGATGCAGAAAATTCGGTAAATCATTTATGAAGATAAGGAAGATTTAAGGACACAAGACTGAACCCTGTGGTCCACCTATATTTGTATTGTAGTCGATTTACTTATTTATTTTAATTTTAACAATTAGTTACCGGCGAGAAAAATATGATATTATCATGTTTAATAAAGGACCTCAAATACCGATGCTCTGCAGTTTTATGAAGAAAGGTCCAATTATGTATTTTCCTTTATCCATACAAATGAAAATATAATAAAAAAAACTATACGGTTCCAGTTTCAGTTGATTATTCGTTTCTAGAGCCATGTTGATGGTCGCTTAATAATTTATATTTTTGAATGAGGTCAAAAAAAATGAGAAAATGTATATAAATGACAATTTAAGATGTTTTTGAGGCCTCATCCATTGTGGTGCATAAGTATACTTCCTTCTACTCCTCCTTAGCTATTGATTTCATAAATAGGTACCTTGAAGTGTCATTAATGGACCGTAGTTATTGTTTAGTGTTACCCATTTTCTCTGAAGAGGTACTAATTAATGTCAATTTAGCTGCTAAATGATCAGCCACATTTGCATTAAAAATCTGCACTCTGAAAGCATCTCCAAGCTATTTAATCCCTCATAGTCAATAGTCGTGCATCTGGTGTAACAATTTAAACAAGTAACAAGTAAATATTCTTGTTGGCTTAGCTGTAGTTTTCTTGATGTAAGAGTTGAACAAATCATTAAGAAATTTTATACCTGTATTCACACTGTAAAGATTAACATTAACAATTATTATATAAACAAAGTATTTTATTCTGTATTTTATAATTATCTTCAAAAAAATTGAAACGAATTGGTTAGGGTAGATAGTTGTTAAAACCATGTTTCCTTGCTCATTCTTATATTTATTGTATAATAATATTTATATGATTACACTCTAGAACATCATCATATTAACAATTATATTTAAAGTTTAATGCAATAAATATTACAATATGACCGGGTGTTATTTATACATCACATGACGTAATGAAATTTCGAACGAGGCGAAGATTAATTACCGACTTTTCCGAGAGCGAATCCGGCCGAGCCATTACTTATCAAAGCGGTATCAAGGCTCGTTAATGATCTGTCATCTCCGGCGCATTACATCAACGGCCCTTGGTAATTGATAATATTCAATTAAAAGCACCTGTAATTACAAGAGGTAATCTCACGTAGGCAACGCGACCAATCCGCACCGAGTGCTTCGAGCTTTCGCCAACGTCCAATCTTCGACCTTTGGCGCGCACTCTTCATCTTCACGATGCTGCCGTTAATGGTGCGCGAAGAGAAATTATCGATGAATTTATGCGCAATAATATTTTATTGTATTATACTTTTCTTATAAGTAAGGTCAGACACTATTAAGAAAATCTGATATTTGCAACCAAATGAAACTTCTCTACTTTAACGTTATATATCATTAATTTAAAAATACGAAAATATTTCGTGAATCTACAAGGTTTTCGTATTTTTAAATTAATATTTAATTTTCTACAACGAACTAAAGGATTTTAATACGTTATATATCTGTCATGCTGACATAAACAGCAATAGAGAAGTACTTGTTTCAATAAGTGATTTGTTTTGTAGTCTTAGTAAGACTCATACGAAACTTTTTCGTACTTTCTTATAAATTTAAATTCTATTAATTATTAATTTTTTAACACAATGCATGCATTTTGTAACTTATCTTATAGATGGTATATAATCTTAGGTTTGAGTGGAAGATCCTTCGATGAAGTCCTTCTTTTGACTAAAATTTTAAGTATATTTTCATATTTTGTAATATAAATCTTGTCTTATTTTGTTAAACAGATATTAATAAGTAAATAAGGATGTTAAATATAAATTTGGTAATATTTTATGTTTCAATCTATTGATTTAACTTATTTAAAAGTTTTTTTTCTTATGTTTCCCAGAACCTCTTAACGTCTACAAATCGAAATCCATATTTCTTACATTATCATTATTATTCCAACCGCCGTCCTTATTTATAATACAGCACTTAACTCGCATTCGTCCATTGAATCAGAGCAAAAGTAAATATTTGCAATCCTTTCACGCCGCTGTCAACCGACTTGACAGGTGGATTGGCTTTCGCTCAATTGGGGAGCGTTCTTTTGTGTTTCGGGGCATTGAGGAATGTGCGAATCTGTCCTCTGGGATGGCGTATGTTTTGTCAACAGAATTCGTAGAGATTATGACAACTCAATAAGGACCATTAATTTCGCGTCGGGGGCAGATAATTTTTCAAATGTCCGCGGATGAATGATACACACGGAGAGAGGGTTATTAATGGTTTTTTTAATGATTTTTAAATTTTTGCGAGGAGCGTGAAAACGTCTGGGGATCCCGCCTTGGGGAAATGGAAGTTTTCAACTTCCTTATTTGTTCTGACTGACTGCCCGGACGTTTATTAAAAAGTTATTAATCTTACTCACTTTATTACTAACTGTTTCCAAATGTGTTTGTAGCTGAAGTATTTCTAAATACACAATACATAAGATTATACATCAAAATTATTCCTATAGATATTTCATCTTATATAAATCTCAATAATATTTGTTTTGAATATACTTTTAAACAATATTCTATAAAATTAATTCATTTATCTTTAAACAGTTTTACATAAACGTGTTGATGTGGATTTAAGTAAGCGATGAAATTTTCATCGGAGGGGCGATGTTGAAATCTGGTGTGAGAGACGAGCATTAGTTATTTTTAATGGATGCTCCTGAAATATTTACTTATATGTAAGTGCTGCTCATAGGTTGTATTAAAACATATTATGATGTATACCTAGTATAAATCATTTTAGAATTAATAATTCACGTGAACATAAATTTTTGTATTTAATTTTTCATCAAAATTCCTTTCAACATTTTCTCTTCGCAGTTTGGAACAGAAAATTTTAGAAAAATCTATACATCTGGAAGAATTGCTTAGACGATATAAAAACCCCAAAAGAAGTTTTCGCAATTAAAAAGATAAATTATTAAAAAACAGGAGTATTTAGGATGAAACCCCTACGGTCGATAGCCAAGAAGAAAAGGACGAAGAAACATTACAATTGTGATGTCAGATTATTGTAATATTATCTTTAATAACGATGTTTTCTTCTTAAAAGTACTTTAAAAAAGATGTCTGATGAGAAAATTGGTTAAATAAGTCAGGAAAATTTCAAAAAAATAATAAACCGAATATCAAACACAAAACAGTAAAAAATTGAAGGAAGGTTGAATGGTTTAAATTATACAAAATTAATTAGCATTTCGTAGAATATCAATCACCTAATTTGGATTATCAAACATCTTAGGCAAACGGATTAAGGAAATTTTAGGCTTCAGTATTACGTTACTAATGATGAAACAAATGTTTTGGAAAAGTAATCTCAAAGTAAATTAAATAATGACCATAATTTAAAAATATTAAAACATTTCGTTAATCTACAACAATAAGTCTTACAAAAACTACAAAAGGGCAATTAACATGTGAATAAGCATCTGGAAATAAGATAGTCTCAAAAACATCTTTCACTGCTTAAAAACCATTGCTAAAAATCTTATGAGATGCAAGAATATCTCGTTTAAGACGTCGTTCCTGATTATTAATCATCAATTTCATATTCATTTATTTATTTAGTTCTTTAGTCTTCTTTTTTAAAAAATAAATATAAAAACAAATTAATTACAAACAACATACGCAAACTTTTGGTAGAAAGAAGTACGGGCGGTGTTTACAATGGCAAATTATGCTCTTCCACTCAAATCCTTCGTATGCCATGATGTTGAGAAGGCAGCAATCCTCATTTACATCCAAAAACTTTTATAATTTCTTTAGTGGCGTTTTTTGTCCACTTTTTAAGAGAAACTTTTTGTCAGTTTGTATCAGCATGACGTATATAATATAATATATTTCATGTGTTTTAGAATTTTCAAAAAATTCTCTTGCTTTTCTATAATTTTTTCTTTCATTTCTCGAAAATTTTTATCTAAAATTCCATGAATTTATTTTCTACCCATATTTACTTTGACATTTACATTTTTTCATGTTCCAGGAATTTGCTTAATTATTTTTTCTTATCAAAACAATTTTCTAATAAATTATATAATGTTTAATCTTATCGAAATTTTATAGCAAATCCTGTATTATTTGAATCGATATTTCATTTTTTTCGTGAGTTGTCTAATTATCTAATTTTCTTTAAGAATTCTAGAATTTTTTAAAGTTTAGATTATTATTTTTATAAGTTAATTAAGTATTCTTTACAATTGTAGAATATATTTCTTCTAACAACTCTCAGCATAACCTTAGGAATTTATCTACGAACTTGCAAAAATCTTTTTAAGTGTTTTATAATTATATACAAAGCAAATATTTTTTAGATTTCTAGAATTTTCAATACATTTTTTCATGGAATGTTTGTTTCATTGTCATCAAATTTTTACTTTTAAAGTTTTTTAAGGTTTCTAGAATTTTCCAACAATTTTGTTTTCTAATTTCACCAGCTTCGAATTTTCTGAAAATTGCAGATAATTAACCTCTGTTCTAAAAGTATCTAGATTTTTTTTCAAATTCTAGAATTTTACATGATCCCCTGATTCAGAAATTTGCAATTTAGAAGCAACAATTTTTATTGAAAATTCTAGAATTTCCATAAACTTTTCTGTTTCATTTTTCACTAATGTTTTAAAACTTTTATTTTATTTTTCGACATTTTTTCTTTACTAGCTAATACCTCGACTCATATTGGATTATACAAAAGTAATTTGCATGTTACAAAATAGAAAAGCATTATTAAATTTTTCTTCATTTGTTATTTTTAAATTTAAATATTACAAACAAATCTAAAATTTTACATTAATCTATTTAGCAACTTCTTTTCGAATATTTGGAAACGCATAAAACTTTTTTGGGGTTTAAAATTTGTTATTAGAAATATTTCTTCCAAAATGCAGAAATATTTCTTGTTCTAAATTTCAAAAAAAGTTCCAATAAGCAAAGTTAGACGTCAAGACCATATTCCAGAAAGATAATCAAGAATATTAAATCGTTAAAATATTAATATATACTGTCGACTGCTAAGCTTCTAAACATCAAGCCTTACGTAGAACCACTTTTCATATCTATAATTTACTAACAGTTTCACTTGCAGATTCGAACAGAAAGTGCTGAAAAATTTTAGAAATCTGGAAGAAGATTCTTGGAAATTATAGAAACATCAAAACATATTTCGTAATTTTACAGATTTTTTCAAGAGAAAAATGATCAAGATCCTATTTTTAAATTTAATAATATTCTAGAATAGAAAACCGTAGACATATTAAGAGATAAAAGGGAGTCTTTAGGAAGCAAAGTAGATGACTATCGACTTCTAAGCTTCTAATCATCAAGCCTTTAAAAAAACTTCTTTTTATATCATACAAGAAATTCAAAACTGAAAGATAAACTTCCTAAAAATCATCTAAGAAAAAGCGTTCTTTTTTTCCATATTCTTGTATTTTATCACAATTTAACTTAAATTTTTTACACATCCTCTTACAGATTAAAACAAAAAAATCTAGAAATATGAAATTTATATAAATATCTCAAGGAAATGTGTCGAGAACGTTTCGAGGTAATTAAGCAGAAAATTTCAGAAAAAAAAGATTGTCATATCTTACAAGAAATTCAAAAATGAAAAAAAAAACTTCTCTAATAACCGCCAAGAAAAATATTTCTTTCATTTTCGAATTCTTGTTTTTATCACAATTTCTCTTCCAAATTACTCATTTTTATAATTTTCCAACATTATTTCTTGCAGATTAGAACAGAACATTCTGGAAATCCTATAAATCTGGAAGTACAGCTCTTGGAAATTATTGAAACATCAAATCAAATTTCATAATTTTAAAGGATTTTTTAAGAGAATAGAGTCAAAAGCCTATTTCAACTACTACTAAGCTGCTAGTATCAAACCTTCAGACAAACCTGGTTGTCATATCATACAAGAAATTCAAAATTGGAAGAACACATTCGGAAAAAATCTTTAAGAAAAATCGTTCCTTTATTTCCGAATACATTTTTTCTCTCACAAAATAGAACAGAAAATGCTGAAATATTCTAGAAATCTGGAAGAACAATTCCTGGAAATTCTAGGAATCTGAAAAAATAATTCTTGGAAATTATAAAAACATCAAAACAAATTTTGTAATTTTAAAAGTTTTTTTAAAGAATTTTACGACCCAAAAAATCTTGAGGGCATGTGTGAAGAAAGTTTTGAGGTAATTAAGCAGAAAATTTCTATTGAAAGAAATAATAGTAAACATCTATAGAAAAGTTAAAAGGTTTAAAATAAACGAAATAAGTGCTTTATCTTGTTTATATTTATTTCATAAACTCATTTCGTTATATTTTATAATAATCTAACTTTAATAATCAAACTTCTAGAACACATTTTACAAGGCAAACATTTATTAAGACTGCAAGAATAGTTTGTTTAATTTAAATTAGAACATTTAAAAAAGTTGGCTATGATCAACGAATGTAATGAAAAACACTTATGCTTTAATACTTATCCGACCAATTAAATTATTGCGCACACTGGCTCCTTCGCTTGAGATTAAAGCTGCAAAAACCAAAGTTAGGAGACAAGGCCATATTCTGAAAAGGATATTTAAGAATAGAAAATCTTTGAAATATTAACGCATATAAGGGAGCTTTTGGCAAGCAAGATCAACGAAGCAGGTTGGAAAGAGTATAGATACATCAGATGTAGATGCCCTGGAGTTATATGGTGGCGATTTAATTGTTTTCTTTCTTCTTCTGCTTTGATTCTTTTGCGGTCTGTTGCTGTTGATCTGTGCTGCTGCTTTGTGATCCATTGCTTTCCCTTTCAGCTGACCTCTTTTTGTAAGCCACTTAAAACTATTTAAATGATTACTGCTGAAGAGCGCTTGTGGTCTTACGGATCTCTTTTGCGTCCTCTCCTTAACTTTAGCAATTTCCTCTTTAATTTTATTACACTGTTCCTTTGGCAATTAATCATTAAACTCTTCCATTTTGGTTTCAGTGACGTGTATAATTCCTTCTGCCTGATTGACAGCTTCAAGCCGTTGACGTAGATGCAGGAAAATCGGCGATCATCGATCCCCCAGAACTGTAAAAATAACATACTTGTCACATCCTGCCAATATTCTTCTTGTTGATGGATATATTAAATTTAAACTACTAGAAGTAAATGCTGATCCTAGTACTATTATTTGAACTAAAGTTTTATTTAAACAAAATGTTTTGATCAACTACATAAAGAATAATGAACTGCAATAGGAGAGCCTGCTATTAAATCCACGTTTAATATAGACGCAAAATTTTAACACACCAACTTATAGTAGCCAATATTAAAGATGAATTAATCCTTGAAATCAAAAATACTAGAAGCTTCTAGTTCAATTTTAAGAATGAAGTCTCAAGAGTTATTAAAGAAGAAGTCCTACTTTGAAGGCGTTAGTAGTGTTTGTGTAATTTACTATTGAAAAAAATCAGTTCCAAAAGATATTTTCCTTTGTTGATTAGTAATTTTCAGCATGATCATTGAACCTGTTATTGCTAAGCTAAGCTCTGAATTCTGCTAAAGAAGACGAATTAAAGGAGTATCATAAAATAATAAGGATGATCAAAAAGGACTACTTAGATTTGCAGCAAGAATATTGCTACTGTGTTCTTTAAATTATATCATTTATATATATTTTTTTGAATTATACCCTTTGGGTCTCCATACTGCTCTCTCTTAGTTTTTTTTCCCTTCAACTTCTGATTTTCATCGTTTTTAGATCTTCTTCCGCATCGCTTATCCATCTAATTCTGGGCCTGCCTCTATTTCTTCTCCCAGATGGCCTCCATTGCATAGCTCTTTTGTTTCTTCTTGTATATTCCATTCTTCAGACATGTAGTAGAAGATTTGAAAATTTCTCAAGGGAGTTCTTCTATAGATCGTATAGTTTGATGGTATGTGCATTCAAGAAGGAAATTCAAAATGGTCATTAAAAATTTCGACAGATACTAGCAAAGCCGTGAATGCTATGAATGCTATAAGTAATTCCATACATAATGGAGATCCATGTCAAACAATCAAGGAACTATCAAACACACTTAAGCAGCCTTAGTTCACCATTCAAGAACATTTAAAGTAGATTGGAAAAATAAACAGAGCAGGTGTTTGGGTCCCTCAACTGATACATCACATGCTAAGTATTGCTTCAACGGCACCATACAAAACTGTTTTTCGATCGTTTGATTACTGGAGATGAAAAATGGGTCTTATATGATAATCCAAAACGCAAAAGGCAGTAGCTTTTTTCAAATCAATCATCACGAAGTACCTCGAGGCCGGGTTTACATCCCAAAAAGGCCCTTCTGTGGGTTTGGTGGAGTATTCGCGAAATTGTTCATTTTGAATTACTTAAACCTAGACAAACTATTAATGCAGACCTTTATTGTGAACAATTAGATCGAGTGAACCAATCTTTAATTGAAAAATATCCGGCAACAACACTTTGTTCTCGAGATATTTTACTCAAAAAACGAGATATTTTTATCTATCCAGGATTGAAAATCTGCATACTACATGCTAAAAGATTGTTGATAACGAGGATGAATTGATTAAAAATAAAAGCTTTGAAATATATTCGTTTGAATTCAATGTCAGAAAACGACATTACTTGCCAATCCCCTTAATATAACTTCTATATTTTTTAATTTTAATAAATACTACAATTATTAGACAATAAATATGTGAAAAGATCGAGAGGTATTTTTCCAATTATAAATTACGTACCAAATATTGTAAGTATATATTATATCAAATACAAAACTTAGCTTGAGGTAAAGCAATCATTGTTCTTTTTATTTAAATTATATATCCCTTTATACTGGAATAGAACACCATATCGAGAAGAACAACAGGATATGTATCCTCATCCTCCAATTATTTGTATACTGTATAGTATAAGATTTAAAAATATCTAGAAAAATCTGCTACAGTTCAATAGCCTTGTATATTGTAATAGTAAATAGTTACTTCTGAATATTTTTAGTTCTCCGGAATATTACGAATAATGGCTGAAATACCTCCTTCTGTCGAAATCAAATCAGTAATGAAAAGCGCGAGACCCAGAATAAAGCCTTGTGGTATACCAGAAGTATCAATGAAAGTATTAGATTTAAAACCTTTATATTCTACTTATAACGATCTTTTGACAATTGAACATAATTTAGACAATAACAGGTTGTGATCAATTTTATCGAATGCCTTCGATATATCTGTATAGATAACATCGACTTGAGTTGACATCTAAATAGCTAAATAGTTTAATAGAAATTGAGTCTGAATAAGTAAATAAATAACTGTAGTTCGATTTGGCCTAAATTCATGCTGATAAGACGATAAATTTAAATTAACACTTAAAGAAATACTGACACAGTATAGGGTTTAAGTGTTATTTTGGAGTTTCGACAAGTAACAGCCGCATCAATCCAAAATTTAAATTAATGAAGGCATTGATGAAGGTACATAATGAAATTTCAAAATATTTTGCTACATTGGATAATATTGTAACATACCGACAGTTAGATATAACCTGATTTAAATACCAGAATAATGCATGTTTAGATCCCAATTTGTTGAGAGCGTTCGCTATATCTGAATCCTCGAATGACCCTATGTTTAAAAAGTTGGTAGCACTGCTGTGCAGGATTATGATCAAAAGGTGCTTGGTATGATGTTGTAAAATGGGAAGCAAAGGCCTCGACTATATCTAATGGTAACGATAATTCAATATCATCCAGAAACATTGTTGGTGGGATTGAAATATCATTTTTTAAAACATCAAGAATTTCTTGGAATCATTGCATAAGTTTCTCTAGGATTCAGACATAAACCGTAAATAATCTGTGCGAGATTGAGATGTAGCCTTACGGCGCGACGGGTAAGTTTCAACCTAATACAGGATGACTGACGAAAAACCTTTGGTGCTGAATTTTGCTTATTTTTGATCCAATTTGAATAGTTTTTCACAAGAGATGATCAACTATTTTTTTCAAATTGCACTGTATATACACGTATTTCGCTGTATTACAACTTCACCTTATAGTTATGTCCAAAATTATGCTTACCAAAGTTAAGGCTCACAATTAAAAACTGCACAAATAAACATGTATATTTAATAAAATATTAACTTTAGTTAGTAACCAATTAAATCATTGCTTAATTTACATTAAGTACTGTTTGTAAATTGTAAATCCTTTCTTATGAATATGTTGTGCATAAAAGGCATTTACAAATATTTGAATAATCAAGTTGCAGATGAAACAAACACAACAAACTATACACCAAGGAAACGCATTACCATGTAAAGTATTCCCGCAGAACGTTTTCCTTTGTAAGAACCACAATAAAAATGTTGTAAGGAAAAAACGACGTGGCGGGCAAAAATTTTCCGCTCGTAACTCGATTGAATTAAAACAAAGTCGCCACAGACGGTAGCGATTACGGCACGCCGGGAACAATAGACATTCTGGATGTTAGACCACTAAACCATCAACCAGAAACCGTGAAAAGAATGGGAATTAACAATAAAAAAAAAAAATAGAAACGGCAAGAACTGCACGAGCAGGAGGCTAATTATATAAGGACGCGGGGGAAAAATAGAGGAAAAGGGCATGCGATGCTAATTAGCCGCCGCCTGCTAATGACTTGACGGCCTACTAGATCTGGATGACACCGCGCTAATAAATTTAATTAGACTTTGGGCTCGGATGTCTGTTGTGGCTGAGTGTGCGCTGTATGTTGGCCGTGTGAGGCGAGTTTGATTTATTAGCTTATGATTTATTGCGCTCTTAGCTATTTTTGTTCGGTACGCTTCATTTGATATTCATTTGCGGGAACGGAATATTTTCCGTGAATAATTAAGCGGACGCGGAGAGATGGATGGTATTGGAGTTTGGCGCTCACTTAGCACCCTCTTCAAACACCGCCTTGATATACTGCATTTAATATGGAATCGCTTTAAATATCTTCAACAACAAAAAAATCATCTTAATTAATTTAAGTTAATTTAAATCTTTCCGACTAATAATTTTTATCCTTAATTCGTTTTGTATCGGAAGATTCATAAATGTATTTTTCCCACGGACCACCCAGTTCCTCTTGCTAATGAATGGCTGAATGGCGAATTTCTTCGATTCGGCGTTTCCCCAATAGATAAACTCTCGTCAATTAAAATGCCCGAGCAAAATATGAAAAATTTTAATTGGTATGATATTTTAAGTGCTTCATTAGGGATCAGCCCGGCTTCTTAATGGAAGTCAATGCATACAATTTCAATTAAGAAACCCAACAGAGCATTTTGTTCAAAATACTTAAATAATAAATTATTAAACAAATAATACAACTTTGTAAGTAGCACACGTTTTTATATTTACTGCTTTATTAAGTGTGATTCTAACAAAGTGACAGATAAAATAATTAAAATATGCTTTTCAGAGGAATAATAATCTTAATGTAACTAATAAAATGATTTATAATTTAAGACAATTGTTTATTTTTCTGTTGGACGGCTATGGAAACGCGGTCTTTGAGCCTAGATTTATCTATCGTACAAACGTCTTGACTGCGAATGTCTGATTGAATTAACTGTCTGTTGTTTAGGAGATAGCATTTATTTGAATGTGATGTTCTTAACTCTTAACAATATGTTGACAACACAGAGTACTATAAGGAATAGCAGTAAAATTTAGCAATATAATAACAGATCCGAACCTATGGTCTACAGGAATAAATATTAGCGAATACAAGTTTTTTCGTAAACAAACACGTTTAAAATCTATTTCCAAAAGAAATAAAAGAAACTAGTACATCAACTATCCATTAAACATCAATCAATACTTAACGTACAATCAACCAGTTTTAGTTTATTTCACAGAAATAAATATGTTCAAACTAGTGTTACTTTGATAACCTTGCTATTTGTAACACGCAAATTACTTTTTATATCATTCAATGTATTAGCCATAGAAGTAGTTGTTTCAATAAGTGATTTGTTTTCTAGTCTTCATAGGACTCATTTGTTGTAGATTTTTCTAATTATTAGTTAATTTTCTACAATGTAAAGGACTTCAATACAATTGTATTGATTAAATCAATTTAAAGTCATGTATCAGAACATAAGGAGTGTACTTAATAAAACTAACAAAATGACGGTTACAATAAACATTATAAAAGAAACGTTATCTTTTTTACTAAAGCATGGTAAGACAAGCAATAATAATTTTGTGCATCTGCCAGACTTCACCAAATTTGCAGAATTAAAAGATAACAAGCAGCCGAGTAAAGAACTTAAATTTAGAAATGCAAGACAAATGAAAGATGACAATCTATAAGAGTTAAAATATCATCTACAAGAAATTAACTGGCAATTTATTGAAACCGGTAACGATGAAGCGTTTAAATTATTTAATGATGAAATCATGCACGATTTTAATATGTCATGTCCCGACAAGCGACAAAAGACATCAAGTCTAATCGGAAGTGGGTAAATAAGGAAGTAATAAATCCCAGTTGCAAATTAAAATCAACGTACCAACAAATGATGGAAATACAATCAGAACAAATGAAAAATAAATACCAAGCAGTCAAAAAAAGGAAGGTTTGGAGTATTGTTAGAGAAGAGCAACATGGTGAAGGAAAAACAGAGAGTATTCAAATTACAAATAATGCAGCAGCAATAATGAAGTTTAATATACTGGCACATCACTTCTCCGCAATAACAGATAGGATAATTGAAAATCATTTTGGAATAAATATATCAAAAGAATGTACTACCATGAACCTTGAACCGCCGACAATGTTCTTTTTAGCAGTTACGGAAAATGAATTATATAAATCTATAATGACCTTAAAAAATACCACGAGTTCGGGAGAGGATGAGGTTATTCCAAAAGCACTTAAATATGTAGGAAAGGAAATTACAAGTCCCTTAACCTACCTATTTAATCTATTTTTCAACGATGGTGTCTTTTTCTCTGAATTAAAACCTCAAAAGTAATTCCTATTTACAAACATTGCGAAGAAACAAATGTTAACAACTGTCGGTCTATGTCGATCGTGAATACCTTTTCAAAAGGTCTAGTAGTTCACAATTTTCAAAAGTACATAGAAGAATTCTAAATATCCAAAATTGGATAGATCATTCCTAAAAAGCCGTAAATTATTTGTTCAAGTTGGTGAAAGTGTATCGGAAAAGTGTGCCCTGAACAGAGGAATTGTGCAGGGTTCAACCCTGGGACCGCTCCTGTTTCTGTTATTAATAAACGGCCTTAGTGAACATATTACTATATATATGATGCACTTGCCTTCCCACATTTATCCTATAATATATTGGTGTGAGGTAATTCAGATATAATCGAGTAATTAAATCACTTGGTTTGTTTCACAGAAAATATTGTCTCTACTACAAGACATAAAAAATAAAATTAATGGCAACAGTGCAGCAGTCGGTGTAAGAATCATAAGGAGTACGAAAGAGGGGAAGCTTCTGATTGCAACGGAGAAAACCCAGGAAGCACTAAACAAAAGGCAATTGATGAAGAAATCGTTATCAGAAGGATGGACGCGCCAGAAAACAGTAAAGTAATTCACATAAGAGGCCTGGATGTGATAACAACCAAAGATGAAGTGGAAAAAGCAATCGAAAAAAAACGGGGACCAAGAACTTTAAGCTATGTGAACTAAGACCGACCCATCATGGGACTCAAACACTGATAAAAATTTCACAGGAGGACTAATCCAAAATGGAAAACGCATAGGAATAGTGCAATGTACGGCAGATCAACACGTAAACATACAAACATGCCACAGATGCAGAGATTTCAGCCACATGGCGGCGGATTGCAATGATACAGACAGGATCAAAGAATGCTATAAATGTGGCAAGAAAGGGCATAAGCGGAAAGAGCGTAAAAACGAGAAATACTGCCAGTTACGCAATAGAACAGGACATAGCACAGGGTAAAACCAATGCGCAAATTCAGGAGAGCCCTGAATCTAGCGCGAAAAGCCAGGGAAAAGGCGAAGGGAAAAGCTTCAACTGGCTGGTAATCAACAATATTAAAATATTAAATTGTTATATACCACCAAATAGTGGGCAATAACAGATACCTTGACAAACTGGAAAACGAGACAAATAAAACTAATCACGCAATGCTGCAACGAAGCGATGCCCAAGAGATACGCGAACATGAACAGAAAACCGGTATATTGGTGGACCCCGAATATAACACTACTAAGGAGGCGGTGCATCCAGGAACGTAGAAATTACAAAAGGGCTAAAACCGCAGAAAGAAAAAAAAATGGCAAATAGCGAATACAAAAAATGCAGAAAGGAATTATTTACAAAGCAAAGAAATGAAGTGGCAGGAAGTCTGCGAGGTGTGGAAATGATGTATGGGGACTAGGTTACAAGACAGTGATGAATTACGAAACGAGCCGGAAGCAATGGAAATAGAAAAGAAGAATGAAATATATAAAATATGATTCCCTCAAAAAATACAGTGAACCAATGAGATGATGATGATTTAGATGATGATGATTTAGTATGGAAGAACTAAAAAACGCATCAAATATAATGAAAATGAAGAAGGGAGCCTGAATAGACGGAATCCTACCAGAGGTATTTAAGAAAGTGGTAGAGTAAGAGCCAGAACTAGTGCTCAGGGTAATGAACAACATAATAATTAACACAGGAGAATACTCTAAAGAATGGAAGACTGTAAGGCTGGTACTTATGCCGAAACCCGGGAAAAAGCCTTTAGACCGTTATGTATGTAGAACATATTTGGAAAACTTCTAGAGAAAATGCTAGCTGACAGATTACTGAATAAAATAGAGGATAAGGGGAGGCTTTGCCGAACATCAGCATGACTTCCTGAAAGGAAGATCAATCATAGGAGCAGCTAAGCAAGTGCTCGAGATCGCCCTGAATAAAAACGAAGACCCAAAAAAACCAAAGGCTTCTGTACATTGGTAACGCTCGATGTCAGAAATGCATTTAATTCAATCTCGTGGATTAAATTCTATAAAGAAGAAAATTCAGTTCACTACTGAAAAGGAAGAAGATGGCATACTTAACTTTTTGTACCTGAGCATTTCAATACACAATAACCGTTTAAATCACGCCATATATAGAAAACCCACTGCAACTGACACAATAATTCCATCGACATCGATACAATCTGAACAGATAAATCTTCGGCATTAAATTCATACATTCATCGTCTAGTCAACATCCCACTTAACAAAGAAGAGTTTAAACGAGAACTAAATACAATTTACCAAATTGCCACAAACAACGGTTACAACAAAAAGAAGGTAGAGAGAATAATTGAACGAAAAATGAGAAAAACCGTACTAAAACTTCTGTTTAATGGAGAAGAAACCAAAGAAAACAAAAAATTTGCAGCCATTCCTTACATTCCAGGTGTAAGTGAGAAAATATCAAAAGAACTAACCAAACACAACTTCCAAGTAATACAATTCAACATTCATCATTTGAAGAGACATTTAGGCAACCTCAAAATCGAGACAATGGACAAATCCGAAATCTACCAAACAAATTGCGAAAATTGTGACGGAAAATGGCCTACTTAGCAAGTGGATGATAGAAGTCAGTACACTTAAACAGGACACAATCATAGCTCAAATCACTTAAAGGAGGTGTCTCTCAAGGGTTTATCATAGGGCCTCTATTATTTTTAATATTTATTAATGGTCTTTCTTTAGGGATGAGAGATTTTGAAACAATTTTATTTGCTGGTGATAGAAGTACCCTAGACGAGGGAAATACCCCTACTGAATACAACGTATAGTATGAAAATGGTGTGAACAATCTATATTGGTATTAAATGACACAAAAACATAAAAATGTCTTTTTCTTTGCAAAAAATAACGCAATCACCGAGAATACCTGCTATTTAGGTCTACGTATTGATACAGCTTTAGGATGGAATTAACACTGCAATCACTTGGCTAACAAAATATCGAAAAAAAAAATTTCCTACGTATTTTGTGGAAAATAGTTTCTAAAAAAAAATAATAACTGCCTGCTATAGTATTATTGAGTCTCACCTGCGATTTGTGATTCTTATATTGAGCCACTCTACCTCTAGACATATATTTCTCAGATTGCAGAGAAAGGGGCATTAATTTGTTTTTTCAAATAAACAAATAGCTAAAAAACCTATGAACTTGGAAACACTCGAACAGAGAAGAAGAACTAATAGTGTGACATCAATAAAAGATTATATAAAGAGAAAGAAAACCTTGAAGAGTTCAATAATTGGGAGAAGACAATAATTAAAATAAAGAAAAATACAATTGAAGAAAAAACCGACAAAATCAAAACTCTTCTCAGCAAATTTTGCATTCCCCGAAATCCCAATATCCCACCTAAATATAAACATCCTTCAGTTACCCTACGTCAATTCATTAGTCCGAATCATCCAGACAGTTAAGGTAGCTAGCAAAGTTATTTATTTTTTTTTTACACATAATTAGAGTCAAGACAGGGCAGAAAGACCGATGATCGATAGCCCAAACGGACAGACTAACACATTAAATATCATTTGTAAATGTTTTTAATCTTGTATATATTCGTGTTCGAATAAAGATGTTATTCTCTTTCTCAATAAAACAGAGAAAAATGAGATAAAAGAGTGAAATGGAAGAAATCATAAAGAAAATAGACGGGGTAAAGGTCGAGATCAAAAAGAAAATGAACATAAAACATCAGGATGAAAAATTACAAGAACAATTCATAAAAACAAAGAAAGAATGGGAACAGAAAGCAGAGGAATATAAAAAGGAAAAAAATAACCTGGAAAACAAAATGAATAAGCTAGAAAATAGAATGTAAAATATTAAAGAGAAGAATGAGACAGAAGAAAACCAAAGTAAAGAAGAAATTGAACAAATAATAAAGCAAAAACTAGAAGTGACAGTGAAGGTAAAAACAAGCCACAAAATCAAAAACATACTGAGAGTAATAATCAGTGAGTGGGAAGAAAAACAAAGAATAATGTAAACTAAAGAAAAACTGAAGGAAACAAACATACAAAGAAAGACAATTTACAAAAATTCATAATAGATGAGATAATGAAGTTGCAAAAAAAGAAAACTGCAGGAAGAAATAGACGAAGCAACCGAAAATGAATTTGAAGACTGAACACAGCCTTTATACCAGAAACTATCCTAAAAAAAGGAATACTAGATCAATGAATGAGAACGATATTGAAGAGCTTAAATACCACCTTAATACCACAAATTGGGATTTTATGCAAACAGGAAGTGTCAACACGGTATTTGATCTATTTTTCGATGAGTTTCTCCATTATTTTAACGTTTCATGCCCTTAAAAACGTAAAAAATATTATAATAGCCGTAAAAATTGGATAAATAAAGATATAAAAATATCCAGCATGAGACAAATACACAAAAAGGAAAAAAAATCACAAAAACCTAGTTGAGGACACAAAACGAAACTACTTCAACCAAAAATTAAATAATACTCCGAACAAACAAAAACAAGTTTGGAAATTAGTGAGGGAAGAAGAACCTGGGCCAATCAAAAAATGATGCAAGAGAAGTTGCCAATATATTCGCTGAATATTTCTCGACGATCTCAGATATAAAAATTAAGAATCACTTAGGAGATATGTTATCACAAAACTGTACAACGTCGAAGAATATGGCACAAAAAATATATTTGCTACCCGCTACGGAGACCGAAATTTACAACGTGCTGATTAATTTGAGAACAAACGCAACGCAGGAAAGGATGAAATTCCTGCTAGAATTCTAAAATATGTTACAAGAGTAATTCTCAGCACCATAATGCTACTTAATGAATCTGGCAATCACCACATGAGTATTTCCTAGAAAACTAAAAACTTCAAAAATTGTGCCAATTCATAAAAAAAGGGGTCAAAGACAGACAAAGAAAATTACCGAAATATTGGTACATATGATCCAAAGCTACACACACAAATTTCAACTAATAAATGAAGCCCAACATGGATTCAGAAGAAATCGTTCAACGGAAACTGCCAGTATTAACCTTATGGAAACAGTGACAAAGAATGTAGATTTGGGCAGGTGCGTCGTGGCGTTATTCTATGACTTTTCTAGAGCATTTGATAGTATCGAGGTGAAATTTGTGCGCGATAAACTGTCTTCTCTAGGCATTCGAGGAAATGCGCTAAGACTTATTGAGTCATTTCCAAGTGATCGGGTGTTATATGTGCAGATCAGACAAATAGCATCAAACAAATGCAATTTAAACAAAGGCATCGTACAAGGTTCTACACTAGGTCCAATTTTTTCGTTCTAAGAGATTTTATAAGTGACGGCTACGTGATCAATTTTGCCGATTATATCGTCTTAACAGCTAGCAGTCAAGAAGAATTAATTTTATTAATTATTATATTATTTAAGTCTATTTTATTCATTTTAATATGTTTTCTTTAATTCTATTATGTTATTGTATATTATTGTACTAATCTAACTTAATTTAAGATCACTTAACTTTAATAAATTGACGCAAACATCCACTAACATTGTAACACATTGTAAATGTTGTGCTATTTATCCTGTGGCTTACGTGACAATAAATAAATAAATAAATACTAGAAGATCTAAATGGTAAAGTAGGAAACGAAAACAAAAGAAAAAGAGAAATAATGGGAGTCGAAGAAGAAAACATAAGAAACAACAATTGAGAAGGAATAACACAACTGTGCATCTAAAACAATCTAGTAATAACAAATACGAAATTTAAACATAAAGGAAAACAAATACACAAGTATCAAGGACACCAGAAATGAGAAATCAATCATAGATTATTACTTAGTAAGCAGAAATTACTGGAGAAAAATAAGAAATGTAAGAGTCATAGGAAGTGGCTACAAACTGTTAAAAAATAAGGATGATATGGAAGGGAAAGGAAAAAAACCCGACAAAAGAAAAAACCAAAATATAAGAAAAAACCAAAGCATACAGATTTAAAGAGGAGCACATACAAGGGGACTTCCAGAAGAAAATACACAACAATTATACGGAAGAAGAAAAACATGCGCATATAGAGAGAAAATGGGAAACATTTAAAAAACTAATAGAAAACAAAGATATAAAAACAAACAATTGATGGAATGAGAAAATTTAAAAAGCGATAAAAGAAAAAAAAAACTAAGAGATACTTACATACGAAACAAAAACAGATGATTACATGATATACAAAGAAAAGAGAGATAAAATGAAACAAAGAGAAAATTATATAAAACACTTTTCACTTTGTTTTACCACAATAGTTATTTATTGACTGTGACTATATTTTATTTTCTTACATCTTTGCTCTCCTTTTTAATACAATATGACAAAAGTAAATTTGAAAAATACTTAAAATTTTAGCCGAAGAGAGAACGGGCGGAGTTCACGTTTTCAAATGATCTTCCACTCAAACCCATGAATAGACTTTATCAATACTGCTTCTATTAACATTTGTTCAGTTACTTTGACTATAGTTTCGATCATAAATTGATCATTATCAAACATAAAGTACTTGAAAATGTTTATAGGCGTTATGTCAGTCTGGTCATTAAGAAGGGAAAAACCGGGATTAATTTTTGCTTTGTGAATCTCCAGCTCTTCCAGTAAATCCAGTACTTTATGTTTGATAATGATCAGTTTATGATCGAAACTATAGTTACAGTGAAAAGTGTTTTATTTCATTTTAATCAAAATTTACCACCAAGTAAACGCCGACAACATTCAAGGATGAAACAAAGAGATAGTAAAAGAAGAAAAACAAAAAGAATGGAGAAAAAATGAATTAAAACTTTACACAGAACCAGAAAATATTCTATGGAACCCTAAAACAATTAAGAAAAAGGAAGAGTATAATAGGATGAACATAAGAGATTATTAATAATGAGTACATGGTACTCGAAACGTACATCTGACATTTAAAAATAAAAGTGAAGTAAGGAAATAACAAAGTGTTTTAATTCTATAGTGATAACTTCGTACAGCTCACATAAAACCGTGAATAAGAGATAAAGATGGAACGAAGAGAAATTAATGGAAAGGTGGAGAAAATACTTCCAAGAGCAAACAAAAGAAAACAAAGAAGAAAATAGAACTGAATATCAAGGAACAAAGGTAAAAAAGAAAAATAAAAAATAATATAAAGACAGATATAGAAGAAATAAAGGAAGAGAAAATTATTTTACCAATACACAAAAATGAAAGCAAGAGAGAATTAGAAAATTATAGAGGGTTAATATTAACGATCATACAGAGTAAAACATTGACAAGGATGCTGGAGAGAAAAATGAGAGCAAAAATAGAACCAATATTGGAAGATAGTCAATGTGGTTTTAGAAGAGGCAGAAGCACACAAGATCTAATATTCATACTAAAGCTACTAAGCGTAAGGTGTAAGGTCTCATTTCTCTAGGAAACAACACATCCATGGGGGAGTAATGCAATTAACAAACCACAACGTTCATGCTTAACCATTAGAAAATCTTAACAGCTTATCTGTTGAAAAACATTGTGAAATAGCAGCGTGTTTTTTATCTGATTACAATCTTGTTATTGTCATCATTTATCGCTCCTCCTCTGGAGATTTTAATGAGTTTTTAATAATTCTGGCTTTATTACTCGACAGACTAAATCTATCAAAACACATTCTTATTGGTGGCGACTTCAATGTAAAATTTAACACAAATGATAACAGGGCGCTCGCTCTGTGTGGTTTATTTGAATCATACGGTCTTACTAGTAGAGTTAACTTTAATCCTGATAAATCAAATGAGATTATTTTTTCATTAAAGCCAAATACACAATATACCAGTGCTAAATTTCTAGGGGTAACTATTGATTCTAAACTATCCTGGCGTGAACACAAGGAAGATAGATGTCTCTAAAAAAGTAAACCGGAGCATATATCTTCTAAGAACGTTAAAATCTTTGTTACCGACTGAATAGATCAAATCAGCTTATTTCACTTTGTGCCAAAGTCATTTAAAATACGCAATCATGATATGGGGCCATACTTGTGTATTAAATGAACTGTTTCGTCTACAGAGAAGAGCAGTTAGTCATTGATTCATTAATCTATAGAGACAACTGTCAGGGGTCCTTCAAGAAATTGAAAATCTTTACATTACCGTGTATATTTATCTGAGAATGCCTTTTATATGTTCATAACAACTAGGATTTGTACACTACACATAATCAAACTCATGAGTATAAGACACGAACTGGCTCGACTATCTAAGGTCAAAAATGGGGTTAACTATTATGGACCTAAGCTTTTTAACGCACTACCAATTTCAGTAAAATCTCTTAATGTGAATCATTTCAAAATAACTGTCAAAGGATTCCTACTACAGCAAGCTTTCTATAGCATAGACGCCTGTCTGTCGAGTAACTTTGCAGGTATTACTGACTTTTAATCATAATCCTAACCTGCAACCTTGTATTATGCTAGCATTTAATAAAAAATTTTACTACGTTATCAATATTTTTACCTATTGTACTTTAATTTACTGTATTTAATTTAAATCTGCATGTGTTGTAAATACTAGTGTTTTTAATTTTTAATTTTTAAACTTCTATGTACTGAATTTTATATTTACTAAAAAATATGGAGATAAAAGAGGAAGAACTACAGAAAATAAATCAAAGGAGAAACAAGAACACAAAATAAAAATCCAAGGAAAGGAAATTGAACAAGTATAGAGCTGAAAATACCTAGGAACAATAATTCAGGAAAATTGGGAAAATGGACAAAGAAATCGAAGACAAAATAGGAAATACAGCGAAAATTTTTAATATGCTAAAAAACAAGTTCTTTGTTAAGAAAAAAATAATAAAAACAACAAAAATAAAAATTGTAAAATTGTAAGGCCGACACTAATATATAGCAGTGACGATGACAAATACCACATGCAATAGAGTTGAGAATACTCAGAAAAATTGAAAATAAAACCAGAAAGGATAAAATAAGAAACGAAAATATAGAATAGAGCAGCAAATCAGACAAATACAGGAGAAAATAAAGGAAAGCCAAATGAGATGGTTTGAACATGTAATAAGAATGAGAGAAGACTGAATCACAGAAAAAATATACGAGATTCGAGTAACAGGAAAACAAAATAAGGAGACTTAGAAAAGAATGGAACAGCGAAATAAAGGAGCATGCGCCCAGAAATTGTACTAAATAGGAAGATTTAAAAGATACAGCAAAAGATGGGAAGAAATGGTGAAAATACTACATGACAAATTAGCTTTTGTAATAAGTAGTAAAAATCAACATTTTTTACCCAATACTTACTTGGATAGATAAATAATAAACCTAAACATGTTTACAAAATTTTGATTAAATAATAATAATATTACGGAATGTAAGAATTGAAATTCAATTATTAAATAATGGTGTAAAACAGTTTTTTCAGTCGACTAAGAGTTTCAATATCATTATGAAAAATATCTTATAGACTTCAATATATGAACCTAGGGGGTGAAATTCTTAAAAGTGATTTATAAGCCTGTTATAAAGAAAACTGCCCCATAAAAACATTTATTAGCATTTCCAGTAAATAAAGCAGGAATGGACGAGTATATCAGCATGGATGCAGGATTGAGCCCGAACCGGAGATCGTGCGATAGAATAACAACCCTCCTACATCGCGCGCGAACACGGAACACCCCGCAGCCGCCCCCCCTTCCACCCGGACACAAACTGATCGAATGATTTAATAAAACCAAACTCGAAAGTTTGAATAGGGGGGTGTCGTCGTCGGTATTCAATTTAAAACTTTCGGGGAACGCGTGACAAATCCGTAATTTGCAATCATTTCGTCCGTCAGGCGGGCGACAATAATACTTCAAATTCTTTAATTTCAATTACCCGGGGGACGTTTTTATCATTGCGACGCGATGCCCCGTCCCATTTTTTTTTATTGGTGTTTTTAATTAGCGTTAAGACGCTTTTAACCGGAACCGATGCGGGCGAAAATTTTCAATTAATTTCTTCAGGCGGTAATTTATTATAATGCGGCAAAAAGAGCGGCGGCGGAGCCGCCTTAATTGAATACGAAATTAGTGGGGGATTGAGTGCTCCGCGGCGTGGCAAAAAAGGGCGGACGCGTTCACCGATTTTTAGAAAGTGTCTCATCGAGGTTAACTCATTCGTTACTCTTGCGTGCGCACAAAAATTTAAAAAAAAAACAGTGACCACAGGGTAATTTTATTAAGCGTCGATTTTGCACGGCTCAACCGGTAAAAATATTAATCGGTGATTTACACAGTAATAATCCTAACGACTGCGCCAAAAAATATTCACCTATAATTTTGTTCACAACGACTCTACCAAAAAACATCGTTTACCTAAAGATGGTTATAAAAAGTTATTATCAAAATAATAGTTGAAAATAAAATTAATATTAATAATTTATTGATAAATATTAAAAAAAGATTTTTTCAAAATCCGCTGAATAAATTCACAACTGATTTACAAAATGATTAATGTTTCAATGTTATTCCGGTTTTGAGAACTGAAGCTTTTAAATATTGCTCTAGAATCCATGATTCCCTTAATTTAAAGTTAATTTTCTATTTTATGGAAATTCATTTTTAATAATTTAATTAATATATTTTTTTGTAGGAAGCATACATAATGTCATATTTTATTAGTGTTAAGTATTCTAAACTTGGTCTAAATTGCAAAACAAGAAGAAAAAAAGCCGGATTGATTATTCAGGACGGAAATAGAAACTGGTATATAAAAGGGGAGAGCCGCCCCATAAGAGAATGGGTGTACCATGGCAGTTGTCATGTCTCATGTGTCTTGTTAACATTTTTGGCGCTAGCCTCGGTGTCCAGTTGCACCGGCGAGCCACCGATGTCGCACGGGTGGTCCTCCATGCTCTGCTCCTTCTGATTTATACATCTCCTGACATCATTTAAATTAAACGTGGATTCCAGCCACTCTTTCTCTGTCTCTTCGCGTCGCCTCCGCCGGCCCCTCTCGCGCCTTATTATCCGAACCGCCCCCGCCCCAGATGGGTATTTATGCGAACGGGAAGCGGCCACCCCGAGGGGGCGGTGGCGCGTGTTCGTCGGTCCCTAAATTCTAATTATGGCCCATTTAGATCCGCTTTTATGGCCCTAAATTGTTTGTATGCACACGCTTTAAAAACATACCTTTTGGTCATGGATACGGAATTTAAAGGCGACCGAATCGTGTTTACACAACTCAAAATCGAGTGAATATTATTAATAGCAAAACGATTTTCTAGTAAAGGTAAGCATATTTATGTAGTTAAAATAAATATATCCTTGTCATCTCTAATATCAGTTACTCTGAGGGGGACCTCAAGGTACTCATATTGGACCAATTTTATACGAGTCATTTGAGGTCGTGAAGGTTGTTTTTAAGAGGAGGTGTCTGATACATAAAGATGATTTTAAATAAATTTTAGTGCTATTTTTTTGTTAAGTACTGTTAAGGATTAGAAAATTAAGCAAGTTCCTTACTAGAAAATTAATCTTAGAATCAAATTAACATCAAATCTGATTGAACTGTCCTCAGTCGCCGGATCAAAGTTGAAAGGTCGCCAACCATTTTTCTTAATAAACTTCCCCCATCGATAACCAGCACAAATCATAACCCTAAATGGACAATGACTGGGCGCATATTCGTTAACAGTTGTTGTTTTTTTTTTCTCTCATCTAGGACCCACATGGTGTACCACGATAAATCACGGGGATCACCGTGCCTGATAAAAATAAGTAAATAAAAAAGTTTTAAAAAGAAGTTCGGTTCTAATTGAATCGGTGCTGAACGGAAGAACCGTCGAATGGAAGAAACGGCGCAGTCATGCCCCCATCGTGATGTCACCATCCGCCGATGGACATGCCAAATAAAAATAACAATAAATCTCAATTGCGATGAGGAGACGGGGCCTTAATGAGATGGTGAGTTGCACTAAGTTTTGGGATGCTTTTATTGTGATTGATTTATTCTGTATGATCGTGTTTGTTGGTTACATACAACTTTATCTGTATGATCAATTGCATATGTCATATAGGATAAATAGGTATAATTTGTATTTGAGTGGCTTTTAAAAAATTATGCAATCCACTGTAAATAAAATAATGATGTGGCTTAAATAACCGAATTAAAAAGAAACAGTTAAAATTTTGACATAGAATAGCTAAATGATTTGACAATTTCCTAAAAATGTACATAAAGGGAAGGTTACTTAACCTTCTAATTAGCATAAAAATGTTTCACCATGGTTTAAGTGAGAATTTAATTCATCGTACATAAAAGCTTTTACCAAAAACTAATTAATAAATTGTTTCTTGGTAAAATATTTTCTAAGGATAAGTTTTAATCTGTGATAGAATTATTTAAAATATATTTAAAAGTCGTTTATTTTCTACAAAAAGTTAAAGTTTTGGGAAGGAATAAAAACTACATAAAATCAATCATACTTTATTGATACTCTGATCATGATAACAAATATCAATAAACCATACTTTGCTACAAAAACGATTAGTATTTTCTTACCTATTTGAATAGTTGGAATTTTATTAATAGCATTGACAATTGCTTTAGAGAGAGTCAAACAAATTTTAAAAAAGATAGAGTTGGATTTTTTAAACCAGAAAAAAATTTAAAATCTTATCAAAAAAACTTAAAGTTTGTTTAATTGATTCCATCTTAAGTTTAAGTTTTACTAAAGAAAAAATTAATGATTATTTTAAAATATGATAAAAAATGATAAGCATTCACTTAAAAAGTTTTACCAAAAAAATAAGAACAGAACAAAAAATTCAGAATTTGTTTAAAGCAAATTATTAAACCTTACTTCAAAATTTTATTTATTTTAAAATAAAATTGTGAAGCAAGGTTTTTAGTGCTTTTTTAATTATTCAGGTTTATCTTCACATAACTCACAAAAATCAAACTGTTTAAAGCAGTTAAAATATTATCAAAAACAACTGAAATCCTAGCAAAAAGAACAACTAAATAAATTGGTTAAAATTTGCAAAGACAAAATTCAAATTTTCTAGTTTAAAAGTTCCATAATAATTAAATAAAATAGTTTTAATTTCATTTTACAAAAAAAAATAGTAAAAAGTAGTTAAAACCTATATTTCTGCTTAACAAGACTAAAAAAATAAAGATATTTTAGTGTGAAAAAAAGGGTTAGAATTACATTAAAAACAATTAAAGTAATTCCAAGAAAAGTTTCAATTTTTTTAAGGAAAATTAGATGAAACTAAATAAAATATTTGAGAACTTCCAAAATAAAAACAAAAAATACAATCAAAGATTTGCTACAAGGAAGTGTAAAATTTTATTAAAAAAACAGTTTAAAAGAAAATCTTAATTTTTTTAAGGAAAAGCAGTTATAAACAAAAAAGACAATTTTCTACGAGAAAGCTTAAAATTTTAGCTGATAATTGAATAAATAACAGATTTTCTCGAAAAATATTTCAAACAATTAAAAATTTTAACCTTGCAGAACTAAAGTTATAGTTTAACCAGAAAAAAAACAACTGAGAAGGAAAAGCAAACAGTTTAAAAACAGTTAAAATAAAAACTAATTGTAATTCCACGAACAGTTCAAATTTTCTCAAGGAAAAGAAGCTTAAACAAAATAAAATTTTGAGGTATTGCAAAAGAAAATTCCTACAAAAAAATTAATGAAAAACATAATTTGATCTAACAAAAAAAATTCAATAACCGAGGGCAGAAAGACCGATGGTCGATAGCCCAAACGGACAGACTAACACATTTAATATCATTTGTAAATGTTTTTAATTTTGTATATATTCTTGTTCGAATAAAGATGTTATTCTCTCTCAATAACCGAAAAAAAAACAGAAAAAGAAAATTGTTCAGTTTTTATTAGAATCAACTAAAGTAATTCCAAGAAAAGATTAAATTATTTTAAAGAACCCAAATTAAAAACTAGAGCTTTTGCAAATAACAAAAAAATGAACATTTGTTACATAAAATTCTTCTAGTTTGATAATAACAATCTAAAATTCTCGAAACTAATAAACTTAATAAAATCAGTGTTATACAAACAAAGTTAAAAAGTTTTTTATTTGTAAAGAAAGATGTATAACAAAGTAGAAGCCTCCACTTCTACTTTGTTAACGTTGACAATTTGTTACATAAAGTTTAAACTTTACTTAAATAACGAAATAAATAGCAGAATGTTTTCAACAAACAATTCAATTTTGTTTAGAATAGAATAGATTTTTAACATAACAAAAAAAATAACTATAGTCTAACCAGAAAAAAAATAGAATAAAAACGAAAAGATTTAAAACAGTTTAAATTTTTATCAAAATAAAACTAAGGTATTTCTACGAAAAAATGAAATTTTCTCAATTATAACTGTTTTAACGTTGAAGTTTTTTTTATCAAAAACAAATATATTTTTTTTAAAGAAAGGAGTATAAAGATGTATAAATAAATAAATAAATAAATAAAATAAATTAATTCTAATAAATGCTTATATTTGTGTAAGAAAAAGCATCTTTAATAAAACATTTTCATAAAAGTTTAAAATTCTTAAAAAAAAAACTGCTGTACTCTTTATAGTATTAGGATTAACATTTTCCAGAAAAAATAAACAATTAAATATTTGTTAACGAAATGTTTCAAATTTACTTAAGTTATTGAATAAACAATATAATTTTGTTAAAAAGCAGTTCAATTACAGTTTCTCGAAAAGTAGGTAAAATTTTAAACAGTTACAGTTACAGTTTAAGCAGGTAAAAAAATAAGTGATAAGAAGGAAGAATATGTTCACACAGTTAACTTTTATCAAAAACAAAAAGTAATTCAAAAAAAAACTTTAATTTTCTTAAGGAAAAGTAGCCAGTAAACAGTAAACCAAAAAACACTATTGTACCAACAAATTTACAGTTCACATTAATAATTAAATGAATAAAAGAATTTTCTCAGAAAACAACTCAAACAGTGTTTCCTAGAAGAGTAGTTAAAAACAAAAAAAAACAACTGAAAAAATAATTTTTACCATCCCATGCTCCCACGTTACCAAAAGCCCTCCAATTCCTTCAAGAGCTTATTGACTCCCTCCAACACTGGTTTGCAAAATGGCGTATTAAAATTAATCCCCACAAATCACAACTCCTAATTCCATACCATCGCACCAATAATTCCCCTTACAATGTTTCAATCTCCCAAACTATTATCCCTCCTTCAACTTCCGTTAAATACCTAGGCATAACCATAGACCCCAAAATCAATTTTAAAAAGCACACAGCTATAATTAAAAGCAAAATAACATCTAGGGCAAAATATTTTAGATGCTTAACATACAGAAACGATGGTATTACTATCAAAACAGCAGTCAAAATATATAAGATGATTTGTCGCCCATTATTGGACTATGGTTGTGCCCTCTATCCCAATCCCAACAATCCAACCTCCCACAATATCGAAGTTAGCGAGCGAGCATCCCTCCGTACCCTAACAAAACTCCGTCATCCTCTTAATCCCTTACACAATCCTTCTAACCAGCTCCTCTATGATACCACTTTAGTTATCCCCATCCTAGAACGTCTTCGATTCCTATCAGAAAAATTCTCCAAAAATCCTTTCAACTTTCACATATTATCCTTATATTGTATTCCTAGAAATCCTAGTGTAAACCCCAAATTTAAAAATCCTAATTCAACCATATTTGATTTCATCTCATCGTTTCATCCATCTACGCATTAACGACTGACGCCATATGACCGGACAAAACAAGGCAGAAAGACCTCTGGTCGATAGCCTTTTGACGAACTAACTCACTAACACATCATCCATTATTCATTATTTAAATGTAAATATGTATAGTTTGTCAATAAAAATGTGTATATTTATTTAATTTTTACCAAAAAAAAAACTGACATAATTCCACGAAAAGATTAATTTTTCTTATTGAAAACAGTTGTTATTGTTGTTATTGTTTATTTAAATGTATAAAGATACATATGTGAATACAACCAGTTTAACATTTCTTAGTTTAACAAAATGAAACAAAATCACAAAGTTATCACCACAGGTTACATTACTTCATTACTTTCAGAGACTGACAAACTGAAAAACATTAAAAAATTTTGACATTAGTAGGTAATTGTAAAGAATCTAAAATTGAGCAAATTGTTATGAATAGCCTTTTTGCGTAAAACTCGTAGTTTTAGAGAGTACTTTGCTCAGGTAATTATAATTTTGATAAAAAGAATTCTTTTTGACAAATGTACAAGGAAAGATAATTTAATGTAAGTAGTTTTAGTAAAGTCGTGCAGACTTTCATCAGACTCCTTCTTCGATGGCAGTACAGCCCAACTGGATGCTTTGTCTCTAACGTTCACTGTCATTAGCTGACCTACTCCAGTTCTTTTTTTTTAGTAAATCTTAGGCGTCTTTGGATACGTTATTCTTCCATATTCCTCTTGGTCTACCAGCTGGTCGTTTTAGACACATTCCATATTCCAAATCTTAGTTCCTTATTCTGTTTGCTGGGGGGTCGTAAACGTTGTTTTCATCCGTTTTCCGAGGCTTGGCCTGTGTTTTCTTAACATTGTGTTTTTCCGAGGTGACGATCTTTTATCGGAGAGCCATTTCACCCTTCCTCTTTAATCCTGATCTCTCCCGCTCTCAATATGGTTGTTTACCACATCTCAAGCGGTTTTAACCAGGTTAGCAGGGTTTACCAGTGGCTGAAGTGAGAATCGGATTTGGGTAAGAGAGGCTATGCGGCAATCTCTTTATGTGCGATTATCATGAAGTACTCTATTTGAACCTCCTTTCATCATAAATATAAACAACCCTCCTTTCATCAGATTAGATAAACTTTAATTGCATTCTCACGTTGTGATATAGTCTTTTTATCTGCACCTCATTTATTTGCTGATGCAGTTGCCTTAAATTAAATAAGGAAATTAAATCAGAATTTCTAAACATCTATTGTATTTAATGTAATACTTGCTAACTCTCTGAATTTATTTTATTTTTTAATCGAAGGTCTCGTATATTTCTTGTTTTATTTTGTGGGATGTTTTTAATTGGGAGTGAGCTTCTAGAATTTTCCAAAATTCTTTTTTAGATTTATTGAATTTTTCATCACACCTTGCCAATTGTTGATTGGGCCAAAATTATTTGTGCTTATCACACTGGTGATAGGGAACATCAGAGTATAACTATAAAAGAGACACCAAATCAAAAATAAGTGAGAGTAATACATTCAAGAAGTTTAAAGAAAAATTAAGTATAAAGGTCCCAAGTAAAGAATTGGATAAATTAAAGCACTTGTTATGTGCCATAATTTTATTTTCAGTTACCTGACACGTGTATCGATCTTTTACGATCATTCTTAAAGTGTAAAGAGTTTACTGAAAATAAAATTATGGAACATAACAAGTGCTTTAATTTAGCCAATTTGAAAATTTCGTTCCATCAAGAATGTAGTGCAAGAAGTATTGAATATACTAAGTACAGAACTTAAGTAACTTAAAGTAAGTACTATACTTATAATAATGTTCATTTGAGATATTTTAATATCGTCTGGATTAAAAGTAGCGTTTTTTAATATACTAAAATCTGTTTTAACATTTTCGACAACCAACTATTTAATACCATCGTGTAACTGTCGTGTAAATTTAACGAGTACTAAATTAAATTAATAAACCTTATTAAGCCAGAACTGCATTTTTTTACATACTCGAATTTAATAACTTTCAATTAAAAGCTTTATCACTTTGTATTATTACCGTAACGAAATCGCATAATAATTAATTCGGGGCCGGTCACTCGTGCCGTAATCGTCCCAGATTGCAGAACGACGACGGAATAAAATAATTAAAAGAAGAAAAAAAAAAAAGAACGACGAGAAGAAAGGGCGGCCGAGTCGGTTTTAATTAATTTTTATTGGCGCTTTCAATTAGCGAATCGCTCGGATGTTTCCATAATGAAACTCGAAACGCATGCGTCCTTTTATGGACCCTTTTTCCATTTACCGACGTCGTATTTTTTCGCCATAAAGGGCGTCGCGACGCTTCAAGTAATTACGAGTAAAAAAAGCAGGTTTAATTGCTACTTGTTTTCACTGTCAGTGTATTGTAATTCATTCACAATGAATGCTAGGGAATAGAAACGTTTTTTACTATTAATTTCATATTGAATATTATAATTCTTAAAAATTATGTTTTCTGATATAAACAAACTAATCACTTAGAAAAACACTGTTAAGATGTTTTTATTGTTTAATTTAAAAAAGAAAATTGAAACCTAACACCTTATCAGTGATTTTCTAAATGATGCCATGGAGTTTTAACAAGTAATAGCCTCAACGATTTAATAACATACTAATTTTTTTTGGATCTCATCAATATGGAGCAGTTGATGCCAGAGAAACTATGCTTGACTGATGAAATCCATCGAAATCAAAATTGGTTTGTGTAGATGTTATTTTCAAGTTATTTTAATGGCATTATATCAATAAAAATTATTTTATTATTATTATTATTTTTTACCTCAAATTTTAATTACATAACTACTCGCGACCATTTAATCCCTGCTCAAACTTTAATTCCATTATATCACTTAACGAGTACCAACCGACCAAAAAGAGGATAGCGCAAACGTTATAAATGTATGCCATTATGAGTAACGGCCGCCGTAATAAATCAAAGCCAAACGAAATCTAACGTATTTATGGGTTTGCACACACACACATACACACACACCAATACTGGTACAAAGCTCATTACTTTGTGCGTTCGTGCGCAGTAATTTTAAAATTTCACCACAAAGCACACACACTAATCAAAGGCTATCTCGTCGCATTCGGGAATTTTTCCGTGTGTCCCACCCTATTAATCACCTCCTCCTTTTTGGCCTTATTTCTGCTGGGCGTTGTTCGCCGCCGTTATTATTCGTTGTTCATTACGGCATTTTCGGTGTGTCTGCCTCGATTTGGTAGAATTTCAAGTTGATTTGTTGCCTAGGTTTTGATTTATTTTAGTGGAGTCTTATATGAAGGGTTTTATAAGTAATGGCTTTTAACGTATGGTTAATTGATTCGTTAAAAAGCTTTTTTTATGATAATTCGTTGGCTTTTACGATGACATTTAATATTTTAATACAGCTCTGCCTGATGAAGCCACGGTGTGGTGAAACAATTATAGCAGTGTCTACAAAAAAGCAAAAATCTTAAAGCATACGTGTTTTATTAATTTCAATGCATAAAGGTGTTTCGCCAAGTCACAGCCTCATCTCAATCCAATATGTAAACGTAATTATTTAAACCTATAAAGTCTTATTAATTAGAAAAACAAGAAATCATTACGTAAATCTACAAGATTTATAAGTAGATTTATGAAATATTTTATATTATTATTAATTTTCTACTACGTAAAGGACTTTAATACATTTTATTACTATAAAGTCTTCTAGAAATTTAAAGAATCAAGACAATTGTAATGACAATAATGAAAACTTTACATTTAGAAAATAATAATTATTTCAAAACTACCACGTAAAGAAAAACACTAAAAAGGTGCTTATTGCAGTTTATTTCAAGAAATGCAATTTCTAATGTTTCGTTCAAAAATTTGGTCTAACTGTCAACCATTTTTAATTTGTTTGTGTATTTTACTGACATAGTTTGAAGCTTAAGGTGCTAAATGAAAAGAAAATGACACAATCGCATTAATGTTATTCTTGTAATGGAACGGTGTACCGTCCTTACAGCATAATTTTTAAACCCTCTTTAAGGTTAAAAATACATTTAATCCTGATTCCAATCAATAGATCACACAGTAAAATTATTTTTAATTGTAAATATAACATTATTTTGCTCCTGGTAAACGTAATTCCGTCCTATAAGATTTTCTTTAAGAAGTTTTTTAAAAAAGATTAGCAGCTAATAAGATTCTTTTCTCCAAACCCTCGCTTAATTATGGCAGGTTTATGTTAATATTTAAGACAAGTTAGAAAGTCATAAAACTAGAGCAATTGTTAATCAAAATTATTTTTAGGTCTTTTTATATAGTTTCAAAAAAAAAGTAATGTTTGTATTTAATAGCATAGTTAATAGCATAGAGCCGAGAGTAAATAATGTGTTCATTAGTCTGCCCATTACATATGACGTGTGGTCTCATTCGGGGAAGATGATACACACGCTCTTCTGCACTGTCTGACTGTGTCTATGTATATTTAATGCCTATAATGATCGAACCGATAATATCTCGGAGAATATTAAAATGAGACATAGGTGACGGGATTATTTACGTGCTAGTCCCACGCCCGTCAGCCTCTGCTTTAATGCCAGATGGATGTATTCATCTGAACTCAATTTTGGAGCGTCTGTGCGGTTCTAGATAATTATTTGCAAAACAAGTCGATACGTGTTTGAAACCTAATGCGCTTATGCAAATCTTTTTTATTATTAACCCATTAGTGCTGGTTGAATAGGAAAGCGTATACCAGAACATATGTTTGAGTGAGGATTTAATCGGTAATAAAAGTATTTTCAAAATTACAAGTTATTCAATTCACTGAAAAGTCAATCAAAAGTCAAAAAATTAATGGTGCCTAATAGTAGTGCGACCGTTCTACATTAACATTAACTGAAGCAAGGTAAGGAATGTTAAACCCATTGATAAACTTTATTCATGTTGTTCAAAAACTATGATCAAAAATATATTGTTCGAAGAATATCATAAGCGTGTAATACACCGATAAATGTCGTCGAAACAAAGTTGGGCGTGCGTAAAGATTAGCCTCGTTATCACTGTGTGTGCAAATTGAATCGGGCAATAAATCGGCGTTGGCAGTTAATAAAAGTGTAATTCCGATTAAATGGACTGTTCCATTCGATGTAGATCACACCCACGCAGACGCGTTATTAAATCATAGAGCATCCAGCCCCTCGTTATCGCGATTAGCCCCGGCATTAACCGCCATTATCACCCCCTGGGAGCCACGGATGGCGGCGGGGGCGGTTTGCTAAAGGGTGTGATTTATACTGCGAGCCCCCAACGAAAACCGCCCCAACCCCGTCGGGGGCCCTGTCTGCACACAATGTTTATAAACCAACACACACATACACACAGAGAGAATGGAACTCAGCCACCTCCGATATTAATTACTTCCCCGTAATAGGGGTTATCCAGGCAGTATTTATGTGTTTATATTTCCCTCCGGCTATTTTAAAAATGCAGGAATTATGGCCCCCTGCTATACAACGACGGCTACTTTCAAATAGATTAAACCGCTAATTCTATAAGCTTTTAACATGCGATATTACGACGCACACACTAATACACACACACACATAGAGAGAGCGAGAACACTAATACTTTTCCGCCCCTTATAATTACGGAAGAATATACTACCGTTGGGGATAATTATTGTGCCGTTTTAATTAAAAATAATAACGCGGTTTCCATTCACGATGTGCTGACGGGAAATTATATGATTTCATTAGGTTTTTAAGTGAATGAACTAACAGATTGAAAAACATAAAAAAAACATCAAACAATCCAATGCTAATATTCTTTTTGATTTTGAAATTTTGAACTGAGAAGTTGTTGTTTATTTTAAGATATTGAAATTCTTTAACTACTACTTTGCTAATTTGTAGGTGGATGAGTTTATATTCTAAACTATGGGCCTATATTTGTTCCCGGGTTTATGTATTTTTGGAAGGCAATATAAACTAGGTAACTTGAGTGAATCGGCGTTTTTTGTCTATTAACCCTCTATGGGCCGAATTTTTGTTTTAATTCGAAACAAAATGCTTGCAGATTTCTAGAATTCTTAAGGAATTTTTTTAGAGACTTCTAGATTTTTTTCACTTTTTTTGTAGGTTTGTAAATCTTTTCTTCATTCCATTTTTCTTAGCGGCATCTAGAATTTTTTTCAGTACTTCAAGAACTTCTCAGCAACTTTCATCACATTTTTGAAGAATTTTTCTAAAGGGTTCTTGAATTTTGTAGATATCTAGATTTTTTTAGAAAGTATTAATCAGTTTTAAAAAAATATATTTTTTTGTAGATTTTATATATTTTTAGCAACTTTGATTAAATTTTATCAGTTTTTTTTGTAAATTTCTAGAATTTTCCAGAAAGCTTTATTCAGTTTTTTAGGAATTTTCTTAGGGACTATTTATGTTGGTTTGTAAAATCTTTTTTTAATTCCATTTTGCAAGAATTTTCTAATGGGCCTCTAAAATTTTCCTCAATATTTTTTTTGTAGAGTTCAAGAACTTCTCAGCAACTTTCATCACATTTTTGAAAAACTTTTCTAAAGGGTTCTTGAATTTCGTAAATTTTTAGAATTTTTTAGAAAGTTTCATTCAGTTTATCAGGAATTTTTCTAGAGAGTTCTAGAATTTTTTTCTGTTGGTTTTTTCGCAGATTTCTAGAACTTCTTAAACACTTTCATCACGCTTTTGAAGAATTTTCTAGGGTGTCCTTGAGTTTTCAATCAATGATCTAGACCTTTACATTATCTTGCATTCCATCTTTTTTTTAGATTTTTTATAGACTTGTAGAATTTTTCGGCCACTTTCATCACATTTTTGAAGAATTATTTTATAGAGTTCTTGAAATTTTATTAATAATCTTTGTAGATTTTTAGAACTTTTTAGTTACTTTCATTCCATCTTTCAAGAATTTTCCTCAACTTCCTTTGTAGATTTTTAGGAATTTTCAGTCACTTTTATTAAATAATAATTTTTGATAGTTCATGAATTTTCCTGATTTTACAGGAATTTTCTAAGAGTTCTAAAATTTTCTTTATTTTTTTTTCACTTTACCCAAATTGCCTAAAACTAGCCAAGTGTGTTGCAACAAATAAGAAGGGTGATAAAAATGATAAAGATATTTATCGTTCAATATATTCAAAAGTATTTGAACATATCCTAATGGAACAAATAACATTCTTTTTGGAATCAAACCAAATATTAATAGACTCACAATTCGGATTCATGAAAGGCAAATCGTCAACGACAGCAATCAGTAAATTTATGAATTTTCGAATTTTTTCAGTGACTTCTAGAATTTTCTTGTTGGTTTGTAGAACCTTTTTTGTAATTCCATTTTGCAAGAATTTTCTAATAGGCCTCTAAAATTTTCCTCAATATTTTTTTTTGTAGATTTCAAGAACTTCTCAGCAACTTTCATCACATTTTTGAAAAAATTTTCTAAAGGGTTCTTAAATTTCGGAGGTTTTTAGAATTTTTTAGAAAGTTTCATTCAGTTTATCAGGAATTTTTCTAGAGAGTTCTATATTTTTTTTCAGTTGTTTTTTTATAGATTTCTATAAAAACATTCATCATACTTTTGAAGAATTTTCTAGGGTTTGAGTTTTTAATCAATATTATTTTTATGATCCAGTATCTTACATTCCATCCTTCAAAAATTTTCTTAGAGCTATAAAACTTTTTTACCTTTTTTGTAGATTTGTAGAATTTTTCGGCCACTTTCATCACATTTTTGAAGAATTATTTTAGAGAGTTCTTGAATTTTTATTAATAATCTTTGTAGATTTTTAGAACTTTTTAGTTACTTTCATTCCATCTTTCAAGAATTTTCCTCAACTCCCCCTAGAAATTTTCAGTCACTTTTATTAAATTTTTTGATAGTTCATGAATTTTCCTGATTTTCCAGGAATTTTCTAAAGTATTTGAATATATCCTAATGGAACAAATAACATTCTTTTTGGAATCAAACCAAATATTAATAGACTCACAATTCGGATTCAGGAAAGGCAAATCGTCAACAACAGCAATCAGTAAATTTATGAATTTCGTAATTCACGCTTTTGAAAATGGAGAAATTGTGTCCAGTCTCCTGCTGGACTTAAGTAAGGCATTGTTGCTCACTCAATTCTGTTGAGAAAGATGTATTTGTACAATTTTAGCCCAGAAAGTTGTAAATTATTAATGTCTTACATGACAAACAGGAATCAAAAAGTCGTAATCAAAAATAGTACGCCTGAGGAACTAAAAATACCTGAAGGGTCAATTTTAGATCCCTTACTCTTTCTTATCTACATCATTAATCTGCAAATACAAAGTCCAAATAAGTTAACAATTTTATATGCTGACAATACAGCAATCTCTGCAAAAGGTGAGAGTATAAGTAGAATACAAATACTATGAGCGATGGAACAAATGAATACTTGGTTAGAATATAATAAACTAAAATTAAACAAAGAAAAGACGGTAGAACTTACATTTTTATTAAAATCCAGTCAATCAAATTAAAATTTTTCACCTAAATTTCTAGGTGTTACCGTAGATTCACATCTAACATGGAAAGAACATGGAATTCAATTAGAACAAAACCTGGTAAGAAATGTGTTAAAAAATTTAGCTAGAGCAGTCCAACCAAAAATGTTGATTCATACGTATTAAGCATTTGTCCAGTCACGTATTCAATATGGCATAATCTTATGGGGGTACTGTCTTATAATGCATGCTACATATTACTTGAAGATCAAATCAGGTAGGTGACGTCTCCCATTGTCCATAAACCGATTTCTGATGTTTATCATTACACTGGCCAGTATGGCAGGGCATATGTTAGAAATTTCTATCTGGATTTCAGTCTCAAATCTTGTAGGGTGGATGGTTCACATAAACACGGGATTTAAAAAGAACCCATAGAAATAATCGCCTCTAATTGAGATTAGGCGCTCTCAGAAGTGTTTCCTCAAAACAGCCATGCTCTTGAAGTGTAAGCTATTGCACCGTCTTGTTGGAACTAAAAGTCCAACTCACCTAGCAGTGAAGGAAAACAATTCTGTAACCTGTTTACATTCACTATTACTGCGACTTAAATTTTCTTCGTAGAAACAAGGACTAGTAATTCCTGCTGAGGAAATTATATACTACACTGTGAGTTAAGGTGAATGCAAAAGCCTTTGATGCAATTCTCGAGAATTGGTGTAAGTATAGTAGAGCATGTTTGGTTTGTTGGCGGATCCATACAACTGAAAATAGGCTTCATCGCTAAAAAAAAAAAAAAACAATAGCGTCTTCAGGAATCACTTCAAGAAGAACCTCACACACGTTCCTCCGAGAATTGAAGTCACGATCAGAAAGATCCTGCATAATCACCATCTTGTAAGGATGGTAATGAATATCATCATAAAAAATTCTCCTCATAGAACGATCGGAAAGTCCAAGAGCAGACGCGTGTTTGCGCGTGATCGCATCACTGAAGCTCTCACTACCTCAGTGTTCTTAGGTGTTCTAATGGGACGAGGGACTCCAGTTAGTTCTTCGTCTTATCGCACTTGTAGTTTGTCTGAACGTAGTGACCAACGCAACAATTAATTTCTGAACAGGGACGGCCAACGGGGATAAATTAAATCAATTCCGAAAGGCGCGCTGGATTGCGATCAAAGAACATCCGCTCGAAGAGTAGGCCTCAATGACGCATGCTCCTCACCGTTCCAACGCATGTTGGCGTCTCAACTTTCTCGAACGAGACCACTAGCACTCCGCTACATCAAGCGACTGAATTAAAAAAAGGAAGTTATGTTTCCGGACCCTGTATAATATTTAGGCTCCTTTTTTTCTTTGCTCAGAGATTTACTATTTTTTTTTTACAGGGAAAGCTTTTAAGAAATCTCATCACTAACTGGATTGCTGAAATCGAGTCGAAATTCAGGTCTTTTTAGTCGCAGGATAAACTGGCCTGGGAAAACTAATTTTGAAGAATGTATAATGTTATCAAAAAAAAAATCTGGTTGATATCTTACCAAATTTCTTCGCGCAAATAATGTTATTTACTGAAATGTTCAAAAGCGATTTCTTGATCGTATTTCATCCTGCAGTAACTCTAGTGGCATTTTACATATTGATCTTGTCCAATGCTCAAACTGAAGTATTTCATAGACGAAAGTGGCGTAATCAATTCTAAATATAAAACTAAGGCGTGTCAGTCTATCTCCCAGAAACAAACACTTTGCAAGTCACGTTTTCTGTATGGAAAAAGAAAATGAGCAATCTTAGTTATATATTAAAGATGATTTTGGAATAGGATATAAATCCATGTCTTACCAAATCAGTTAGTAAAATTCTCTATAACTCAGTGAAATCTTAAAACAGAGGAGTTTTAAGCCATCTCATCGAAACTACCCAAATCATTATAGTCGTGTCAAATTGCCTTCTTTTTAGACCTTCCTTACTTGTAGGAATGGTCAGTAACAATTACCACATTAACAATAGTCAAGGTCAAAGTCATGAATGGTGAATAAATCCATTGAGCTCTAGGCAACCCAGTAAATTATATTATTCAAAAAAGTGAGATTTCTCTGTAAAACTTTCTGGTAAGAACAAACTGTTTGTAGATTACCTCTGTACTGTACTTTACATATGCACAATTTTTAGAGTTTTCAAGCTAAGGCAGTGTGACCATCTGCAATGTTTCTCCTTTATTTCAGAATAATACTTATTGATACAAATTTCATCACTAGTAATCACTCTATTAAATTGTTGAATCCACTTAGAAATATTAAAGCATTTTCCGTAAATATCCTATTGACGAGTTTTCTATTAAACTGAAAAGAAAACCAGCAACTGTGATGCCTGCAGACAGGCACTGACAGAATATAAAGAGAAGTTTAGGAAATCGAAAAGGAAAACATCAATACCGTTCTGTGAGGGAAACGACCCCAACAGCCAAGCTCCATAAAGTTCTGTCCAAAGACCACTCCAGCAGCATCACGCAAATTAAAAGACCTTATAAGAATTATACACAGTAGCGGGACCAAGTAAATTGTCACTGTGTTCTATTAAAAACGAATTTCGCAGGCTAAAAATCTGTCAGTTCCTAAGAAAATACTGCTCAATCTACTGAAGAAGGCATATTCCTATCAACTAGAGAAAGCAAAAGCAAGGTTGATAAAATCATTACCAAACAAAATGAATAGGTAGTTGGTAATTTTAAATTCTTCAAAGCACCAGGCTCAGATGGTATTTTCCCTGCACGCTGCATCAGGGTATAAATATAATAGCAAGCAGTTTATAAAGCTAGCCTTATGCTAATCTGTAATCAAGTGAAACTGAAGGAGGCTGGGGTGATATTTGTCACCTGTAGAGGTTAAATCCTACTTGACAATTAGCCTTATCTAATTTCTCTCAAAAGTCAAGGAGAAAATTATAGATGATATAATGAGTAGTGCAAATTCGCTCCATAAGCAGCTGTTTGTCTATAAACCTGACAAATCTACTATAGATATACTTTTTAGCCTCTCAACAGGCATAGAATAGAAGATTAAAGGTGCGTTTGACCTTCAACACCGTGGAAAGGGAAGGCTTCAATGTAAATCCTAACAAAACTGTGGACCTACCTTTCACTAATCGTAGGAAGCTGAAAATCAAAGCTCCCAAAATAAAAGAACAAGAAATTGCGCTGGTTGATGAGGTGAAATATCTTGGTTTAAGACTAGGTAGGAAACTTAATTGTAACTTATACATAGAAAAAACATACTGCAAAGTTACAGCGGCACTATGAATATACTTCTCTTTAGCAGATCATAAGAACTGAAACCCAAAATGATACTTTGGCTGTACATTATTACATTTGGATGGTTGGTCAAGAGTAAACAAGCAACGACACATAAGAAGCTTCAAAACCTTCAGAAAATGACTTGTTTTGGTATCACCCCTTTTATAGCAATGGAAAGTTTATTAGGCCTACATCCCTTGCACGAATAAATCAGAAAGGAAGGTCTAATGAGTGCGATGTGACTGAATTGGAATGGTACAGTAAATATAATCGGGCAATTAGAAATTCTGAATCTGCCCTCTCGGACAAGGCCCATCAGTCTTGCAGGCTGAAACAATAGCTTGGAAATGATCTGCCTAGGTCTATCTGTCTATTCTCAGACAGCTAGACTACTCTTGAAAAACTAAGCTGTATGCTTTCAACTCTAAAACTACTTGAAACTGTAACTGTAAATAAACTCTGATCAATACGCCAAGGGCAACAAGATTATTTTTAAAAAAATATTTGATAAACAGGCGCAGGAAGGTGAAACGTTTCGTTTGATTTATTATTTGTCAAAATTCTTCAGTGCAGCCTGTAGTAGAAAATTTTTTCGATTTTCGAAATTCGCAAGTTTCATTTTGAGTCTTCTTCATGATGCCTATGACTGTATGTCCAAACTGGTTTCTGACATTTATGATATCCTAAGATGAATACTATTACTTGCATTTATATTGCTTCCTTGAATTGATAGAGAATATTTGAGAGAATCTAATTAAACTCTTAATTAAAGGCACTAATCTTGCAGTTCGTCAATAATTTTCGTTGAACGTACTTTTCTGTAAAAATGTACTTTGTCTCTTTGTCTTTTAACACTTTTCGTGCTGTCAAAATTTTCTTTTCTCTTTCAATTAGTCTGATTTTGTTCTCTTGATGCAGTTCCATACTGTTCATTTTTTGGTAAAGTTTCAAGGCGTTATTCATTCAGTATGTTTAGGAGCACTTATAATGTTATCATGTTAAAACACTCTCCCTCTATGTCTCTCGAAAAATCTAGACGATTCCTGAAATTTTAGGATTATCTTTAAAACGACTTCAGATACGTGCATCGCGCTCATTGCCTTAAGTGCAACTGATTCATCATGTTTTCTTTTTCTATATCAAAGAATAGTTTTACGTTTTTCTTCCCTTGAAAAAGAGACCTATCAATTGAATACAGTTACTTATGGCATTTGATTGGCTCCACACTTACGGAATATCAAGAGTCATCCCTGTCTGAAGCCAAACTTCTAGTCAAGGAAATTACTCATTTGTTGAAACAAGGAGGCTTTAATTTACGTAAGTAGGCAGTTCATGTCCTACTTACTGATGTCGTAGATCAGAGATGCACAGACTTATTAAGACTAGGGGCCACTCGGGCAAATCATGAACTGATGGCGGGCCGCCAGAAGTGTAGGTAATTAAAGACAATAAATAATTGATAATAATGTATTAAAATTAAAAAGGAATTTATTAATTTGAAGCGTGGCACTGCATAGTGCTTACAATCTTTTTTATATTTGGCTCAAATTTACTTGTAGCAACACGTAAAACTGCTTCCAAACTTTCATTTGCAAGGCGGTTTCTATTTTTGGTTTTATTATTATTAAGTATTGAAAAAGTTTGTTCACATATATAGGTAGAACCAAATAAGCTGGCATATTTCAGAGCGTTTATGCGCAACTCTTTGTACATATTTTTATCAATGCAGCGGTAAAAGTTCAGCAAGTCTCCTTCGTTGAATTTGTTGCGTAAATCTTCGTCGTTTTGAATGTCGATAATTTCTAACTGCATTGACTCTGGCGCATTTTCAACTGAAATCGTGAAAGGATTGCTGAATATGTCCAACAGAGGTTTCACTTTTTTAAACTCCGAAAATCTGTCTTGAAAAGATTGAATCAAAATATCTAGCTTTTCTACATAACTGAAATTAATCGCAGTTTTGTTGAATTTTTCAGCCATTTTCTTATAATTCGGAAAATGATTGTAATTTCCAGAATTCAATTGCGATCTGAAAAGTGTCAGCTTGCATTGAAAGGATGATACATGAGCGTAGAGCTGGGATATCAGTTGATTTTTGCCTTGAAGCCGTGTGTTCAAGACATTCAAATGATTTGTAATGTCAACTAAAAAAGCCAAATCACACAACCAATCAGGATTTTTAAGTTCCGGGACATCCCTTTGCTTTTCCGCCAGAAATATTCCAATTTCTTCTATTAAATTTAGAAATCGTTCCAGTGTCAATCCACGACTTAGCCACCTTACTTCTGTATAATACAGTAAATCTCCATATTCGCTTTCGATGTCATCAAGGAATTGTTTGAATTGCCTGTGATTGAGTCCTCGTGATTTTATGAAATTTACAGTCGAAACTACCACTTTCATGACATTTTGAAATTCAATTTGTTTAGCACAGAGGGCTTCTTGGTGTATAATGCAGTGAAACTGCATGAGATCTTCAGCCTTTATGTTTTTTTCTTGCAGATGCTTTTTCAGCAAAGTAACTAGCCCGGAATTGACACCAATCATCGAAGGAGCACCGTCAGTCGCAACTCCCGATAATTTTGATAAGTCCAAATCAGTTTTTGAACGCTCATCCAAAAGTACATTGAGTATATCAACTCCTTTGGTTTGACCTTTCAATGAACACATTCCTAATAACTCTT